>OZ020541.1:6659843-6979131 GCA_963971435.1 Lasius platythorax
TCGAACGGCGAACATCGCTTCCGTTCGTGTCAATCGTTAACTAATCGCTCTCGTTACGACAATTATCTCAGTTCAAACTATGCTTTCTTTATTTAAATATTATTCTCTCGTTTTCCGCGATAAAAATTTAATTAAAAAAGAATGTAACTTATTTCTTTCCTCCGATATTAATATAAACTTTAAAAATGTGTGTTCTGCTAAATATTTAAGAAAATAGAATTAATATATCTAATACGATAAGTATTATGAAAAAATAGTTTATTAATTTTTTGCCACCCGAATAATTAATTAATTTACCGATTAATTAAATGATTCGTGAAAGCCCAATTAATAAATTTTATTTATTTTTTTAATTTCTCTTCTTTCAGCACTAAATGTTATATAAACTTATGACTAAAAAAATTAAAAAATAATTTTGTGTTTGTCATAAGTTTTCTGAGAGAACAAGAAATAAAGGGTCTAAATAGACCGCGAGCAACTTTACACGTATCTCATTTGAAAGTCACTCAAGCTGAGAGTCCGTTTTCTCATTAATACTTTAATAATAACTCTAATTATTTTTCTACATATATTCTGATAGCAATAATTCATTTACATACCTCTGAATGCTGCGGATTTAAAACTCCGATGGGGTAGCGCTGAGGAAGAGTTTAAATATAATCGTCACGTCGGAATCGTCGGCCGTTTGTTTCGCGTTACAGATCCGCCAAAGATCTCGAAGCGTCCATCTAAGTAATTACTGGAGCTTAGGAGCGTCGTCGGGGTTGGGACCAGCCCGATGATGATTAAATGTGAGAGATAAGATACAACCGCTCCACCTCTACCGCGCGCGTGCGGTACTTTCTTTCGTGTTAAACCGAGTCCCTTAATTGAAGTAGCAGCCTTTTGAATATTCTAAACGACGTATTATCTGAAACAGTATAACGCAGCGATCAATGATGATTCTCAAACACGCAAAGATCCTCGTAATATGTACATGTAATTTAAATTTCAAAGTTTTTTTATTATAGTCTTTATTTCTTTATTTCTGGATATTATTTTAATGTTTTTTTTTTTTAATTTCTTTTTTACTATTATATATCTAATTTATGTAATATATTATGTACGATATATACGTTTATAAAAAATGTCAAAAAACATATATCGAAAATACAAAAGAAAATGTGAAGAGTTGGGGGCGCAGCCTGTATATAATATATTTCTTCAATATTCAAATTAATTCTCCAAAGAACTGACGTACGCAAATGCGCGGCCTTTCTCCGCGCTAATAGTCTCTCTTGCGCTTTCGCTTTCTAAAGCACAACGTTGACCCCGACGTTCTGGGGATAATCGACTGAAAATAACCCCAAGAGACGAGCACCGGGACCCCCCCTGGATCCCTGATAGAGTCGTCCTTCAATACAGCCTGGTGCATCTGTTCCTTTTGAAGAGGACGAATGACTCTGACAATTAGAGAAGCAGCAGCAGCAGCAGAAATCCTATCGAGAGACCGCGCGCTGCACGACCTGCGTCTTATTTCTCGCTTACAATAATCGGGATCGCCGAGATTACGCGATCGTACATCTGCAGGGATATTATCCGAGAACGTAATAGAGACCGCATCAATCTCAGTTAACCCTGAGGAGCACGAGCAAGTGAATAGAGTAAGCGCGATAGAGAGCCATAAATCTTTAAAAAATTCTTAAAAAATAAAGCAAATACGAAATATTTTTTAAGGAATTAAATTACATGTATTTCGATCTTAATCACATTTCTAAATAATTTAATAAGCTGTATAAATTTGAAATAAAGAAAGCTCTTTAAAATCTTAATAAAGGTCATACAGTAAGCGAGAAATAAAAGCATTTCATTATAATGTGATTAAGGGTCAACGTTAGTGTACAGTCAGATATAATTGACTTTTGTGCTTATAGAATTTCTTACAATTAAAGCATTTGCATAACACTATGGCGTGTCGAAAATATCTTTTCATCAAATTGATGAGCAACCAGCGCGGTGCCATGTATTATATACACAAGGTGATAGATTGTCGGGGACAGTCACGCTAGGGGTTTGTTCGTTTAATACTCATCCCTGACTATATATATTCAATACAAACACGGTGCAGGAGTGAGACTGCTTGCTTGTATTTAAATTATATATAAGAGCTGGTAAATGTATTTTTTTTCTTATCTTTTCAAATCGCTTCAACGTAAGTCTCTTAAATAGACTGAATATAAAAAGAGATAAATAAAAGTGTTTATATCTCGTCATAAAGTAAATTTGTTTCACGCAAACCATTCTAATTACACGTTTCACATTTTCTTCTATATAATGCAAATTCTAAAAATATATATATTACATGCGTTTAAGAATAAATCGAACGTAGAATCGTAGGAATGCTGTAAAGCTACACAAACTATCCTGAAAAAAAAATAGCAAGTACTTTATCGCTACCTATGTATCATGAGGGTTGCTCGACTAAAAGACGCCTTACAAAAACGTCGAATGCCCGACTTTAAATCCCAGCTGATTGCAAGTTGCTGAGCAGCGTTGTGATTACTAAAGCGCAGTCTGTGCGATCAGCGGTGGTTCGCGGTTGAACGAAAGTGCTAAACGACCAATAAGGAAGTAATAGCAATACACAGAAAGACAAAGAGAGAAAGAGAGAAAGAGAGAGAGAAAGAGGGGGGGGGAGGGAAGAGAAGCAAAACCCTGGCAGTGGACCGGCGAAGGGGTGGCTCCGCGCGCAATTACGGATTTTGAGTGACAGATGCTCGCCCAGTCGGCAGTCGGAAGATTAAAACAAGTAATCAAAGTCCCAGTAGCCACCCCGGGATGGATATGGATGGATGCACGCCTCCGGCCCCCTCTCCCTTGCCCCGTTTCACCCTGCTGTCATCCCGTGCATCCTCTTCTGGTTCCCCCCCCCCCCCCACCCCTTCCGTTTTCCCTTCCTTTCGTCGTGTCTTCTCGCATCAAAACCCTCGTACCCCACGAGTTTTGCTCCTCCTTTACTCATCTTACTCCCTCCTGGAAGTAGCAAACCACCAAGAGGGTAAGCCCCGCTACTATAATATCCACCTATAGCCGTCATCAAGGCGCGCCTTGAATGCTCCTTTAAGAAAATGTTCCTTTCGCGAGCAGTCGCGTAGGAAGATTATTAGGCGTCTTGAAGAGACGGATGAGAGCGGAAGGGGACTGGAAATGAGTTATATTCAAACGACGCAAATTCTCTATCCTGCTTAAAGCGCTAAAGATGTGTTCAATGCGTTAATAGTAAAGATTCTTTAGAGGCAAAAGATCAATGAGAATCCATTACCACTATGACAATTTACCATATCAGATTATTTTGCCATAAATTATGTAAATTTGATAGAGAACTCTGAAAATATTACATACAGGCTTTATCTCTATCAGCAATTTAATTATTATTGAATGTTAATCTAATCTAAATATTATGTGAATATCAATTTTTTATATGTGAGGCCTTAAGAGTGAGATCATCGGATCTAAATAAATTTTATTTACCGTTGTGATTACAATCTTTGATAAAATAAAAATTAGTAGAACACTTGCCAAGATCGTAGGGCGCAGGCACAATTAGAACCCGAAACCTTACTGTTACACGCTCGACTGTCCCACAATAGAAGGACCGTAAAACCGAGGGCGGTGGACAAGAAATCCCTCGATTAGACTTTGCAATATAATACCGATATAATCTGACCACTTAATCGGCAAAATATAATAGCGAATCGGACAATTATGGTCGCAATTTCTCTTGCCCCGTGGCTGTACAGAGTACAAAGCGAATTATTTCAGAAAACTACGGATAATATTGTCCTTGATTCGAAATGCGCTTTTAGTGTATATTGATGTAAATACTAATTGAAATCTATAAATCGAAAAATTAACGCATCAATTTGCTTTCTATATAAAGTAATAAAAATAAAAATAGAAATAAAAAATCACACTCGCGCGTGCGCATTTACGCGCTCTTCTACGTTACTTCCCAATATCTCTGTCAAGAGATTGATATCGCTTCTATATGAAAATATATTTTCAAAAATGATAAGGACAAATGTGTATACGCGAAAGTAAAAAGAAATTCCATTTTCCATTTTACACAAAGTAAACCCCGTGTATCTCTGTATCACCACAGTAATTCTTCTTCCTCCTATTTTACGCTTTGCGACGATAATGAAGCCGCGTCGCTGCGACATACAACTTGTCGGCACACAGCGGTACCGCGAGACGCGAACACGCTACACGGTGACGCGAATGTGATTAGTCTCGAGATTTTCATGCAAGCGCGGGGGTGGCGTCCCAGGATTGGATTTGGCGGGGGCGCAGGGGGAGATGGAGGATGAGCCGTTTATCTCAGGCGTCGCTTTTCAGCAGTTTTTCTCCCTCTCGCGATCTCCCGTTGTGCGATGCTCTCCCCGGCTCTTTGCTTCCCGAGGCTCTCTCATCTCTGGTTACTTTATCCCTTCCTCCCGGGGCGTTCCCCAAGCCGTCGTGGTGCCCCGAGACGCGTGTATATCCTCTCTCCTCCTCGCGAAATAATAAGCTCGCTCTACTAAATTTATCATGAGCAGCTTTTAGAAGCGGCAGCCTGCGCCAACAGCGCACCTGCCAGCTTACCTGCCCGCTGACATTGTAACGGCTTTTAATTCCGTCATCTACCTCTCGCGCTGTGTTCTAATTATCTTATGGCATCCACGCATATACATCTCGCTCTCGTATTGCAACGTAATTTTAGCAACCATGCTAATTGCTCATATTCTACGCTATCACATTTTAGCGTGAATTGAACAACCGTAGCTGAGAAATAATTTATGAAAAAAATAATACAAAAATTAATACAAATGTTTATTGTGTGAACATTTTATATTATAAAAAATAAGATTATTTATATAAATTTAAGCACATATTCTCTTCATGCAACGTGAGATTGAAACTGCAGGATGCCATATAATTCAAATATGATTCAAATATACTTTGTCTATTATTTGTGTATCTGCATGTGTGTGGACACACATATATAAAAATTGAGTTATAATTAAAATATTATACCTATATTTTGTAATCTTGATTTTAAAAAAATTTAACATTATACTAAAATTTAAGTTGTGTATATATCATAAAATTGAAGATTTATTTTATTAATCTATACAATCTTAAAGTGTACACACATACATTTCAGCATATAATTTTAGCTTATTTCTTTTACTATCAAAACTCTATAAAGTATATGTATAATATTTCAACTGTAACTCTAAATCTTTGTGAGATTTGAAAAAAGTGAATTTATTAATAATTCCAATAATTTAAATAAAATCATTTTCAAATATAGAGAATTTTGTCCCGATTTTCACACACAATTTCGTTTAAAATTATTTTATGATAATTCTCGGAATAGATCAAATTAAGTTAATCTAAATAAAAAGAATGTAAATGACGGTCTTCTAAGAATTTACAATTTACGCATTTATCGATTGCAATCACAAACAGGAAAAAGATCCGACGCAAAATATTCCAGAATTCACAAAAAATTAAATTAAACAATTTAATTAAATTGACCAATTCAAGAGAATTGCTCTCTTTTTTTGCACTTGACATCTGTTCTTTAAATCTCTCACTCGAGCACGATTTCTCTTTTATACTCTTAAGTCCTTCACATATAAGTTCACGCAAAAGAATGAACATAGCATGTATATGAAAGGAGCATATGAATATGATATTACGTAAATTGTTTTGATATATGCTTTTAGAATTTGTTCATTTTATATATATATATATATAAGTAATTAAAATATTAATCACTTCTATTATACACATTACAGCTATATCATATTAAATTCAATATAATCTATTATATCGTACATATGCCTACTATTTGAAAAAAATCATTAAATGTATTACCTAAATTAATTAACTGAATCGAAGTACTCTTTGCTATCTTTTGGATTTGGTTTGATAGTTTTGGAATCTGGTTGCCAGTTTGCAGGACACACTTCTCCATGCTCCTCGACAAATTGGAAAGCCTTGATCAATCTCAATGTCTCCTCTATACTTCTACCAACCGGAAGATCATTGACACTAAACTGTCGAAGAATCCCTTCCTTGTCTATGACAAAGAGACCTCTAAGCGCAATTCCCAAGTCTTGCAACAGAACATTGTATTTACTTGATATTTCCTTGTTAAAATCGCTTAAAAGAGGATAACCCAAATCTCCTCCAAGGCCGCCCTGTTTTCTAGGAGTATTAATCCATGCCAAATGGCTGAAATGCGAATCTGTTGAAACTCCAATTACTTGTGTATTTAACGCTTCAAATTCTGAGACTCTTTCACTAAATGCTATAATTTCCGTTGGACAAACAAATGTGCTGCAAATAAGATATGAAAAGATTGCATATTGTAGATATGTTATGGAAACAATAAATAACAATTCAAACTGAATTACTTACAAGTCTAACGGGTAGAAAAAGAGAACAACATATTTCCCCTTATAGTCGTTCAATTTAATTTCCTTAAAGTCACCTTTAATCACTGCAGTACCAGAAAACTCTGGCGCGGGTTTCTGAATTTGTGGCCAATTGCTAAGCAACTTTGAACTCACTGTGAAATTACGAATAGATTCTGCCACCAGTGCGTTGTTTGTTTTTGCCAATGATCCAGTTGCAGTGACAAGCTGAAAATATATAAAAGACATATTAAAAAGACAAGAATTATACTTAAGTCCACTTTAGATGATTCGCGATCAAATTCAAATCTATTTATAATTTTACGTTCTGCATATCCTAATGTATGTGTATATTCTGATATGGATTTGATGTAAATTTTCTTATTTCTTCAAATGTTTCTTCTATTGCACATAAAATTATAAATAAAGAATTCTGTTTTGAATGTTGTCATGAATCAATATCTAAAAACGGACTTTACGCTTATATCGAGATGTATTGCTTGTGTATTATAACCGCGTTTTGCATGTAATGAATCGGCAAAATGCATAAATATGTAATTTTAATCAAAACATGATGGAATATATAACGAATTTAGAAACGCTTACCAATTTTCTGCCTTGTAGATACAGTGGTGCGAGTGATCGAAACATTGTAAAAACAGAGAATATAAAATTTTTGATAAAACTATTTGTAGAACTTGTAGATCTGAATCGCAGATTCGAAGAAATCTTGTACTGTAAATACAGTAAGTGTTGCCAACTCTATTCACCCTTTTTTTTTAACGCGCGTACTCCGCAATCAGCAGTTCCGCAAGGAGTAAAAAGGTTATGAAATATTTTGAGATGTAAGAATATAGGTATGTATAAAGAAACTCTATAAATATATAAATTTTATCCGTTATGTTAAATGTTATGTATGTTACGTCAGTATTCAAATAGCATACGAAATATTTACGATCGTCAACACGTCACATAGAAGTAAAGATTAGAAAGGCAAAAGTTGGCAACACTTATTTAAGTAAAATAGAAATTACTTTACATTTAAATTTGAAAAATGTGCTTTTTAGAGAAAATTATTGTATAAACATGTGTGATTAAAAAGAGCAATGATATTAATCGAATATAATCCATAGTATTTACCAAATACATAATGTAAATTATGTAAAAAATATATATATAAATATATATATCAAACACACATTAAAAAAAAAATATATATATATATAAATATATATAAAACACGCATATAAACATATAATATAATCATGTTATATTAATATAATCATGTTTATTCAAATAACAACATTATAGGAGTCTTGTATTCATTCTTATTAAATGAGCACACTCATTTAATAAGAATGTACACTCATATAGTATGTAAGTATATCTCTCTGATATGTAATATAAAGATTTCAATACATGATCACATTCAAAAAATGTTTGATTATTCACACATGTGTATACATATACAGAACACACACTGACTCTGCATGATTTCTATCAAATTATATATGTATATATATAATTAAAAATTAATATATACCATAAATCTAACATATCATAAACGCTTTAAAAAATGCTCTTCAATGAAGGTAAGGAAAATTTTGATGAATTATTTCTGTTCAATTAATACTTCAAACTAGGAAGATTTAAAAGTAAAAATTTAGGATTGATACAAAAGAATGAAGGAATTATTTGTCGTTTATGATATAGGGATAAAACAAATACAACAGTTAAGAACTTTGATAACAATTCCATGTTAGACCTTATGAAACATGAATCAGCTCTTAATTCAGTAACGTCTTTATCATTTCAATAAGAAGACGTATGATCACAACGTGCGTTATTTCTTAGTAACCGCACAAAACAATATTTATATATGGATCTTATATATTTTATATCAATTTGAACAAGTTCTTTTTTAATTGGAAGCCGTGGCGGTCGCACTCGGTGCGGGAGTGGACGCTGATGTGGATTCCTCTGTCACAATACGTCGATTTTTTTTTATCCTTTTCCATTCGCCATTTGTATAGTTCATTTGGAAATGGGTTTCAACTAACATCGGAACGGTTGTTCCGTCCGACTGTGTCACTTCCTCTATGTTCTCTGACAGCATCACTGTGACTATATTGCCCAATTTTGGACAAGGATTATCTGCAAACAAAATCAATAGTATTATTAGCATGATTTGTAAAAAAAAAAGATAAATAAAATCTATACAGAAAAAAATTAACGTACCTCTAGATCCAGCCATAAAACCTAAGATAAGAGCCTTTTCTGGACGCGTTACTTTATTCGCAGTTCTAAACATTTCTTGCGCTTCCAACATTTGCTCTCGCTGTAATTTAATAATGATAATCTCATTATTTCAAATATATCTCATTAATTAAAACAATATGTAGCTAAATAAAAAATTTTGCACAAACTTAAGATTGAACAATGAAATGAATGAAATTTGCATAAACTTACCGTAAGAGACAGATTTTTTCTTGTATTAGCTGCCGCATTAGGTTGCGCGGTAGTTTGTATACGTATCTGTGTGACTGTTTGAGCCGGTCTGACTGTTTGCACAGCGACAGGTGTACTTTCCACAGGTGCTATTATCATCGATGAAACTACTGGTAATACAGTAGCGGACGTTGTAGGAGTAGTTAATGTCGTAGCTGTATAACATAAAATGCTCTATAAAAATCCAAACAAAAACTAACATAATCCCTAAAAATTGCGATGTCGATCTTACGTGTTTGCGGTGCAGTCGTAACTGAAATGCTGCTTGGCGTACTAGGCGCGACATAAGACTGCGCTGTAACCACCGCCGGTGCAACCGGTGTAGCGGGTGGATTTATCGAGGCTAGTCCTTGCGCGTATTCCGGAGTCGCTGGAGTTTCCGCGACTGGCGTGACCGCTGAAGCCGCCGCTGCCGCAGCGGCCGCTTGCGCTTCCGCGACCTTCTTCTGCTGCTCTTCCAATTCCAGCATCCTCTTCCTCTTTTTCGCTTGTGCATATCCGAGAGGCTGCTCATTAATGTCGAGTAATTTGATACCACCATCTTTTCGGATTCTACTACTAATCGATGTTCTGTTGGACATAGAAGTGCTCGTAAGTGAAGGAGATCGAAAACCACTCGTTGGTACTCTGCTTGGGATTCCTTTCAAAGGTGCTAAAAAGTTTGAATACAATCATGTATATTGCAATGATATTGAACAACAATATAATATGCATATATAACTTTATACTTACTGGTATCAGTCATTTTTCTTGGCATTCCTCTACTTCTTACTGGTACAGTGGGAGCTGTACTCTTTTTGAGATTATTAGCAGCATCGGTGCTTTTTTGAAGCAGTTCTGCTCTCAAGGCTGCACTTTTGGGTTTTCGCTTGAGAGTGAAATGTTTGACCGGCGTAGGTTGTTGACCTACCACCGAGATCAATGCAGTCTTGTTAAGATAATGACATTCTAAGGGAAGCATAGCAGGGTCATTTTGTTTCTTCAAAAGTTTCCGAAGATCATTGACCAGTTCGCCAAAGATAGGTCTATGTTCATCTAAATCAGTAATATCTGTGTTCAAAGAACCAGTTGATGGAAAAGTTTTCATCGCTTCGGATAGCATCGATACCCATAGCTCACTGTCCAAAGACGCAACCTCAATAATCTCCTCCAGCTCCACACGCCACTGTTATCCGCAAATATACAGACATTAAAATTTTAATAAAAGATTTTACGCAAGAGAAGTAAAAAAAGATTCTACTTTTGTTCATTGTGAGTGACAGAAATGTTCAGAGAAATCAAATTATGTTATATATCTCATACAGCAATTACAATTTATTCGACTTATCGAATTAAAGAATGGTAGTTTATTGTAAACATTAACCTTACATAGATACTCTCTATATATACTAAGCGTCTCAAAAACATCGTATCGTTGAAAACAATCAAACAGATAGCGGGTAAATAATAAACGAGATTGGAAAGCTCGGATGCGTCATTAATTTTTCGAAATCTTACGAAGGGTTGTCCTCCGAGAGAGCTATACCTTTCGATAGAGAGGGAGAGAAAAAGGGAGAAAGAGAGAGAAAGATAGAAAGAAAATATCAGATGAGAGCAAACGCGCGCTTACCTCTTCCACATTGCGTCTTGGTATGTGAAAGAATGACAGGAGCAGTTTGAGCTTAACCTGCGTTTGTAGATCGGGAAAACAATCCTTGATGTTCCGCAGTACCTCGGCATTGAGCTGCGAGCAGATCGAGCTGCCGGTCCAGCTATCGTTTGATGTACCGAGCTTGTTATGCAGCCACAACGACGTATCACTATCCCTTACATTCGCCATATTGGAGTCGTTTACTTCCAACGGGCGCCGTACCTCGCCGTGGCGTCGCCACATGCGGTTCCCGCCATAAAGCAACGCGCACGCGCACGGATCGGAATTATATCGAGACACGTGTATATGTGTTTTCGATATAAATAAACCGTCGATAGATATTAAAAAATTATTCATATGAATATGTTTATTCATATGAATATGTTTATTCATATGAATATGTTTATTCATATATATATATGACGTTCTATTAATTGAAACAGAAAATAAATAGAATATAACATCGCGCGCGACGTCGCGACGTCTACATAGTACTATAATATATATAAATTATATATATATACATATCTTTGATACTCAAGAATACCATAGAAACCGTCAATCTCTATATCCTTCTAAATTTTTATGAAAGAATATCAAATTTTATTATTTACTTACACTGGAAACAATTTAGAGTTCGCTCCGCGTAAGTGATGGTTATATAAATTGGCTTCAATCCTTTGATTCTCCAGTCGAGACAAAAAGAGCAAGAATTTTTTGTCTTACGTGGTCGATCAAACGCTTCGAAGTAATTAGCGCCAAATGAATGCATATGTTGACAGTGAACTGCGTATCCATAGTAACAAAATCAAGCGAGAAATATTCCTAGATCTTCTTGGTTCATTACAATCCGCGCGAAAATCAAATCGACATCAGCTATGTTTGCCAAATTCTTTTCTATTATTTGTTTAATTAGTAAATAAACATTAAATATTCAGTTAACATTATATTGCAAGTATTATAGTTTTTTTAGGTCATTTTTTTGACAATAGGCAGAAATACAACAATTGGCAATCTATCGATGAGAGATCCAGCAACCAAAATGGACGGAAGTAAGTAGCACCAATCGGCAAGCTGCACCGAAGTTACAGCTTCCCATTTCCGCTTTCTCGACTATACGAAACAAAGGATTTTGTCAAGCTTGGCAACAGATGCCAATGGTGCATCGCGATTGTTTTTCGGGATCTTTCAAGTAGAAATTCGTAAGCAATGACGAACGCGAATGTTATGTCAGACTCTCAAGAGTCTGCATTGATGGATGAAGAGACTTATAAAGTCATAGAGCAGCAATTGTAAGTATAGTATTTATAATATTTTTATTTATTAAAATTCTTTGTCGGCTATTGTAAGCCTTCGGCTATTGTTTCGGTGACCATATTTTCTGAGAGAAAATAAAGGACAAACCTGAAAATTTTAGGGCTTTGTTTCAACATGTTTCTAAGTCAGTTTGCCCAAAGTTATCACCTCCACATTCAAAATTCAAACTCGCCTAGAGATCGGCAAGCAAAAATAAAAACCGATAACTCTGTGACTATCAGAAGTCTATGTATTCTTATAGTTTTCAGGAAACTACATTTGTCGGTTGTTTTCGTAAAAATTCTCACGTTAGTACGACATTACAAAATTGTAAAGGACAAAATTGAGTTTTGAAAGAATGAATAAATCTAAAGGACAGCTACTTGAAATAAAGGACGTATGGTCACCGTAGCTATTGTATATCGTGTTGTCGTAATCCTTTTCGATTTCATATTCGTGAACGTATTTTTAAAGGAGCACATACAATAAAAGTACATACCATAATCTATTAAATTTTTTTCTGTTTTTTTTTTTAAGTGGAGGTACCCTGCCTGTACCGGAAAGTATAAACGAAGAACTGCTTGCTATCCCGGAAGAGAAGGTTGACACGTGCAATAATAATTTGCACTACGCTGCACTAGAATCTGTAGGAAAATTGAAAAGATTCAAAGAAGAGGAAGAAGAAGAATATTATCCAGCACCAGAGCTGTTCTCTACAATGCTCAGTGACGAAGCTTTCACTGGACAATTAAATTTCCAGTGCAGTCTAGGAACTGGTGGTACTGGTCAGGATTGGTTGGTAAGCACTTTAATTAATCTTTTGTATTGTATACAAACATATTAAATTATATAACTCATAAAATTGTTATATAATTTGATATATGGAAAGATTAAACTATATATTTAAATTTGTGTATTTCGTGAGTTAGATTGAAGTTTATTAAGAAATAACATATACCTACTTGCAGACAAATTCTGCCTCTTGATGGTAAATTGATTGGTTGATTAGTTTTTAATCCTGGTTATATAATTTTTATATGGAATATTCCGTATGACCTACAAATACAAACCACTTCTTGAGTATCATTTTACAACGCTCATAAAACTGAGAGGATACTGAAAGTAAGATATCTTGTTTGGAGATTTATGCTCTTTAGTATCCAGATTAATTGCAATATGAATCTGCTTAAACCTGATCATAATAATCAAACTTGTACAAAAAACATTTATAAAAAAACACATAAAAAGCATAATAAAATCATGTTTAAGTAGATTTTATATGCAAATTTAAGAGCTTTTTTTGTAGTAGACAGATTAATTATAAATATGTTGAGTATGCATGATAACATTATTCTTAACAATAATTTTTTATATTTGATATTTTATAAACTAGAATTTTTATGATTTTTTGTGTAATATATGTAATTTTTGATAGAGATTTTATAATAGTACTATAAAATAACTATTTATGTTGTTTATTTTTTTCATATAGTACTCTGAGAAATTGGACAAAGTCTTTATCAAAATGGAGAAAGTTTTGCCTATGCGGTTCACATGGGAACCACCTATGTCAGGTTTGTACTTGCGCACCACGATGGTTTTTATGTTGGAGCAATATAGAAGCGATCCAGTAAGAAGATGCCACAATCATATGGCATCAACCAATCCCATTAATCTAAACATGGATCCGCAAAGAATTAAACATGTGGTTCATTGTGTTAATCATGCTTCAAGCATCTACCAGGAGAGAAATGAACATCTCTCTATCTTAACACCGCTTTGCACACCTGAGGCTGGGTCACAATATATGCCAGTATCTTTCAAGTTTCTTTGCAAAAATAGTTGCCCATCTGGTTTGAATCGTAGACCAACAGAGCTAGTGTTTACTTTAGAAGATCATGGAGGGACAGTTTTAGGTCGTCGAAAATTATTAGTCAGAGTATGTAGTTGTCCCAAACGAGATAAAGCAAAAGAGGAGGAATTGTCATCAATGTCTTCCAAACGAAAGCTTGGTAATGTTGTTTTACCGTCTAGTAAAAAGATGCTGTCTTCGTGTGACACGCATGTTTATAAAGTCGATTTAAATATTGTTGGTAAAGAGAATTATTTAACAGTTCTTAAGATTGCATTTGATATTATGGCCGGTCAAGCGGCAAGAACTGGTCAACATGAATTCTATAAGCCATATATGGATGAGATATTGCGCAAAATGCCATAAAAACATATAATCAAGAATTCTTTTTTTTTTTTTTTTAATGGTGTTTTTACATTTCGTAGAAAAAGATGTTTTACTGTTATAAGTTTTAAGCTCGTTTTTCTTTATGTTTTAAAACTAATACCTACATTTGTTTGTGATTTTATTATATAATTTAAAATTGATATTCATGAAATATCATCAAACTATTAATCCTTAAACAGCAGAAATTAAATAACGTGTCATTGATGATGATTGTTTTTTGCAAGAGTTAAAGAGTCAAGTTTAAATTTAACAAAAAACATTTTTATCTTGTGAGATAGAAGTGTATTAAGCATTATTATGGAGAGCATTATTATGAATGCGGATCTATGTCATGAATATCAATGATTTTAAGTTAAGCCATTATTGCATGTTAAATATTATATATATAATATTGATATATAATATTGATGTTTTCTTCATTTCGTACGATATAATATTTTTCCTAATATGCATGTGTTTTTTATGTAAGAGTAAGACAATTTGACTACAATTTGACTACAATAAGATAATTTTAATCTTTTACTTATATTTTATATTCAAGATAGTATATCATTATACGATGTGTTCTTCACTTGTTAATCTGGCACATCAATAAAAAATAAACGATTTTATTATCTTTTTTCGACATTTTTTAAATACACATTTTAATATTAATTGCCAATGAGATAAATATAATTAAGAACGGATATGCTTTGTCCTTTTCATACATATAATCTATCATGAGCTCTATGTTCCGATATTTGTATATTAACGGTCTTCAACAATAATGCAGTTGGCAATGGTGCAATATGTTGTGAGGATAATGTTAAAGGATCCTCGAGGCTCGCGACGAGTCTTCGTAATTGCACCTCCGTACCATCATCGCCCCAAGCGTGCAATGTCCATTCCCACGTGTTGCTTATTGTGCATCCTGTCATCTTAACAGGATAAGTCATCCATGCTGTTTCTTCTCTGCACTACAATTATATCACAAAAAAATTATATAATTTTTACATTAGTTGCAAATAAACATTCTCATCGCATGCATTCTCGTTTATGTTGACAACCATGTAATACTGTTTTTTCTGCAAATTAGAACAGGAATTTTCATAACATGAGAAGTCTAATAATTTCATAAGAGATATATTCTTACATTCAAATATTTTGTTATGTAAAACAGATAGTATATTATATAATATTATTAATTCTTTGCAATACTTTCAAGATGTTAGTCATTCTATTGATTATATTGTGATATTTTTAGAAAGTCTGATAAGAATCAGATAAAAAATAATCTCAGTTTATATATATATATATATAAGAAAAGATAGGGAATGTATGTCGATGAGAATTGAATATATGAGATAAGAAATCTGATCGTGTGTGTGTGTGTGTGTGTGTGTGTGTATATACATACATACACACACACACGATCAGATTTCTTATCTCATATATTCGATACATTCTCTATCTTTTCTTATTTCACTTTTGCATATAATTTAGATAGATGAATATTTTAGAAAAAAAATTAAGTTTCAGATAAATATTTAATTATTTATCTGATAAACAATTAAAAAAGAAACTAATAAATATTATTTTTACACCAACAGGAACGTGAGTCTGGGTGGAATAATATGAACTTCGAATTTGTTTCTATCGTCTCCTATCGTCTTCTTTAAACAAAGGATTTGATTGCAAAGACTTAATGCAAAGAACTAAAATATTGTTCATAAACGCGAAGAGAAATTACTTCACATTGAAAGGAAAAGTATTACAGAAGTATACCTGAAAGAAGAATATATTGCTTCCATGGTGAAATATATAAAAAGCATCGTGTCCGAAAGGAAGCGGTAGCGGGATCCTTGCGCTTCCGGAATAGAAATGAATCTGCGGTAGCGCGTGTGTCCTGATGTGCTCCAACAGCGAGTCGGCCGTCACTAGTTCTCTGCAAGATTGCAAAAGGGGACATGTCAGTTGTACACAAGACATAGAATCCGTGGAGCCGCCCCAAATCGGCGTCTGTGGCAAACTCAACGACTGTCGACTGTCGGTGTTCCTCGCGGATAATTCCGCAATTCGTGAAGACGGATCATTAATGCGAGCTTCACTGTTCCTCGATAACTCGCCGGTACTGGCTGATTTGGTGCGATCGTTCAAGGACAATCGTAAACTATTGGTGTCTGTCGTTTCATTGGAACTCGCCGTTGCTCCTTCTGAAATTTCGGATACTCTTGTTAGATTATCCGCGGAGACAGCTTTTTCCCTGCTTCCGAGTAACAATCTGGCCAACAAGAATTGCCTCGGCTTCAACATAGTACAATGATTTTTCGAGCGACTTAGGACCGGGGTTTCTCGCTTTTTACTATTTTTACCGAACAGTTGTTCGCGTAAGTTACAATGCTCGGATGCAATAAATGTCTTGTTCAACGTCTCATCATTATTCGCGTTAAAAGCGTCGCGAAGCACTGTGTGCAATTTATCTGCGAGGAGACATCGGCCTTGGCCCAGACGGACTCTGCAAACCGGACAACGAGACGTCTTCGGTCTGCAAATGACGCAAAGGATATGACCGTGAACACATTGCGAGACTGGAGGCGCAGCACTTTCTAAGCAAATCGGGCATTCTAAGGCACGAACCTAAAAAAAAGGACATGAATAATTTGAATTTTTTTTGTTATTTAAATAATTAAAGTTTATTATCCTTTAATGAAAGGAAAAAGATCACATTTTTGTGTTACTGTTTAGGATTTAACATTAAATTAGTCTCCTAAGCTAATAATTAATTACAATGTTAATCTAACAGATGAATAATCTATATAAATGAGAAAGATAAACGGAGAAAAGTGAATAATATGTACCGTTCCTGATAAGGCGTTTGCAAGATTCCTGGCCACGTCCGGAAGTGGACCCTTCAACGCTAATCCAATATCATGTTCCTCTTTTTGACGCGGGTATCGCCAGATGGAAAAATTTACATCGTGTACACCTTCCTCGCTACGAATCAAAGTAGCAATATCTTTGATTTTTAATCCTAATAAATCGATGTCGTCAACGCCCAACAGACAATCGCCGGTTCTGATAAAACATAGCAAATGAATTGTATGAATCACAGATGAAATTATTTATATAATTTCTCAATATAAAATTTAATATTTACTGTGTAATTATAAATTATATCGTTTGAACTATGCATTATGCATTGACTATGATGTATCCAAAATTTTAAAGCAATTATTTCTATCCTGTTAATAGGTTTTAAAAGGCATAGATAAAACTCACCTCAATCCTGCTAAATCGGCGAGACTATTCTTTTCGACATAGCTGATCCACGGATACGGATCCCATTTCGATTTGGTCAAGTGGAATCCGCAAGATTTCCCATGCACGTCCGATGCTGCGTTTATTTTTCGCATTTTAAGAACTATCTTTCCAGACGAAAAAGAATCCGCATCTTCTTCGGGCAAAGATGTCACGATCTTCACGCCTGCCGCTTCCGTCAGAACTTCAGGATAAGAAATACGCGGCATGCTCCAGAATTATTTGCACAGGCAAAAATCACTCCACATTCTTCTCTACAATATAAATCTTTTTTTAACAACGCAGGAGAATAGATTAATATTTTGAAATTCTCTCCAGACATACAAGTAAATTGTAATTTATTACTAAAAAGATGTTAACTTTATCGCTCGATACGCGCAATGTATTAATTCACTTTGATCTTCAAAGTACCTTGAGCAAGATCGACACTACTTTGGAACTGATCACGTCTGATCTCTCGACGAGAGAGAAAAGTCACTCGTTTACCTTCACCTACTTGCACGCTCTTGACATTGGATCTTACATCATACCATGATGATGAAAACATACCGTTTCTCCTCCTTTTACTTCAATGTATTTTTTTTAGAAGAAAATATTTTCAACGATTAATTTCGTCTCTATAGCTATTGTATTACTTTTTACATTAATATTTGTATATAATGGTTCTTTTATAATAGTATATGAAGAGAGGGAAAAATGGAATAAGATTTTAATTAAACAAATTATTTTTCTGTTTCACGATAGAAAAAATTATAATCTGCTAATTTAGAATTATATTTAAATTGCCTTAATATACATATTTTTATAAGAAATATTATTTTTTAAATTTAAACATTTTTTAAATAAATGTGACAGTATATCTTATATATACTTGACTTTCATCACTTGATGTCCTAACAAATCAAGTGTTATTAGAGCAAAGGAGAAAAGAATATAGGAATATTAGAATTATTTTACAGAATAAAGTTTAAATACATACATATAAATATGAAATTATAAACGTTTAGAAAACGAACAAATTTTGCAAACGGAAATCTAAAATGCGTATTTATATTTGTATTTATCCGCGCAAAACCCGTATTTTTGTTCGTTGCCCGTAGTTATTGTTATACCTCAAAAGTTTATTAAATAACATCCATAATGAATGATGTGAGATTCGAAAGACATAATGAATTTCTTGCACAATCAATATAAGAATGCTGTAAATTATAAATGTTTCATGTTCTCATATTGTGTATACATCATTATAAAAAATTTAATATCGATATTAATCTTGTTATTACATTATATATCATAAATGTTCATAAATCTTAGATTCTCTTATATGATCTAAATTACACACATATATCGCGATTATATAATATATATTTTGAGTAAGAGAAACTGTATTCTTTTAATATAATTCAAATAATTAAAATATTTACTTTAATGGAATGTGATATCTTTAACTATAATTCTAAAAAATAAAATAACGATATAACATATTTAAAAGTTGACCTAATAATGCATAATGTGACTGGTGTGTCATTGTCATGTATTGTGATATGTTGATCTTTATTGATCATTGTTGTATCTTTATTTATATTTTAAAAACCTGAATGACAAATATAATAGACTATTTTTATATATTGTAGAACTTTCTATTATTTGATAAATATAACTTTCTAAAAGCGAAGTATATAATATCATTTTATATAATATTACGTGTTTAAATGTATATTTTCGTTATCGGTTTCGTCCATAATATTTTCGAAAGCAAAACTAGACTTTTCTATTTGATTGCATATCTGTAAAAGGTTCTTGCTTTCTTCTTTCTGTATCCTTTGATTAATTGGAACATACAATTCACTTATATCATCAAATTCATCATCAAGATCTAATTTCTGTTTTTCATCCTCAGCATAAACATATTTTTCCTTGTATGTCAAAGATTTAAATTCGTCAATTTTATATTCTGGACAATTTTCTGCATTTTCTTGGTTGGTAGATTCCATAGATTGCAAATTTCTTACACTAAATTGAAAGATTCGTTTTTTACATATATTGTCTATTATGTTTGTCACATTTAAATCATTATCTTCATTTTCGCTCGTAAAATCATCGGGAGAAAGTTCATTAAATATCCTATCAATCGTATTATTCAATTTTGAATCTATCTTATCCATCTCCATAACTCTTTTGAATTGTGGTCTACATTTTACTTGTTTTATGTCCATCGCAACGTTATCAGGCACATTCTTTATTTCTATTTTATTTACTTTACTCAAAGTATTTTCCTGCTTCGATCTTTTCGGTGTTATTGCCATGTTCTCAAAAGACTCTTCTAGCGATATAGAACGATTTCTAGATATAAAACCTTCAATCTTTCTATTATTTTTGCTTTCTGTTTTCTTTTTTGCTTTCTTTTGTCTTGATTTTGCAATATCTGTTATTCCAATATCATTTTCTTCTGTATTTGTTGTAACCTTCTTTCTGCGAGAGTTTACAGTTCGTTTCTTCGTTTTTACGTTTCTAGTACTTTCAAATGCTTCAACTAATTCTGGGTAACATTTTAAAACCAAGTCTTGTGGCTCAATACTCGTTAGTAAACTGTCTTCTACATCATTATTATCATTCGACTTTATTTGCTCTTCGTATTCTTTTAACATTTCTACTGCACTATGTTCCTTCTTCCAAATAATTTCATAACTAGCTATAGATCTGATATTACGTATCTTTTTTATTTGATCAGGAATGAATAAGTTTGACATAGACAAACGTTCATCAAGTGTAAAATCTGGCAGATGTAAAAGTTGCCATCTAGTAGTTAGTGTGAATATTTTTTCAAATGCATATTGTGATTCCCAACATAGATATTTCTCCATAAAGTCCTAATACAAAAAATTATATATATTTAACAATAAAATTATTTTGTAACATGTTATAATATATATGTAACAATATATTTACAACAAATTGATTGACTTGAGGTTGCTTCCATTCTATATCCAATTTAGTTGGAACTGAATCTTTTTTAATAAGAAATTCTTCTATTAATTCCTGATTTGGGAAATTTTCATCATAAAGTGCCTTCTTCCTCAATGATATTTCATTTATCATCAGTACTCTCTTTTCTCTATATACAAAGTACAATATATTTAATTATTAAGTACAATATACATCTCAAAGATATGTAATGCATTAATAATTTACCTGAAGTCATCATTACACTTTCCAACAGTACCACAATCAGCACAACCCGATTTTTTATGTTTTTGTAGTTTTCCTTGATGACCACATGCTGTACATAAATCAGAATTTAATAAATCTGACTCAATTCTATCTAAACTTGTGTCAGTTCTCCAATCTTGAATCCTGAAAAGAGAGGAAATAAAAACAATTTAGTTACAATAATTTGATAAATTTGATTAATATATAATCTTTAGATGCATCTAATATTTTAACCTTTGTAAAACATTTTCATCGTCTACAGTCTTGAAAAATTTTAAAGCAGCCTCTTTTCCAGCACCATTCACTCCCTCATTATAGTCACAGCCGCACAATAAAGCCAATGCTATCATTTTATTTCGTCCTATATTCAATGTCTTTTCTATCTTTTCCATATTGTAGACATCTACAGAACCAGCTGTAGCTCCACGATTTCCTTGACTACTTGTACAAAAGTTTCTGTATACTACTTTTGCGCCATATAAGAAGCAATCACTGTCTTGACTTATACATCCATCTACAAGCTAAAAATATATTTCTTCTTTATAATTAAGATAATCAGTAATTTGTTTATCAAAGAAAATTAAGTTATAAATGTACCCCATCCTCATTTAAATATGCACACATAGCTTCTGCTTCACCATGGCTCTGTACACAAGCAATACCCATGAATTTCAACATTTCTCTACATTCATTTAAAACTCGATTAAACTGTGTCCTCCCTCCTTTCTTAGCAGCTTTCTTTCTTTCCTGAAATCCATTACGAACATCATTTCTTCGTGCAATAGTTTTATGTTTTAGAGTGGGAGCCTTTCCTTCCAATACAAATACTGGAAATATTCCTTGCGTAAGAAGGAATGCTGTACGAAAGTATAGATTCCTGCAATACAAATTTAAATCAATAAAAAACATCTCATCAACCATAACATAATGCTGTGTATTAATTAATATTATGTGCTCAATTTTGCTTTAATGTATCTAAGAAATTATATGAATAAATTTATACCTGAGATACATCCTTGGTTGTACCGCATTGTCAACGATCGTTTGACTATCAACGACCCATCCGCTTAAATCAATCGCGATGGTCTTTCCCTGTAGCTCATACAGCGGTTTTCTCTCGCATAAAGGCGATAAAACATTCCATAAATCCTTCACACCCATTATCACAGTATTTTGAATTGAATCTGTCAATGTATGGTTTCAGGTTAGGTTATATGTCTAATTATCTGTTGATCGTGTTACATTTTTACTTCCAGTGGATAAAAATGGTTATATTTTTCGATCTCGCCTGAAGCAATCAAAAGTGAATGCTCGAACGAGTAAAAAAAAATAACTTTATAAATTTTTATGACAGTTCATCAGTTTCTCATAACGGAGCATCGTTTGAAGTAATTTGCAAATATCTTATCAAAATGTTGAGTTTGAAATATGACATTCAGAGTGTATTAGTCATTTGTGTTTATTTGTAGCACAAATCTCGCCATTTAGGGTCAGTTTAACGAAAATGAAAAGCAAGCTGAAAAAAGATTTGCATATGCGAAGATAAAACGCCTTTATTATAGCCAAGCAATATTTATAACCTAACTTGAGAAGCAGACTATAAGAGATTTTATATAATTGACTTCATGAACGAAATCAGCATTGACAATAAGATGGTCAATAAAAACACCAGTGGCATTATTCTGCTACCAGCAGAAAAACTACCAGAATGTTGGAATCAAGAAGAGAGAATGAGTGCATTGTTCTCATCGTTTCGCAGTAAATCAGCCAATCCACAAGATTGGACTTCTCAATACAAATTCTGGCATAATTTGATATGTGAATGGCTGAAATATACTATGCAATGCAGTTTTTCTATCATCGATTTAATTGAAGCTTTTAAAAGAAGAGGTTGCACACTTCTTTGTCTGGTTACTATGATTGAAGAGCTTCTCAGGTATTATAGTCTATTAAATATAATATGCAGTAAATTAATTAAATATTTCTACTTTAGTTATTATTAGTTAATGATTGTCTTTATTATAATAAAGATAATTATTTGTGTATATGTGTTATTGTCTATATAAAGCAGATATATTATTTAATTTGATGTGCGCTCTTTAATGTTATCATATCTTAATATATATATTTTATTAAATTTTTGCAGAAATAATTAAATAATTCAAGAGCCTGATTTTTTACAAGAACCATGCGAAACATGGACAGCATGGTCAATTGATATATTTATAAAAAAACCAATTAACTGGTCTTTCTCCAAAGTAAAGAATTATATAGTAGGTCAGAATACAAATAACACAGAAGTGAGATACATACACTTGCGAATTGTTCGGGAATTGGATGATATTATTCTTTCCATTGCTGACATTAAAAAGGACAATGTTTTATTCCCAATCTCTGAAATAGTAGAATATTGCAAGAGCAAAACTAAGAAACAGATTCCAGAGAATACAGTAAGATTAGTGTTGGAATGGTTAAGGCACAGAAAAAAGGTTGCTTTCAGAAAAAATTTCAATTCAAGCAGTAAATTACTGGTTAAAATTACTACAGAAAGTAAATGAAATTAGAAGTCGAAGAAGGCGCATATAAACTGATGAAACAAGAAAATGAGCTGATCAAAGAGATAGAACTTATGGAGCAAGAGAAACTTAATATTATCAATGAAGCAAAATCGTATTTGGCGAAAGAACTGCGTCAGATGGCAAAAACATGCTTAAGAAGAAAGATTGAATTGGAAAAAACCATAGAAAAGCGTGCACAAGTTCTTGCAAACCTACGCACTCTAATCACCAATATTGAAAATGCACATTCTAATTCTGCTATATTGTCTGATTACAAGACTGCATCTGATGTATTGAAGAAAATAGGGCAAAATGGTTTAATGGAATACGATGTTAGAGACATTATGGATGATATTAATGAGGTAGGAAATTATTATGCATTATTATACATATTTAGTAAGTGATTGTAACAAAAATGATACATTAATATCTATTATTCATTGACTAGATTTTAGAAGAGAAACAAGAAATAGATGCAATTTTATCTGAGACATTGACTTTCACAGACTCGGATGCCGAGTTGGAAAAAGAATTAGCAGAACTATTGAATAAAGACAATGTAAATGTTTCTAATGTAGATGTTTCTGAATCAAATCCAGAAATTAAAAAATTGGAGCAACGTTTGAAAGACTTGCGCATGGAAGGTAAACATTGTGAAATTTATTATCATATTTCATACAAATGGGATATTTATAATATAGGTTTAGTTCACAACTAATGGGATATTTATAATATAGGTTTAGTTTCACATAGGTTTAGTTTACAACTAATGGGATATTTATAATATAGGTTTAGTTTCACCTGGCGAAAATATAGCTGTACAACCAACTGTACCATCCCATAAGGAAAAGATATTAAAGGAATCTCAATATTTATAAGATGCAATAATGAAGCATATCTATATAATTGTATACTTCATGTGTGGAATTACTTGTCTCTTTTAATTCTTTTAAATATTTTATTGCATTTATTGTGTCATATAACGAAAAATATATTGGAATACATGTATATTATCTATGAAGAGAACAAAATAGTTTCTGTCCGAGAGCTTGTATTGTACGATTACGTGCTATCGCAGGTGAAATAAAAAATGCGAGAAAATATATATCTCACATACTTTACGTTTTTACACATTCTGGCCAGTATGGACTTACCTTTTGCCGCTTCTGGCCAGAAATCTTGCATAGCTTACGTTTATTCTTCTGGCCAGTATGGACTTACCTGTTGCCGCTTCTGGCCATATCTATTCTGGTTCGATCTTTAATCAGGACACTTTCTATTGTCGGCTGATTATTATTATCAACAAATAAACGTAAAGATTTTGCTTTGTTCATTTACGATAAGTTAAATCGCATATTAGACGCGCGCGCGTCCTTTAAATCACAAAAGATACACGAGTATTCATTAAAATATTAATTAAAAAATTTCTTATAATTTTTTTTATTTAAAATTATCCACGGAAATTTACAAAAAATAGATGTTATATAGTAAATTAATTGCTCTAAATCAGAAAATTTTCGATCATGCCTCGCGAATGTCCGGAATCGAATTGTATGATATATGCTTTGCACAAAGCCTTAACAGGGTTATTATATTTTAGGACAATCTACTTAAGTAATATCTTACATTTTCATTTGTACATTTTTAAGTTGGAAGAACATACACCAAGATTGTCATTGGCTGGGCCAAATTCAGGCAATATGATTTCTGAATGCATTAGTCAAGAAAATATAAAAACAAATTAAATCATATATTATAAAATTATAAGAAATAAAATTTCAATATGAAAAAGTATTTGTTTTTTATATACATAATGTGTGATGATGTAATATATATTAATATATAATCTTTTAAAAAGTCTACTATATTACAATTTGATGTAATAAATTTAAGATAACATTTATAATTTTGGTACTTTCCCACTTGTTAAATAGAAATGACGTAACAGCTTACTAATATGTAGCATTTTTCTCTACAAGATATGTAAAAAATATAAACCAGTTTTGCTTTTAATAAATTATGTAGGAAAAAAAAGTTGGCCTTATAATCATGGATAAGTAAATAATGTTTAAAATAGAATACATATGGACCCCTTGTAATGGAAAGATAATCTGTTATGTATGTATTTCCACAGGTATAAAAAATTTTAATATTAATAGATAAGCGTAAAAAATATATGATTAATTTGTTACTGATATAATATATTCAGACATTGGCTCAGTGTATGTAAGGTGGTGTGTGCCATGGCTTTGAGAACTAAGAGATCTGAATCTAAATGTAAATCCGAGTTCTCGATCGATTGTGCTAGAGCAAGATTGTGTTTCTCCACTTTTCTCAATTGCTCCTGACAGTTGGCGAAAGCGTCCAGCACTTCCAGCTTAACGACTGGAGTCCTGCTCGAATTCCCAGAATGTTCTCGAGGCGGTAACGGAGGATGGCTGCTGGCTATAGCCCTGGTATACATCTCCGTAACTGCTCGCAGTTTATCCACCCATTCCTGACGTGCTCGCGCATCGGTGGCTCGTAGTTTGATCATGTCACCTAGAATGAGGAGATATCGGAAAACAAAAGCTAAAATCTTAATCAATATCCATCTTCATCGCATGCAAAATTATACAAGGAACAAGTTAGTATAGCGATAAACTTTAATTTAAAATATTGGATATTTTACCCGTAGCAGAATTGACGGTAAACGTGTTTGAATCCTCATCACTGGGGGCTATTACAGCGCCTGCTAAATATATCGAACACCGTGGCCTTTGATTCTTTTCAGATTCGCTGAGGAAGTAATGCAGCTCACCGGTCTCAGGACTCAGGATGAACCAACGATACTGCCAGCCCTTCATAGCGTTCGTGTACTTGTGCAGTAGACCCTCATAGGGGTGCCTTGTTTGCACGTTCATAGTTTTGTTTTCGTTGCTTTTATTTCTTGGAAGCCTCTTATTCTGAGAACGTCTGCGGGGTTTCTTCGGGAGATATGTCATCTGAACTGACGCGATTCCATTCAAGTGACACATTCAGGAAGGTTAGGACAGAATTGCTGTAAGATAGGTTAGAAGAAATCACGACATAATAAAGGTTTATTCAGACGGATTTACGTAGTTATGTAATACATGTATCTAAAGAGATTAATCGAATTTAAGCATCTAATATCAATTATATATACATGTATATATATATATATATGATCAATTAATTTTTCTGTATATACTTTGTGTAAATCAATCTTTTTCCTATATAAATTTTAATAATTAATCTGACGTCGAGAATATTGTATAAAATGTAGATAAAAGCAATTTAAAATCGTTAATAAATGTAGAGAAAATTATTTAAATAATGGGAGAATGATAAAATATTATGAAAATTAATTTTTTATTAATAAATTGCAAAACTCTTATCAGATAGCTCTATAACTAAAAATATTAAGATAATGTTCTCATAAACAAAACGAAATATCATATTAAATGTAACATGATTAAATGTAATACATGAAAATAAAACAATTACTTGTTTAAAAACACATGATGATAAACTGAAAATATAAAATAAAAATAGAGTAGCGTATGATGCTCACGTAACATTGAGTATATGAGTCCAAAGTTTAAAATAGATAAGAAATGTCAATGGAGTTGGATCAATATTACGATTAAAAAAAATAAAATCTTAATCCTCATACAAGATCATATAATCCTTAATATAATGAAAGTAAAAATTAAAACTTTTAAGAAGGCGGTACAAGACCTTCTTCTATTAATGTATTTTTAATATCGACCAATTCTATGTTATATTCTCCGCTTTCCCGAGAAACGACTTCCACGATTTTAATTTTCACAATCATTTCTGTATTCTTGGGTATTAACTCTGCTATTTTCTTTTGTACGACAGGTGAATAATTGCCTGCAGCGTCGACAGGTGCCAAATCTGCGATAAACGATACATAAGAGTTTGAATAACGAAAAAATGATTATCTGTGTTTAATTTACTGATAATTAATACTTACTGACAACTGTACACATATCTGCCATTGCCGCGGGCGTGAGAAAGTCCTTAGGCATTAATCTTATATCCTTATGTTCCACTGATTCCATGTTACCATAATCAATGTAGATAACTTCAGCTGTGGTATATGATTTTCTTGGATTGATGCATACTGCACGATACCACATATTCTGATACAGTGCCAAACATAACTCCTGACTTCTAGGTATATAATATTCCGTATTCTCGCAATATTCTGTTAACTGTAACAAAATACGATATTATCACATGTATATTGTGTAAAAACGTAAATACTTTTTAACGCGATATTTACCAATTTGGGCATCACTTCATTAATATGAGTATACAGTGCCATATCATAACGACTCATATAGTATTTCATGCCACCTTCTTCTGGTACATGTAGCACCAGTGCCTTTACTGTATCACCCTCCTGTCCTAAACTGGCGACTTCTACATCGTTTATCATATAGCAAGTGTTATCTATACCAGAAAAAAAAAATAAATTTATAATTCTTATTTCGTAAAACAGGTCAATTTTTAATATATAGTTATATAAAAATTAAATATTATTTTATATATATATATATATTATGTGATGTATAATTATTATACATATATTTTACATATTAAATGTAAAATTATATTATGTACATGTGTGTGTGTATAAAGTGAAAATAGAGAACAAAGCTAGTTAAAGTACAGGGAGAAAATAATATATTTTTCTCGACCAATTTTGTTGAATAATATTTTGCATAGTGAAATTAAGAAGACTATATTGAAAGATAGCATTAGATAACAAAACAATACATTGAAGATCTTCATATAATTTTGAATTAAAAAAAAATGTGTTACTTTCTAGGTATGCCTCATAATTTATGATTAATTACCATCATGATCTTTCTTCCAAGTTGGTATCAATAACTTGTTTATCTTATCGTTAATACTTTCTCCTGTAGGCATTGTCAAATAAACCCCATCCTTCAATAAATCACCCTCATATACACATGTCAGGGGTGTTTCGTTGCCTAGTAACTGGCGAAGGAAAGAGTCTACTTCCGTGTTCATAGAAATGTCAGAAGGAACATCTTTCAAATTTATCTTTGCCGAACAACTCCGTTGCTATAAAGAAATGTATAGACAAAGAAATTAAATCGATATATCTAACGAGTTATCACGACTCTTCTATCGTATTAATGTATAAAAATGTCACTAACCAATGCCAAGTTTTCTGGCAAGACTTGAAGTTCTTTTATGTCAACCTCGTCCACATTTCCAAAGTCTGTATATACTATTTGAGCTTTATCATCCTGCGTTTTTACGACCATTGCACGATAACTATTGTGATCAGAGAATGGCGCGATGACTGATTGCATATTATTTGGAGGATTGTGTAGATGCGGTGCTGCGATAACGACAAAACAATTTGTCAATATAAAACATTACATAATTATCATATTATCCTATCATATTATTTAATCAGTTATTTTACCCGTTCGTGCGCATTGTGCAACACGTTGCATAATATTGTTATAATATTCTATTGACTCTTCATCCAGAGAACGCGCAAACATTTGATAATGATTTCGATAACTGGTAAAACATATCTAAAATAATCAATGAAAATAATAGAATCAACTTCATTCTACTTCAATGGTATACATAAACTAGAGTAAGGGTAAGTAAACAGATTTCATCTCTCATTGTTCAAATATATATCTTTTTATTTCTGTGTACAAAACAAATAGAAATCTACATGGTATCCTAGTTATTAAACAATTTATATCTCCTTGGATGTGTCTGTTTACTTTTGCCATTCTACTATAATTTAAAATATTATTTAAAGATTAATTATTTTACAATTAAACATGTTTTAAGTGCAAAATCAAACCTTAGATCCACTCTTTATTTCGGACAATGCAGGAGCCGACGACTTTATCATATTTATAGTTTTCATCATATTTATACTTCTCCAGGACTTCACCACAGCCTCGCATATAAATTTGGAGTCTTTAGTTAATTTTACTGTAAGATGTTCTTGCTTGCGGCTTTGCTCATTGATGATTGGTGTGAATTGATATATATCTACCTAACAACATTTAATGATAAAAATTAGACTTGAACACATAAATAAAGTATACAATCTATTCTATAATTATTATAGGATAGTATATATTCTTTAGAATGAATTCTTTCTTAATTTCTTCTTAATTTTTAAAAATTTAGTGTGTAGATTTTTAATAATTATCTTATGAAATAATCTATTTAAAACAAATTTTAGAATATTTTAGCATATACGTATGTACAATATTTTAATATACATATATACGTGTGTGTGTGTGTGTGTGTGTGTGTGTACGCGCGCGTGTGAACAATAGATTTTATATATATGAAGTATTTAAAGACTTACTTCCAATTTGTTTGGATGATTTACTTCGCATATTACCCCAACAGCACAGATGTTTAGGTACTTTTCAGGACATGGCACAATTTTCTTTACTGCCAAAATTCTAGCTTCATCTATTGCAGTAATACGTAAATCGGATGATGTCGAAGATGGTAAGATGTATCCTCTACACCAGCCATCTTTCCCTTCACCGCAAATCAAATCTTCTACTCGTGGTCTAAAAGATAAATATTTCTATTCATTTTAACTGTCTGTGCTTACGTAATATTTAAATATAATATATAGTAAATGTATTTACAGATATTTAAATATAATATATAGTAAATGTATTTACAGATCTTTAATATTAATATAGAGTATTTCAATATATATTTGTATACAAATGCTTACTTGTAATGCGCAGATTCTTGCGTTTTCGCGCAATCCGCTTGCAAGTTGTTTTCAGTGTAAAGCATCTCAAATTCAGTAGTATAATTAGGTTGACAGAAAGTTCCACTATAGATATTTTCTTGTGCAGATTCATGAATTTGTATGAATCCTCCAAGATCTGATTCAGAAACACCTTTCTCAACAAATTTCTTCAATAAATCAGCGAAAACATCTAAGATACTAGACACCTCAATTGTGGGAGCCTTTATACTTTTATTTGATGCTTTTAAGGTTTCTTGTTGCATAATTTTCTCCACTGCATTATTGTTATTTGAAGCATTTTCCACATGTGGAGATAAATTTCTCGATTGCTCTTTCACATCTACTACTATAGTTTTCTCAGCATCCATGGACAACATTCTAACAAAGATTTTCTCGCCATATTTGAGATTCTTGTACCTTTCACTTGCAGCTGGTGACAAGCGAATTTTTCTAGCAAAATTAGGAATTTTAGTCATATCTGATATATCTCTGATCTCGGCACCTTTTTGTAATATTTCATCGTTACCAAAATCGATGAAATGTACCTTTACAGGATTCAGGGATATTACCATAGCTCTGTGCCAAAGCGTTTCGTAAAGTACAGCATAAATATCACCGATAATCGGCTGCACATTACGTGACTTTCTTGCAACATCTTGTAACTCCATCATTAGATTCGTGCGCGCCTCTGAATCCTGTTTTTTATGTGCCCAATATTCATTGTTGCTCAATGGTATTGAAATTTCTATTTCTGTGAATTCTGTTTTAGATAAATACATATCTTTACAGAAAGCTAGATCGTCGTCCATCGTAATATTATTGTTCGAAGCGTTACTTCCTTGTCTATTGGAATTTTCTTTATCATTGTTGCAGGCAGTAGATTTTCTGTCATTCTGCAATTCGTTCCTTTGGTAAGATTGACTTCTATCACTATTGTAATTTCTGCCTCTTAAACTGCTATTATTATCAAATCTTTCTTTGTTAGGACTAGTCTTATTTATAGCACCATTTTGATGGCGATTATGATTTTGATTAGTGAAATTAGATGTTGTCGAAGAATATCCATCATTTCTTCTCATCTTCTCAGTATCTTCTTTAGTATTATTATATCTGTGTAAATGATTTTGTTTAGAAAAATCTTTGGTATTCATTGCATTTAATACTGGTTGATCTGTTGTTTTAGTGTAAGATACATTAGTATTAGCATCACGTCGAATAGACAAATGCCTATCCTGATTATTAGTATCTTTATCAGTAGAACAGTTTATATCCCCATTACTCTTATGCATATTAGCATTTGCATTTGTGCTGTTTGAATTATCTGCTTGCATTGCATTAGATGCATTAGGTCGCCGCAATTTCACCTCATTAGATGCAATTGTTTTACTTGTTACATTTAGCATTGATGGTATCTTTGTTTGATTTTCATCTTTGTTAATTTGCAACAATGACACATCATTAACCGTTTCTTCCACTAATCTTCTGTAAAGAAAAAACCGTTTGTTATATAATTAAAAATGTTAAATGTATAACAAAAGTGGATAATATAGAATGTAATGGACAAATGCTCTTAATATATTACAGCTCATTTTTACATTATTTGATAGCTGATCTCACCAATAATAAAATAAAGACCTCTCTCTCTCATCCAAGTAATATTATTGTCTCAAAATAAAAGGTTTTTTTTAACAAATAATATGAATAGAAATACATTTGCAGCTAAAGATGATTTTTTATTGTTACATGTCACAATTTGCTAATCTTAAACTTGTTTATTAATTAATGTATCTAAATATAATTACGGTATGCGTTCACACTCGACTTTATGTCGAGGCCAATCCCTTCTTTGACAGGCTTCCCTACAATAATATGTGTTACATCTTTCACAATGTTTGGTTGTTTTAGTAGAACAGACGAGGCACTTTTGTATTCCATTCTTAAGTTTATCCTCCCCATATTCATATAATCCCTGTACAAAATAAAAAATATAATTAACTCTATATTTCTCTAAGACAAGTTATATTAGCAGCTAAATCATTAAATATTAGAGCAATAAATAATGAGTATTGTAATATTTATATAAATTTATAAAAATAATTTTTTAGACTTTTATAGTTTTGCATAGCATCTGCTTGTGTATAATTACAACATACATTATGTCGTCTTTCATGTACTGTTGTAATATATTCTTCAATTTTAGGATTCTGCTCTGGAAATTCATATAGAGTATAACCACGTCCAAGTGATACATGTCTGCGTCCATCTCCTGTGACAGTCATCACACCTCTAAAATAAGATGTAAAATACAATAATAAATATATACAGTTGTTATATTGCTTTTATTTAATTAAAATACAATAACCTTGTCCATAATTTATTTGTGTTCACAGGGTCCTCAATTTCATTAACGCTAGGTGCTTGTGCAATCATAGAAGATGGCGATGATCCATTCTCTGCACATCTATCTGACATTTGTGATGCAAAATGCTTATGAAAAGCATTCAGTGCTTGGCCACGACCCACACCCTGTTGACTACAATTACATATATATTATTACATATCACACTTCTGCATTAAAAATATAAAACATAAAAAATTATTTGTTACATATTCTCAATTTATATTTAATATGTAAAATATTTTTTAGTCTCTCTTAGCTTTAAATGCTTACATCTTTTAAATATTTCTACAATATATTATAATCCATCTATATACATTTAAAAAATCAATACGTATAAGATATATTTAAAAACTTTGAATCATAATAATCGTTTTGTAATAACATCTCAATAATAACTAATATTGATAGTACTGTTTCATATCATTGCGAGTAGGCACAGGTGGTTCTGCAACAGCATCTATTGCTCTTGGTCTTCCTCCAGAAGCTTCTGATACATATGATTTTTGCAATTCCTCCTCTTTTATGACAGATTTTTCTCTTGCAAGTGCAACTTTTAAATATAATGGTTTTTTATCATTGAGTTCCCGTATAGCACGTTCCGCTTCACGATATGATTTGTATGTAATATAAGCCCATGTGGCCTTATGAGGATACAACATTCCAGTAATTCTACCATACTGACTAAACACTTCTCTAATAGCAACCTTAAATGTTATCACAATTCATATTATTGAATAATAAGATATCTCAATCAAATATAAATAATATAAGATTATATATATAGTTGGCAATATTATTAATGGAAAATTTAAAATAATTATAAAAATCAAATAAAAAAAAGCTAGGTATATACACAAATTTTTTCAATAATTACAATTTATTGAGATTATTAATTGAGATTAGCAAAATATACCTCATTTAACTCTGATGGCAAACTATTCACATATATTGTATACTCTGTTTCCATCCTATAAAAAAAGTGATATTTATAAAAATTAATACAAAGTAAAATATGAACATAAAAAATACATAAAAAAGGCATATATAAAATAAATTTAATACATTGAGCAAATATCAAAGTTATTATAACACTGTAAAAAGTACATAAATATGACAAAAATCATATATATTATATATGGAACAGAAATTTAACATAATTTAAGGTTATAAGATTTTTAAGTTGCACATAAATTGTAAAAGGCCTATATTTCATAAATATCTATAAAATTAAAATTAAATTCTTGCCGGTTTTGCAACATAAAAATCTCACAGGCAGCAACATTTATTTAATTACTTTTGTTCTTACTTATCAAAGACCGGTTCTTGTTCGGCGTCCATATCGGCATCGAAATATGCCATATCGTCTGTTTCTTATCTCGTGCTTGCAAAATTCTCACCTTAAAAAATCGAAAAATATGCAAGAGGTCAATTTTCTTTTATTCAAAACGATACTGAATGAATACTGGCGAGCGAAAAACGTGGTCACACGCGATATACACAACAAAGGACACTGCTTGATTCATAGAAAGATACTTGATACGATAGCGTAATACGCAGAAGTGTGAATAATATGCGTAAATATGCGTAAATACGCGAAAAAGAGCACATAAAAATCAACTATATTTATGAAAGAAATGGATAGCGAAAAGCAACAGTTTGTTAATTTTAGCTGCACTTTTTGCACTTGAAACGAAATAAACGTGTTGATTGTAACAAAGAAAATTGATACCTAATGAAGGGACGATTCTCCATCAGTGAGAAATAATATATTTTTCGATGTTTTTTAGATTCTTTACTTATTCGTAACATATACCGAACAGTGTTTAACATATATTATCGTCGAAACTTACCTGATAAAATAATATACTTTTGGTCCTTTAGTTAGATGCTTCACGGTACTCGCTGTTAACAAGAATGATGAATACGTCTTTCTCTCGCCGGGTCGCCGGAAGAACAAATGCGATAAAACGTGCTTAGCTCAGCGTTTCCTGCACTTTTTCCTTCTCCTTCTGTGTCCTTCTTTCGTTTTTTTCAGAGCAGCGCCACTTTCTCTTTCCGTCTGTGTCTGTCTCTCTCCCTCTCTTCTTTATTTTCTTCTTTTTAAACTCTGATCAGTAATCAAAAAAATGCAATAGCTGGAAAATAATATGTTCAAAAAATACATTTCGCAAAAATCACGGGAATTATGCAAAAATGATCAAAGTTTATTCTTGGAATGCAATTTTATTCGATTCCTTTCGAATAAACTCGATTCGGCTATACTTGTCTTCTTCGTTTTTATTGGCACTGGGTGAAGACTATATACTTGCGAATGGTTTACATCATCGACCAATCGCATACGAGAATCCATCCATCGCTTTGTCCACATGCCTTTCGTTGGCTTGTTGCGACTGAAACAGTCATGCCAACTCAATAGAAGAAAATACCACTAGAGAGATAAAAAAAAAAAAAAAAAAAAAAAAAAAAAAAAAAAAAAAAAAAAAAAAAAAAGCTAATCTAAAAAAACAGACACGAAGATGTTCCATATATGTAAATAATTTAATAATAAAATCTCAGGTCTCATTTGCATGTACGACTGGATATGCAAAAAGAAAAAAAACTTTCACCATGGATCACGCGCGACAGTCAGAGGGGACTGGATCAGGTGATCATGTCCTTGAGATCCATCATTTTCGCGACTTTTACGCACGCGAAAGTACGCATGTACATACGTACGTATGCGTATGTACGAGGCAATAATATTAGAATGAAAATTCTCGCCAAGTTACATCGGGCGCAAAAAAAAAGTGCGGGCCGCGCGCACAGTGGAATAACGGCGCGCGATTGGCCGACGTTATTTCGCGACGATGTGTCATGTGACCCCTTCCTCTATTTATGCAAACATCACCGATCACTTGGCCTCGCAGTCTCGTGGCAAAACAATAACAAACAACACACGTAACTTCGCGCTTCTCGCGATATTCCTCTCGCCCGTTTTACGCGATCGTATTTGTCGCACGACGCTTTCCGTCTGGATCCAGCGCTGGATCAATCCGTGCTCAATCTCGATCGTCTCGCGGACTTCGTCGAGGAAAGAGTCGACTAGACTGGAAGAAGTGAAATCCAATCTGGGCTCCTCATCGCGATGTTGTCAGCCGCGGAAAATGCCCGCTAACGAGAATCGTGATGCGTGCGTACTATGAACGCGCGTGGACCAATATGTGATTTCGACGTGTGTATTTTTCCCAATCAGATCGAAACTCCGTCAGAGTTTTCCAAAAAAGCAGAGAGAGAGAGAGATAGAGAGAGAGAGAAAGATAGAAAGAAAGAGAGAGAGCGAGAGAATTGTTCTCCAATCGTTCCCTCGTGCTACGGACGCGAGGTTGCAGAATCGATCGACTCACGGACGAGTCAAAATCGAAGTCGTTCGGTGGGCTGCGTGCATTTTTGTCATTGTTCCGCGTTCCATTCTATTCGCCATTTTTCGAGCTTGCTGCAAATCCACGCGTTAGAAGACACAACAATTGTAGTCGCGCGCACGTGATATTTTCCCTCGACACACATCGACACCGAAAATAGTAGGATCGAATGACGGATAGATCGAGAGTCTGAGATTGATGATTTCTTTGATTTAGAGCGAATTTTTATGCACTACCTTGTGGAGTAACGATTTTTTTTAGAGGACACATAACAATAAGCGTCATCCCCCACGTTTCTCACTGAAGCACGTGTCGCTAATGGACGATTTTACCAAGTACAGCGACTTTTCCCTAACTAACACGATGGACAGCATAGTGAAGCAGGAACCTGTCCAGGAAATGAACTCGGCATCGGCATCTGTACCGATACCCGGAGGACACAGAGGGACCACGCGAGGAGCGTACGATCAGTTTTCTCCTTCACCCTTGGCTCTCTCCTCCGGATGGGATATGAGGAGCGAAAATATGGAGTATCCCTTTAAAATGGATCCGGATCACCTGGACATTTCGCTTAAGATGGACGAGGATGATATATTCCAAGTAGACAAGGCTGAACTAATCCAGGGCCCAACTCTCGCCGAATTGAACGCCAATGATGAGACGCTGGAGTTGGGAGATCTAAATTTCGATGATCTATTGTTGCCCGAAGAGAGGGTACAGCCGATGAAAATAGATAGTGTTCTTACATCCAGCTCTCTATTTAGCAATAGTGGAATAGGATTCGCACCTAGTAGTTTTCCTCAATCTGGTTTAACTTATCGAAGCTGTCCTACATATACAAATACATATGCTTTTAATAGAAATTCAACTGTGGATAATGCAGAAGCCGTTAGTCCTACTGCATTTCCTAGTCCAGGCACTAGCAACATTGCAGGTATGCATAAATAAATACATTTTAGAAATAATAAAATAATATTAAATAAAAAAATAAAAAATATTAAAAAAATGATTTTAAAAAATGATTTAAATATGATAAAAAATAATCTTGAATGATAAAAAAATGATTTAAATATGATAAAAAATAATCTTAATAGTAATAGTAATATGTTTTCTAATATAAAACATTTGTAATTGGTTCGTAAATATGATCTATCATTTATTATTTTTGATAATAAAGATGAAAATGGTACCGTAATTCATACAGGTAGTTCCACAGCAAGTTCGTCAACTTCACCACATCCTCCAGCACGGCTTCTTGCATCATCCACTTTACATGAATTACTTATGAGAAGAGGTGAAAATCCACTTAATAATCCAGTATCCAGTCAAGCGGATAATACCTCCACAATAGGTGGTAAACCTAAAGCTTCGAGACTTTCTATGTCTGCACCAACACAGGCAATGGGGCATCTGGATCAGATCTGGGCTCATAGGGAACCACGTCAACATCTGTTAAGTACTGGTAGCTTGGTAGAGGCAGGATCGACAAGTAGTCTGAGTACTGGAGGTGCACTGAGTCCAGATCCACTCTGTGTTGATCCTCTTAGCCATGATGAAGGCTATGAAGACAGTGATGATGATAGTGAACATTATGATGACTACAGCAGTGATAATGGTATTTATGTATTATTATATTATACATATAATTAATATTAAATATAATTTATTATACAGACTATTATTTTGCAATCTTGTATAGAAGTTAATTTATTTTATATTTTTATAAAATTAAGTAAAATGTAACTAAATAACTATCATTTACTTACTAGATACAGGTGGAAGTGATGGTGAGGACCAGAGTAACAACAGAATAGGAACAGGAACTACAGAATTAGGGAAAGAGAGCAGGCATAGTAAGAAAGAAAGATTCTTCTGGCAATATAATGTTCAAGCAAAGGGACCAAAAGGACAGCGATTGATCGCTCGAGCGCGCTTAGAAGACCCACATGTTTTGAACGAAGCAACCGATCCAGTATTTAGTCCTCATTGCGCCCTCAGAGGAATCAAACATAGCGGAAAAGCACGGAAAGGCGATGGAAACGATCTTACGCCGAATCCTCGTAAACTTCATAATATTGGACGAGAATTAGACAAACTCAATCGCATTATAAATGATATGACACCTGTTTCGGAATTACCTTTTCCAGCAAGACCAAAGACACGTAAAGAAAAGAATAAACTAGCTTCGCGGGCATGTCGCTTGAAGAAAAAAGCTCAACATGAAGCTAATAAGATAAAGTTGCATGGACTCGAAGCAGAACACAGTTGAGTATATGTCGAGATAGAAAAATCTGTATTTTTTAATGAGATTATCTTAAATGTATAGCGGATTAAAAAACTTTTAAAATAATTTTTTTACAGAACGTCTTATACATGGTATATCGCAAGCTAAACATATGCTGGCTGCTAAATTAGCTGAATCTAATCCTGAAAATCAAGAAGAGCTTACACGACAAATGGAGAAATGTTGCAAACTGGCTACCAGTGAGTAATATCTTAATGTTATTTTTTTCTTTAAATATGTACAACAAACATAAATGATTAGTATTACTCTAATATGCGCAAATTTATTGTTACAGAAATGCGAATAGCAAATCATTCGACAGAATTTGTGAACAAGGTGTTGGAGAATATTAGAGCCGGTATACCTGATGGCGGTATCGATAATTTTTATTAATATTATAGAAATTCGTTTTCCTATAAATATTGTGTCTACATATGTATATAATATTAGAAAAATTAGAATATGCTATATATATAGAATAACGCTTCACATCTAAACTTCACTGCTATTTCAGAAAACAGACTTATAGTTAACTTGATGCATAATTAACAGATTCCATATATATGCATTGTTTCAGAAAATATTTATCAATGTAATTGAGAGAAACGAAACCTTGATATATTGGTTTAATTTCTAAAAATCTACAAATCATGAATTTTTTTTTCTTATTTTTAGAGAATATATTTTTGCACATTATATATATCGGTCAAACTGTACATACTATTTCTCATGTATTACGTGCTGTAGCTTCAATATGGTATTCTTTTTTATGTAAGAACACAAAATATGATTTTTTTTTTATAATTATATATCTTTTCCCTTCTTAAGAAAACATAAGACGATTATATGTCCTGATAAAAGTGCAAAGAAAAAAAGTGCCGAATGTCACTTAACAATTATGATAGGCCATTAGATATCATCAATGTCCATTATCGCTGAGTGTTGCAAATATTATGGCTTTAATTTTAATTCTTAATTTACAGTGAAAGTGCATCAGCAAAGTTTTTTGCCCCAGAACAATTACGAAAATAACAGAAATAAGATTTAATTTACATATTAAATTTAATCGTATTGATTGCTGAGTTTTTGCTGAATTCGGAGTACAGTTCCAATGGTTCTCCTCGCACTCCGAATGGATATAATCAATTGTTGCACAATCATTAATGATGATCAAGGTTTCGAAATTATTGTAGTTGTGTATAATGCAACAATAAGATAAAAATTGACATTGATGATTCTTTTTAATATTCTGACGATGATGTAGTTTTAAACGTAATAGTAACAGATCTAGAATGTGCACATATAAGTAGCACTTAGGAACGAGCTTTGAATTATATAGTTGTTTGCTGTTTGCTGACTCGATCTACCTCAGAACGAAACGCTATACCTACATGTATGTGTGTGTGTGTGTATATACATATACATATATATTTCACATACATATATATATATATAAAATATATATTCAATATAATATGTATGTATATATATATATATATATATATATATATATATATATATATATGGGTTTAAGATGAAATAACGATTTATGAAAAGATTGTAATCGTGGCGTGACGATATATTGTTGCTTTAGAATTTTAGAAGAGAGGATGGATGTAGTGCTGATATATATATATATACATCCCCTTTGTTCTCAATGTTAGAACGATTGTACGCCGCGATTAAAATTACAGTTCTATTTTGCTAATTACTAATATACATATATATATTTTAAATATATGCAAGATGTTAATCCATATTATATTCGTACTAATATTTTTTTAATCGATTTTTGTATGTAAAGTTGCGCAAATTATAGTGTTTATGAAAAAGTGTGGATATAGTCATATGATTATATACAGATATAAATACAGATGTTGTATAATCCTTATCAAATTGTTACGCAGTCTAATTTATTGTTATGCGAGTTACCGTAAGAGTTTCATTTGCTATATGTTTAATGTCGGCAAGAGTTTAGTGTAATACCAGTGTAGCACGAAACGTCATTCCGATATCATCGTAGTCACAAGAGTGTGCAAGAATTGTGCGTGTAATAAAAATCTTTTTTCAGAGTGTGCAATATACGTTCTCGTACAAAATGTCATTTTGTTATTTCAACGATTTCTTTTTTTATTATAATGTACTTGCGTATGTTTGCGTTTGTGCACTCGATGCTTTAATTGCGGTTGCATCAATGAATCGCTGCTGTTAGAATAGACGCGCAGTTTTTTGTTATTACGGGTCGTTGAGTATGTGAAATATAAAATTGCATTTGGCGTATAAATGTATTCCGGTATTAATCACGTTAATCGAGTTACTACGGCAAACGACCCGATGATAAGCGATAAATTTCATCAGAATGTAAAGACAAAGTTGAATTGTCATTTTTATTCTAATAAAAAAAACCATGTGGACAGCAAAAGCGGACTTTTCAATTAATAATTATTCATATGAAATATAAACATTATGTATAACATAACACTGATGTATAAAAAACAAGATTCTAAGTCGATCAAGCCTTTATTTTTTCGTGAGATTCTATAAAAAGATGATACGGCACTGTTTATATCTATCATTAGTCATCCGATCAGTCACGCTTATTCAATTAAACCTAATGTGACTTTTCCATTAAATCATCCGATTTCCGCATATTTTCCTATGTGGATGCGTAAGAATGCGGTATATGTCACGCTTTATAATGCCGAGGATTTTTCTCATTGTATGTATGAATCGAATCTGAAAGATTAATACATTTAATAAAGTATCGATGTTACTTGATAATTTTTCTGAAATTATCACAAATCAATAAAAATCAATGCAAGCAAAATAAACATGCAATATAAAAAAAAAACATATATATAGGGTGTTTCAGAAATAGGAGGCCAAACTTTAAGAGCACATTCTACTCACCGTAAGTTTGGCCACCTATTTCTGAAACATCCTGTATATAAAATATATACTATATTCTATAAAATGATATATTATTATAGATGCACAGGTTTCCATATCTAAGAAAAAATAATAATGAATATAAAAACAAGAAAGAAAAAATGGGCTAATGAGAGCCAAGCGCAGAAAACAGGACGCGAATAATTATCTTCAAAAAATTCCTTTAATTATCTATAGATAAACGTTTCAGTTCCTTTTCGGATCATCTTTAATAACTCTTATTAACAAAATAATACATGTCATACAGAGAAACATTACAGAATTGAATATCCGCATTGGAAAAGTTAATTATTCGCGTCCTGTTTTCTGTTTGCGTTTGACTCTCATTGGCTCGTTTCTTCTTATTATATTTATTAGAACCTCATATTTTATTTTCTTGCTTAATAATACTGAAAATTAAAGTATCTCGGAAAAATATGGATGCTTCGTTCTTTCGAGATTCGAAAAAAAAGGTAGAAATCGTTAACGATCTGATTCGTTTGCCGATTTCTAACATAGTCAAAATTATTTATTTCAGTTGCAATACTCTATCTGTTCATGTCGTAATCTGTAATTATAGAGGAACAAGTCATTGAAGATGTTTTAACATTATCGCGTCGAACTATATTTACATTGTTCGACAGCTTCTACCGAAAAAACGCCGACTCAGGGCTTCTCTAATAAACATATTCTTCGATATCTTACGTTGACGAAGATATCTGACACAGAGAGTCTGACACCTCTGACACTCAGCAATTTTACCGACAACGTCGATCGATAAAAGTGAGCGCTATATTATCGACGGATGGTACAAACCTAAAACCCAGCATCTACCGACTTTTGCGTTTGTACCTTCTGTTGAAAAATTAGGAGAACTTCTAGGATTGCAAAGAGTGTCTTCCGGGACGATTCCGGGGTTTCGCGTGCAGGTGCAGAGCACTGGAGTAAAACAAGAGGAGTAACCGACAGTAAACCGACGATATGATTTACGGTGGCACACCCTGGCAGAAATGGTTTACCTATGCGCGTATTCCGCGTCGAGATCATCGCGTCGCATGACGATTCCGCACGGCACGTGAACACCTGCATGCTCGCAGTTATGTGCTTCCATTGTGAAAATACAAGTGCTTTATGGTGATAATATGTCAAAACCAAACATAAGGAAGATAACGGCTGACCCTACGAAATGTAATACAGACTCTTCTCGACGGCCGAGTGTGTTTGAGAGGTTGGGCACCAAACCAGCGATCGCCGCCACCGCCGCTCAGAATACGTCGGATTATTGCAGAAATTGGGCCCTCAACGGTAGTTGTTCCTACGGCAAGAATTGCAAGTGAGTTGCTATTTGTTTCGCAAAAATTGTTCGCCGAAAAAAATATTCCTCGACAAAGATGCATATATACACTGAGCGACTAATCGATTGGGAGATTTTACATTTGTACACAAAGAAGAGTACTCGAATTGGGTTTATATTAAGGCACGTAGACTAATAATGGAGAATAAAGAGACTAATTGCAATTTTTAGATGCATTTGTTTCAATATTCCAAACAAATGCGTTTAGGTTTAATAATCATACTGGTTTACTCTTTTTATATCAGCAATAGAGAGACTAAATCAGACTTTTTTTTTATGATGTATTATTCTTTACTGAAACAGACTTATTGTAGAGTATTGAGCTATATGAATTTTCTGTTTCTCTTATTTAATTAGATACGCAAATACACATACATTGATAAGCCCATCCAAACGTGCTAAGAAAGATAATGCGATCGCAAGCACATCTGGGGTAAGCACATCACATTTTTATGTTTATAATAATAATTTTATCTGCTACATAGCATTTTCAAAAACATTTATCTTACAATAGAATAATTGATCAGAGTTGAAATAAACAATTGACTGGCTGCAAGCTAAGGGTTCTCTTTTGATTTTCTCAATATTATAGCTCATCGAAGATCCTTTCAAACGGCTTACGTCAAAAATCGTGAAAAAAGCATCGCATAGTCCAGACTTGAATATAGAAGAGTGGAATCAAACGGATCTCGAGTACGAGGACGAGAAGGTGTTGGAGAGACGGCGGCAATTGCTACAACGAGAACTGGAATTACAAATGAAGAAGGATAAAGAAGTACATGGCAAGGATAAAGTGAGACAGAAAAAAAAGGCTATGAGCTCCTCCTCTAGTTCGCGCACTTCCAGTACATCTAGTAGTAGTAGCAGTTCCAGCAGCGAAGACTCATCTTCTACGTCAACGTCAGATTCACGAAAGAAAGTCAAGAAGATCAAAACAAAGAGACATCATAGCGCTTCCACCGATTACGACGAAGATAAAGAGAAAAAAAGAAAGTAAGAGTCTATATGTGTCATTTAGTATATGTAATATTCTCAATATTTGATACGTAATATATGATATAAGAGCAACTGCAATCATCTGTAAGGAAAAGATTTCTAATTACATTTAAAATAAGTAATCTATTATATTATTTCAACGTTAGTTATATAAAAGCATGTTACTTCATTGTACAATCCATTAATTAAATTTGTTTTTATGAATCTTACAGATTGAAACTTAAGAGGCTGGGAGCGAAAAACGATAAAGCCGTCAGCAAGAAGAAACGCAAGCTTGAGAACAATTCCACGAAGAAAGATCTTACCACGAGATCGGTCAAGAAGCATGCTTCGTTATCTGTATCTAGAAAACATTCTAACTTATTGCGCGCTAGATCACCTGCAATACAACAGGGATCTACGAGTGGGATTCCATCTACGTCAGCTGTAGTATTGGGCTCATCGGTTTCCGTGGCGCATCACGCGTCATCGTCTGGCAAAATACGAGAGAGAAACAGAAGCGAATCGCCGAAAGCGATGAAGGGCAACCGGGAGATGGACAAGGAGGACGGCAGGCATTACAAGAAAGTGCGTGACATAGAGGAGTGTCTGTCCAAGGATACATCCAAATGCAAGTCGTTTGATAAGATCAAGGAACAACAGGATAAGGAGAAGAGTCGCGCGAGCGATGAGAAGATCAAGTCGGATGACCGGTTGAGATCCAAGTGCAAGGACAAGGACGTGCGTTCGCGTACACCACCGCCGCCTCTATCGTCGTCGGAGCGGTCGACCAAGCATCAGCACATCAAGGAAAGCGCGTCCTCGAAGACGCGACGTAGCCGAACGCCTGATAAAACACCGTCAAGAGCGAGGCGCGATCTCACCCCCGTGAAAAATCCGGAGAAACGAGGCAGCTCATCGAGTCGTGCGAGAGACGCGGAGAAGAAGGAGCGCGACTCGCACAAGAGAGATAAGAGCAAAGAGCGGGAGGACGCGAAAAAAAGCGAGCAGACCTCGAGTAACAAGGCGAAGCAGACGACGAGCCAGGACGAAAGCTATCGCAGGAGTAACGTAAGCAAGGACAATTTTGACGAAAAGACTTACGGTGGCGACAAGACGCGACAGAAGAGTCGCGAGCGTCAGCGCGAGAAAGACATGAGAGAGGAGCGTCACTCGAGGTTGACTCGCGATCAGCGCCAGGAACCTCAGCGCGATAAAGATAAGGATGAATCTCAGGAGCGTTGCCGTAACGAGAGGCAGCGAGAGCGAGATCGCGATCGGGATCGCGAGAGGGAACGTGAACGCGACAGGGACAGGGATCGCGATCGAGAACGAGAGCGCGAGCGCGATCGCGAACGGGAGAGAGATCGAGAGACACGAGAACGCGGGGATCGCGATCGAGATAGAGAAAGAGAGAAGTCTATGAAGCCACGAGAGAGAGACGTACCGGCAGTGGTTTCGTCCACGACGTTAAATCTTCCCGCGGATAAGAGTTCGCGTTACGGCAGCAGGATCAAGGAACGACCCTTGAGCAAGGACGTGTCGTTTGAAAAGAACAGCGGCGTCCGCGAGCGAAGCAGAAGCGAACGCGAACGGGAGAGATCCGAGACGAAGGCTCTCGCCGAGCGGGAGCGAAACTCGACGCAATCGCGTCTGGACGGAAGGTACGAAAGAAGCGGCGCCGTCGAGAAGGACGCGACGTCCTTGAGTCGCGGCAAGTCGAGCGTGAATTCACCGCGAGATCGCATGGACCGTTTCCGAGAGGCGTCTTTGGATCGTACGCCCTTACACGATAAGGGCGGGCATCCTGTGACGTCGTCGAGCGTCCAGTCGACGACTCCGTTACCGCTGGTCCCTACGACCTCGTCCTCGACGATCGTGACATCCGCTCCGCCGTCGTCTCGCGATCATCTGATGGACATGGTGGACAGTCACTATGATAGGGATCGGCACGGCAGGAGGTTCGGCATGAGATACGACCGGGGACACACATCGGAGCACAACAGCAGGAAGGATCAGGCGCGAATCGAACCGAATCGTATTCCGAGCAAGATCGATCGGATGGTGGATCGCCGGGACATGACTAGTCCACGACGCGCCGTGGAAGTGGACAGGAATTTCGGTAGGAATTACGGCAGAATGCCGGAGCATTGGGACGAGCAGGAAGAGTCGACCCTTCACGTGGAGTATCGCGAACACGCTCATATTCACGATGATGATAGGAGAAAAACCGTCGAGGGCAGACGGTATGACAGTCCCTTCGAGGAGAGACGCGTCGCTCGCGAGGAGAGATCCAAGGAGTCGAGGTACATGATCCAGACTACAGAGCGAACGTCCTTCGACGATCACCGTCATCATCACCATCATCATCGACATCCTCTCTATACTGGCGATAAACTGAGAAGTAGTGGAGCTGGAATTAGGTAATAATTAACATATACATAGGTAATAATTAATATCAGAAGAGTGTGTTATACTTATCCTTTTATCGTGCTTTACATCAAAGAATATTGATATTGTGCAGAATATTGAATTACTTTTCTACACGTAGCTTTTTACTACAGCGTTGAAGCAAAAATTGCAAATTGATAAATAGCGTGTAAAAAATTTTAGAAGTTTTCATTTTTTTAATGTTAATTTTACGTAATTTATACGGATAATATATATATATATATAGAGAGAGAGAGAGAGAGAGAGAGAGAGAGAGAAAGAGAGAAAAAAAAGAGATGTGTATAATCAAGTATGTATTACTCATTCTTTTTTCTTCTCTCTATCTTTTGTCAATTAGGGATGAGACTGTTTCAAACGACGATTGGGAAGGACATCATCGCGACGTGGAACACGGCCGAGATCGAAATTATCCGACAGCGGAATGGGAGGAGAGAGAGTGGCGCACGAGAGCGTTATGGGAAGGCAGAGACAGTCTTCCTCGCTCGGAGATACACGATGACGACTGGAACAATTCCCGATACGACAGTTCAATGGCTGACTGGAAATCCAGCGATGCGCGGAAGTGGGATAATCAGAACGTGCATGTTCGATCGCATTACAGAAACGAACGCTCGAAAGACTTGGAGCTCGGAGAATCTACGCAACATAAGTAAGCATATAGAGTCTCTCATATATAAGATTAAAGTATAAAATATATAATGTTACTTATACATATATAATATTATATATATTATATATTATATTATATATTATATATATATAATATTATATATATATAATAGAAAAAATATATATATATATTATATATTATATATATATAATATATATATATATTTTTTCTATTAATCAAAATTTTTTTAGCAAAAGGCGGTCATATAATGCGCCGGAAGCGAGAGAGGAGCCGACGATTCATCCTTCTGCTAAACAGGCTGCTATTTACGGCAGCATGAAAGAAGAACCTATTAACAAAAAACTGATGGAACTTGCCGAAGGCAAATTGTGTACAACTACGAGGGAAAAATCCACGGATAGTTTCCAAAAGAAGAATTCACAAAAGGATAAGCCCGAAATCAAAGAATCCGTCGCAACGGAACCGAAGCGTCCCATAGTTGACGATTCTTTGCAAACTCTCCACACTGAGAGCGATTTGAGTGATATCAGCGATGATCCTGACGATATATTGAATATGGAGGAAGATACTACGGTATGCATTGTATATTTTTGTATTTTCCTTTTTTTGTTGCAAAAAAAATGTTTAACGAGTTTATGTAATTTCACAGGATATGGAAAGTAATAAAACACGGACAAACAAGAAAGTACCGGATGCTGCACATCGCGACGTACAATTAACTGTACAGGAGCCGGCTCAGTTATCTCCAAAAGAACCTGTAGAAGAAACTATTTTCAGTTCAAAATCTAAGGATAACGCCGATACAGTGTCATTAAAGTAAGATATGGATGATTATAAGATATTATAATCAGAATAAAAGTGTTTTCCATTATAAAAATTACTTTAAATTTTATATAATGTCATTGTGTTAATAGGAACATAGAAGATGAAAATATGGAAACTATGGACTTTGAAGAAATTTCTGATGGTGAACTAGAAGAGGACATCAAAACGAGTGGCAAAGGGTTGGGCGATGCTTTAGGTGTCGATTGGGAATCCCTCGTGAAAGAAACGCAAGCGAGGAGAATTGTCTCATCGAATCAAGGCTCTACGGAGAATCGATGGCAGTGTAAAGCTATCTTCTATAGAATCGGTATATCTAAGAAGTATGCGGGCGAAGATTTCGTAAAAAAACTGCTTAAAAAAAACGAGACGAATGGTGAGTATTTTTTAATATAACTTTGTTAAAGTCAGAAATGAATTTGCGAAATAACATTTTTTTTTTTCAAATCTTTTTATGAATCGTAAAGAATTCTTGCTTGCTGATATCGCGCTGATGCACACGGCGCTCGCGCGAAATCGATTGCTGCAGGATTTAGATAATGGTGCAATGCACGCTGTAGATGATTCTTTGTACAGGTGAGTCGTATTAAGTTATGCTATTTAAGAACACAAATAGTGAAATTTTTTGTGCATTTTTAAAATTAAGATTTGTAGAAAATTCTCTGTTTTTCTTTTTGTAATATTGTGTCTATAATGTAATGAAATTTTATTGCAGAAATAACAATACGAGTTATGACGAAGATGTGGATTATGATTTGGAAACGCTAAAGCCAAGTGCTGCTTTGTATGAGGAAGCAAAATGCTTATTACAGCAAGTAGTATGAAAGAGTGATAAAATTTACGTACAGAATTGTGAATAACTAGTTCTTTTTTGTATTGATTGTTATACAAGATATATATGTACACTGCCGTGTGTGTGTGTGTGTGTGTGTGTGCGCGCGTGCGCGCGTGTGTGTGCGTGTGTGTGTGTGTGTGTGTGTGTGTGTGTGTGTGTAGTGATCTATTTCACACGATTACAGATCGTATCATAACTTCTAATTGACATGAAACTATGACTTAATTCGGTTGAACATAATTTTTGTCTGAACATTTGCATCTTTGATAAAAATATTCAATGAATATTCGCATATTTTAAACGTAAAATTTCAAGCTTAATCTCTATCAAATACTTTTGATCAGAATATAATAATTGCTTATGCACATTTTTTTATCGTAATAACTATACTTGTATATATTTACAAACTTTTCTTGTATCGTAAGATGTATGTCGCGTGCATTAAAGTACGAAACCAGATGATTAGATTGTAAAAATCGTAATATACATAGCAATATATGATGCATTATTAACTTCAAATATACTCATACACACATGTATATCCATCCTAGACATCGAATAATGCAATAAATACAACTTCAGTACAGTGTCTTTTCGCGTTAATCACTTTTACGAATACAGGTAGCGCCGACATCGTTTTGCAATATATCCATTGCCTGCTGTAATAGGCATTTATTATCGCTGTCCTAAAAAAATAATTTAAGAAAATAATTAAGACATGTATAATTAACGTGAATTATATTTCTCATACCTTTATGCGCGGATGTATTTGTTCTTCCGAAATCTGGCGCTTAGACAACTCCAAATTCGTACGATACAGCTCGTATAAAACAAGGCCTGAAAAATATATCACGAGAATATTAAAGAAATTATGTTTCGATTTTTTACAATTTTGAATGAAACTATGAAATAATATTATAACTTTGAGAAAAATTTTGATATAAAATATACGCTAAGATTTCCTGAAATCTGTTATTTGATATTAATTAGCGCAAATAATTAATATCAAAATAATTACTAGAACTTATGTAGAAGAGATGTATAATTTTCAATTTAATCATTTTTATTTTCTGCGTTTGTTTTTGACGAAAATAAGAGTAAGAAAAGTTTTTAAAGATTCTAATATATATAGAAGAAAAGAATCATTATATGTTATACCCTTTTTAATAGAATCTCCAGAACTTAAAGCATCTAAAATAGAAAGTATGTCGTTACAATACATTTTCTTGATTCTAAGTTCTGCATCCGTAAGATCTGCAATAACACAAATTACGTTTCGCAAATTATGATGTATAATATAAAAGTAATAGCTTGTAAAATATTCCGCGCAACGTCGGAATAAGGTAGAAGATATAACACACACATATCTTACCTTTCCATTTAAGATCCGGCACTCTTCCAAAGTAAGAGATTATACGATACTTGACATCTATCATAATGTAATTACTGGCGGGAATTAATTTCGATAATGTGTCTTCTATAAATTTTAGAATCTCTCGCGGAGTCTTATACATTGCGTCAAATACAAGCGCATTCAATCCCGAATGAATGCATTCAATCTGTAAATTGATTATGTCATATATTAATGGAATAGCACTACGATAAGAATCAAGACAGACCATCAAAGCTATCTATTTGAGCTTTCTACTTTTTAATTTCATGTAAATACTATAATAAAAATGTGCGAACATATTAATAAATGAATAAATGACTTCTCGAAATCGATAATTGCAGGGGAGATATTTATTCTGAAAGAGTAATTAAAAAGTTGTAGAGTAATTATGTTTGTGTGAAAATAAAGTATTTCAATTTCTAGATATCACCTGTCTGCGGTTCACGCTGATCTGGCACCGGTCGCAGATCCAGGGAGATTCAAGACTGAGAGGATTGCGTGGTAGCAAATGTCCCGAACAATCGTCCTTCGCGCAGAGAAGCGCCCCGAGCTGGGATCCGAATTCCTGGGGAAAGAAAAGAAACGTCCCGCGTAAGTTTGTTGACGAACTGTCTTTTTCTTTTTTTTCTTTCGTGTATCGACGTACCGAGGGATCGGAGCATCTACTGCACTCGCAGGAGAAGTGTTTGGTGGCTCTCAGGAACTGCCTCCTGCTCGATGTATCCCACAGTAGGTCGGTATAAGACATGGTGAGCTCCTCGCCAGCGGTGATCGGCAGCGCGGCGCTCACTTGCAGTCGTTGCTGGTCATCGAAGTGGTGTCTGGTGTTCGGCACGCAGCAATGATTCTGCAACGAACCCATGGGATAAAGACCGCGTAAACTCGTGGAGTCCTCGTTCCTCGTGACTACGACTTCGAAGGAATTCGTGTTGAAGACCCCGCAGATGCGTCTCATGAGCTTCATTTGCTCCTCGCTGGGAAGGTTGTTCACGTTTCTTTTGAGCAGATCGATCTTGAAGTTCATGGTGTTTTAGACAAGATGTTCTCTATTTAATATATATTATTATATCGCATGTTTTTTTTTCTCTTTCTTCTCTCTCTCTCTCTTTTATTATGTATGTGGAGAAAATATTAAGGACGATAGACTATGCAAGTCTATTTAATATCGCTCAAAAGAATGTTGTCCATATAACTAGAATGATATAATTGCATAATAAATTTTAGAAAAATAATGATATTTTTATGGAAAACATAAAGATCGAAGAAACAAAATATGAAACGCATTATTAATTATAAGAATTTGGTTGTTCATTTTTCGTGTGCATATTTCTACGAAGTCAAACGTTTGCTATACGAATCAGAAGCTTATGGAATATTATGTATGAAAGAAAAGTATAAAATCGAATCAAATATACCTCGTGGTTACGAGTAAGATTCGAATGGCACTCGAAGGCGTACAAGAGTTTACGCTGCTCCTTCGACAACGTAAGACCGCGTATCGGTACCACCGCGAGCAGCAGATCCTTGGACCAGGTGGAACCGCAGGTCGGCATCCACTCTCTGAGTAATCGACACTCCGTTTGAGAGTGCGATGTCGAGTTCTCGCATTCCGTCGAACAGATCGGCAAACCGCAACCGTGATCGCAGGGAAACAGGGGGCAGTTGTTCTTGTAACAGACGACACACATCGGCAGGTACTTGCTGTAGCATCGCGGTCCTATTAACAGCGGGACATCCGTGAAGATCAGTTCGCCGGCTCGAATGTCCCGTGTGGCGAACATGCCGCGACCTTCCAAAGGAGAGCGCTCGATGGTCCACGATCGGGGTTCATCCTGCGCGAGATTGTTCTCTCGCAGATGGGACTCGAGCAATTCCATCGTCTCACGCGGTTCCATCTGGATCACAGACGCACTTTTGTATAAGTTTCCCTCTCGATGCTTTAATCATCCTCTTTTATACCGAACGTTTAAAACGCGTCTTGTATAGGCACCGAGCCAATTTCGTACTAATTTCAGAGATTTTGTTTTCCGGTCTCCGCAAGATTTTCCCTACGACACAAATAGCAAATCTTACATTGTTCAAAGCAGAGGTTCTCCACTCAAACTGTAATTTTCGGTGAAATCGATCTTTAATCGTTATAGAGAATTGATTCGTGCTAGAATTTTTATAATTGTGTGAATGTGAGATTTAACAAACTCTTGGAAAGACTAACGAAAAAACTATGAGCTTGATGGCAAAATTGTTAGAGAGAGGCGATATTATAACATGCAGGTATTTATATACGTCGTTTGTCAGGCGTGACATTTATAAGTCACGATGCCAGAAGAGAGTCTCGGCTTTCGGTAACAGCTGCGGATCGTGTAAAGTTAATGAATTCTTGTGAATTAATTAGCGTCGAGATTATATCGCGAAGTCGAAAGACCGTAAAATGCTTTCGTGATTGAAGACACGCGAGTGACACTGCTCTACGAGCGCACTCAGCGCGCGCTCCTATTATAAATCTTAGCTTAAAATAGAATTATGATTTGGCAACACATCGACACCGAAAAGTAGCTAACTGACCTACCTGTTTACTGTTTACACATTTCGCGAAATGTCAACAGGTTGTAAATAAAATATATAACATAGATAACTCGAGGAAAACAGGCGGTTTTTCTGATGTATCAAACAAATTACGTATATTCTTAATTATATTATTAATTAGATACCTATATCGGTTAAACTCTTTTCCATTAAACAAATCATTATATTCAGCTAGAATAAAAACGTTCCGTGTATCGATTTAAGCTCGCTATAAGAGCGTAATATTGATCTATTATTTTCTTTACTCGCCCGACTAAAAGTGCTCTCGCCATCATAATTTATTCTGTCCATTATAATTTATAGAGGAAATACATTCCGCACGCATTTGCAATAATAAAAAAATCAATAATAACAAAATTGCTGCCGAAAATAATAGTAATACCTATCAATTAAGGAAGTTATCGTTTTTTAAACTCTTCGATTTACAAGTTGCGTTCTACGATCTTGCGAGCTAAGAAATCTGAGAAATGCATCATTTATCGCGTCGACTTTTATTTAATAGTAAAGTCAGAAGTTTTTTTTTTTATTAATATCGACGACTCTGCTTTTCACGCAAGCGTATCCGGCACGTAACGACTATTTGTATGGTCGCGTGTTGCTAAGACTACGGTCGGGTTGTCGTCGTCGATCGGGATATCGTGAGCGGCATCGTCAAGAACAACGTGCATACAACGTATATACACGGTCTATGCTTCGCTAGAGCGATATATGCGGCATATACCGTACTGTGTACAGATCGTCGAAAGTGCCGTGTTCTTCCCTTTTTTTTTTCTTGCCCATCGTGCACAGAAATGGGAAGGTAATGGAAAAGAGCGATCCATCGGCCGATTCCCTCGGGGTTCGGCGAGTCCGTTCCGTTTTTTTTAATTCCTTTCAGGAATCACCAGTATTCTCTCGTTCCGATCAATTGTGCAATCAACTCTCTTTATAGCGTTTCACACCTGATAACGTAATGCCGAAATTCGCGGGAAAGGTCACGGACGAGCGTTTGGCACAGTGACGTGACTCGAGAAGCTATATATTTATTGCTCTAGTTTAATTAAGTCTATTTTGTATCGTTGTAAAATTACGCTAATCTTCAAAATCCAGCTTTTTTATTCAAACTTGTATACGCTTCCCATTTTTAACACATATATCTACGAAGGATTTTAAATATATTTATACTTGATTTTATTTTATCTATTAAGATTACAATTTTTTTTTAATAGTAATTTTTAAAATTTTTTATATTGTGTGATATATACATATATTCTTCTTATTGTTCTTCTCATTAATCGCATATCTCGCGTACAGGAGATTTTTTTCTTCTGGCTAATGAATTTAATGAAACTATAAATATTGTTCATTAAATATGATTGGTACTTGAAATGTGTATCATAAATGAAATGTTGAGTCTGCAAGATTATTGCATTATTCAATATGAGACGCAAATAGATTGCTATATCTTGTTAAATCGTGTAATGGCTTTATATAAATTTTCCAATCGTGCGCGCGTTATACGATGTATAGTGAACGTGATGCATACACATACAATACACACACGTATATACATATGAGCACGTGCACACATCATACACACCTACCTACACATTACAAACTAATCGACATATGTATATATCATGCTGTAATCATGCTGTAAAGGTATGTAAGGCTATTTAGATTGGCTTATAAGTGGAGTTATTGCCTGCCATCCGCGAGGACCACCACGTGTCAAAGTATTCTTATTCTGATAGTACTGACGACTACGATAACAGTGTTTGCACTAGAATCGAATTGTAGCGAGGACCCTTGCATGTATGGAATCTGTTTGGACAACGAGAACAGGTACATACACACTTGCGCTTGCTAAGCACGCATCTTGATAATTTCATAAGAGTACAATGTACATAATTTAGTTTGACATAAAATATAGATACAGTCACGCGGATATAAGCGAAGATAAAGATAATAATACGTATACTTATATGTATAATTTCTATCTAATATTCTGGAAATATCTTACACGAAAAATATAATAGACAATCAAGTTATTTGGATCAAAATTTCGTAATTAGTAATGTTCATGAGAAATTTGTATAGTAGTTTTCAATTTTCTTATTCAAAACTTAAATATTTTCTATCAAAAGATTTTGAAGAGAAACACATATCTATGAATGAAAGCGTATGTCATAGAGAGATTTAATTCTTATTAATATCACTAAATAATTAAAAAATGCAAATGCGATAAAATGTAGCCAAAATGATAGAAAAGTGTCTTATTTCTGTTTTGTAAATTTTCATGGGCGACGCAGCACCTATTCTTGTTATTGTATCGACGGTTATACCGGGATTAATTGCGAGATTAATTGGGACGAGTGCTGGTCGGATCCTTGTCTTAATGGTGGCACGTGCAACGACGGCGTTGCTGCATATAATTGCACTTGCATCGACGGTTTTGTAGGTAATACGTCGTTCTTCGTATCTTCGCCTATCAAATACGAGAAAATGACAATGCAAATGATATGTTTTAAATAATAATTAGGTGTGAATTGCGAGCAAAGATATAGCGAATGTTCGAATCATCCGTGTCTCAACAATGGCACGTGCGTCGATTACGATGGCATCACTTGTCAGTGTCCGGAGGGATATTCAGGTGCGACATACGATGACAAATTTATCTAATAAATTTCCACGTTGTTATTTCGTTCGTCTTCCTTTTAGGAGATTACTGCGAGATTGACGCTTCTGTTTGCAACGACACAATATGCAAAAATTCCGGCGAATGCGTCGAAGGACCCGGAATCTCATTCTATTGCCGTTGTCGCGAAGGTAACTTGTGTAAAATTATTACACATATGTAAAGAGTATTTTGCTTTTATTTTATCTTGACGGTTTCTTCTTCTTCTTTTTATGCGCGACTTTGTGATCTGAAAAGGATGGGCCGGTACTTTCTGCGATGTGGACGTCGACGAGTGTTTGAAGTCACCGTGCAAAAACGGTGGCCTCTGTATTAATATTCCAGCTTCCTATACTTGTGCTTGTTTATTTGGTGAGCGGTTCACAGAACGCAGATTTTTATCCGTAAAGAAACAAGGAATTAATGGAGAGAGAGTTTCATTCATAAAATTGAAATCTCATAAAGATCTTACTACTATTTTGTTAACATTAACGCGACTACGTTTAACAAATTTAAAAAGAATAGTACATATTTTCTACCTCTATAATATTTTCACCATCCAACTCGAATCAATATTGATAATAAATTTTTTTTTCGCGTTATTACACTGATCACATACATTATTATATATTATATATCTTTTTTCATAAAAGGTTTTACTGGCAAGGATTGCGATAGAGCAATTGTACCATGTGATGAAAATCCTTGCCAAAACGGAGCAGTTTGTCTGCTGGAGGATGATCATTCAGTTTGTTACTGCGTGCCCGATTATCACGGCGGACTATGCGAGTTAAAGTACGACGATTGCGAATCAAAATTTGCACAGTGCGACAACGGTGGTACTTGCATCGACGGTATCAACAGCTTCACTTGCTCCTGTCCACCGAATTACGGTGGTTCCATGTGCGAGTATAGTTTCCCTTCGACGACTATCGCTATAGAAGTAGAGGACACGTCCGAGCAGGGAACAAGTTCGATTAAAACTACAACCGCCATTGTTTCACCTAGAGGATCGACTTCAATAGCGGATGCTTCTGTGTCTTTATCATCAACATCCGATTTTGCAACGTATTCAACGTCCTCGAGAACAACTAGTTCGCTTTACACGAAGAGCTATACGATTATGGAGAAGACAACTATGACGTCAGGATACGAGGACGCAGGTTCTCCTAGTGTTAGCAGCGAGAGTGGTATCTTACTTACTGAAGTCCCGCAGATGGGTTTCACGGCTAGTAAAGACACGACTCGAGATGATGTCGTGACATCGGAGGTCGCAACAATGTCGTCCGCTGCTACCGAAGATTTCTCCCACGCAACTGAAACAGAAAGTACTGAAGTTTATTCTCCAACCGGAAGATCGATTCATGATGGCAAAGTTACCAAGGGTGATGATCAGACAACATATTCGCCGGCTTCCGAGACAGTGGATAAAGACCTAACGCGTGTAACGGAGTACATGACGAGTTTTAGGTAAATGGAGAAATATCGTAACACTTGTTTAGAATATCGATGACTTATTGTAGTAAATTAATATGCATCTTGTTTCAATCTCTCAGAACAATATTTAAATTTTGTTTTTAAATATAACAATTATTTTCATAATAATTTTATAATAACGTTAGACTCCATCTCCATTTAGTCATCGACCAACAATGATAGATACGGATGAAGGTCAGATCGACGAAAAGACTACCGCAACAAGCGCTATCATGGATCACGGTACCGATGTAACACATCCCGTCAATACGACATTTCGATACACGACGGAATCGTTGCAGAACAGAACCTTCGATCTCGGAACTACGGTCGTGGATTCGCCCGGAACTGTTTTACCTTTAACTACCTCGCCGACACTGCCATCAGTATTATCTTCGACTGTGAGATTCGAGACTCCCACGGTATCTTCCCCGTTAACGTCCACCAGCGTATCCTCATTAAGTCACACTACTAGTATCGAAATCAGCACCACAGAGATCGGCGCTTGCCGCGGGAATCAATGTTCCACAAGTACTACCACGTTGACTTCGCGTAATGTTACCGAGGTAAACAGTTTATACATAGCAATCATTAACAAAGTTAATGATTGTTAAGAACTTAAATATAGACTTTGAAATAAATTTCTTTCAAAGATAGAAAGATGCGACTCCCGAGAGTTACGATTTTAACACGTCTATATTATAATTATTATTCAGTATGCTGACGGCTGCAAGACAGATTCGACCATTACGCAAGCGGCCTTTAACGGCAAATCTTTCGTCAGACAACGCGTCGAAGTAATAATCTCCGATAATAAGAGCGCAACGCTCCGAATTTATATTAAGCTCAGAACGGCATTTAAGAATGGAATAATATTGCACGTTTACTTCGACAACGAGAGATATTCTTTAGTGTACTTGGAACTTGGATCATTGAAGTTTCAATTTTCTTGCGGTCTCGAAACTATGTTACTGGGTGAAATTGATGCCATTATCGATAATGGATTCGAAGTGGGCATTGATATGAGGTACGCTACTCGCAAATATTATAAATAATTCTATTAATTTTAAATATAAAGTTTTGTTATATTGAATCATTTAATACTTGGAAAATTTATTAGCTTAAATATAGATTTTTATATATCTAAAGTTTTTATATACTAATTATATATATGAAAATAAATTTTTTTTCTCTGTTCTCTCTTCCAGTTTTCAATATGTTGCCAATGATGAAAACGAGAAATGTTTTGCCAAATTGCTGGTCAATGGCACTATGGCCGTAACCGGCGAACAAATACTGCCACAACGAGGAAAATTGGTCCCAAAATACGCCAATCTATACATAGGAGGCATTCCATTAACGTTCTCGCATTATTTCCCTCACGTAGCTATGGGATTTATTGGTTGCATGGATTCCCTGAAAGTAAAATATATTATTCATAGTTAAATTCTCAATATTCGCGTATTTTGTATCAAATTGTCGCAGAAACTTTGTTACTCCTTATACAGGATGATTGCACAATTATTTAATAAAAATTGCATTGCAGGTGAATGGTATTTCGCGACATTTTATTCACGACTCCACAGAAACGTTTCAGATTGAAGAATGCACGTCGTTCTTGTGCTTGTCGAATCCGTGTCAGAATTTTGGCGCGTGTGAAGAAAACGAGGGTCGAATTCGCTGTAAATGTATAGCTGGGTAAATATTTATTATCTGGCAATTAAAGATATCAGGAATTTTTTTGCTTCTCTAATATATTATAATATTCAATATCTTTATGTATGTCTGATAAAAAGAAATGATACATAAGACAAATAGAATTACAAAACAAAATTCTGATATTAATTTTTAACTTTCAAATCTTAGCTTTGATAGTTACGAATGTTCGCAATAGACTTTTAAAAGCACAATGATAAGCACCAAAGGTTATTTACAGATACACTGGGCCTTTGTGCGAACATTCGGCGTGCAACGACAATCCTTGTTCGATGGGTGCGACGTGTGTAAGCTCGCCAGGAACTGGTTTCATTTGCGTTTGCCCGCTCGGCAGCCACGGGCTTTTCTGCGAAGAAGGTAAATCACGCGCATAATAAGCTAACGGAATGTTCAATAAATATTCTATAGAACGACGATGCAATAAGATTGCAATATCAAAAGTTACATAGGATAAATTTGTTCTCTCAGATGCTATCCTAGTGCGGCCAGCCTTCTCGGTTCTCGTCCCCGGTTTCGCGTCGTACATCGCCTACGGCGTGTCGACTTCGATAAAAGACACAATGGAGCTCAAGCTGCGACTCATCCCGCGCACATTCGATCAAATCTCCCTGATAGCCTACCTCGGACAGAGAGGTTCACGTCGTGATGTTTCGGATCACCTCTCAATAACATTCGTGCGCGGCTACATTATGCTTACATGGGATTTAGGCTCCGGTGAGTCATGAATTCGTAATTCCAATCTCCCACATATTCAAAGCTATCTATATTTTAAATATATATATAATAAATTGCATAAGAGTATGGATTAATTATAAATTGATATTTAGAAAATCTATATGATATATGTACATATATGGACAATTTTTTTCTATGAACAATCTTTTCATATATATATAGAGTAAAATTTTCTTTTCTCTCAGAAGAATACTGAAATCGGTTGCAATTAATAAAATATCGGAGATTTTAATATAATTATCGCTTGAATTACACTCTTGCATTCTAATCTTTCAATAGGAGTGCGAAGAATCTTCACCAGCGATTCGTTGAGCTCGCTAACCGTAGCAGGATCGGCTGGTAAAAGTAAAACGTATACTGTCAGAATTGGAAGGAGAGGCAAGGAGGCATGGCTTGCAGTAGAGGGTCTCAGCAACGTGACCGGTCAGGCGGTAGGATCGATGACTCAACTCGATGTATCGCCCGTTCTCTATATTGGTATGTTGTTGAGAAGAGCAGCTTGACATTTGGCACCGTGTCAGTAGAGTTTCGTCTTTCATCGCATATTTTACGCTATACGAAGCTATTAAATTCTCATCACTTATATCTGACATTGAAACGTTAAACGTGATCTTGACATCGAAGACAAGTAAAAGCCGAAATGAAGATGACATTTAGCGTTTTAAATGTGATAAAATAGATAAAAATAGACAGAAAAGATACTTTTTTTCGTAGGTGGATACAAGTCGAAAAACTTCGAGACGTTGCCGCACGATCTACCTCTCCACACCGGCTTTTCCGGATGTATATTCGATGTCGAATTGCGCACAGATACTTCAATTCTTCCGCTGACCGGCTCCAGCCCTGCTACCGGTCGCGGCGTGGGCGAATGCAATCGCAACGAATGCATTCGCCACTCGTGCAAGAACGGTGCGGTGTGCTTGCATCATGGAGCATCATATAGGTAATATACAAGAAATCAACAATTCTATTTTTACGCGAAAAAGGAAAAAAGATCTAGAACATTCTATATAAAAGCCACATATGTTATATAATGTTATGTATGTAATTGTTCGTCGACTTTTCAGCTGTATTTGTACAAAAGAGTGGGTCGGGCCTGATTGTTCCATTCCTGTCTGATTCATCGCTAAAAGTAATCCTCTGGATGCGTATAGAAGATTCCTCCCAGCTTTTATTAATTAGCACTAAGGGAGTAATCGATTGATATCGATGTTACAGACAATGTTATATGCAGCAAACACGTTGTTCTTACAAATTTTATATCTATTGACGTAGCGGTTCTTTAATAATCGAAATAGGATTAGCTTACATTAGGGGCGTCGTTTTTGGGTCGCGAAGTGGCGGAATGAGAGTTCAAGTATACAAATAACATTGCCGCCGATAGACGCGCCTGTAAATCATGTCTGCTATACTCGTGATGCCATTCCACATTACCCCAGTGAGAGATCTGTGCAAATATATAATAAGGATAACATATAACAAAAACATGCAATAATGATAAATAATAGAAGCGATTTCTATTGACATTTTTATCATAAATAAAATCAAAGTGTTCTATATCTATACCTGATATTCTTCTTCTAGTCGTGAAAGACTTACAGCTTCCGAGACGTTAATTACTCTTGCAGCTGTCGCAAGGATCAGGATAACTGACTTCAATCCATCCACTGCATATACAAGACCTGTGTGCATAGATAATAGTTAATATATGGATAAAGGATACTCTCTCGTTTCTTCATAAAATTATATCACATACCATAAATACTATTAAAATTATAGGACAATAAATGTCTCGTTAAAGCAGCTTTGGTTTCCGCAGATACAGTAGGCGCTTCTATACTCTGAGTTCTTGCAATATCCACATCGTAATGCTCACAAAACCAACGAACTATAGGTTCCCACTTTTCAACTTGTAACTGATATAATTCATCCACCTCCTAAAATCACAAAAGTCATAATCGAGATGTCATACTGTTACATGGATAGAAAGTATGAAGATTTGTACAAACACTTTCTTACACTTGAATGAAATAAAATTGTATCCATTTCTAAACAGTTCACTATATGATTGACCAGATCTATCTTGGTATAATTATGTGGATTGTCCAATACAGTATTGCACAAGGACGTCTGCAAATACATTAGCATGTGTAACATACATTTGAGAGTATAAATAAAATATGAATAGAGACTGAATTGGCAGTGCACAAAGCATCTGTAACTTAAGAACAAAGCTTTATACATATATACATATTAAATGCAGTCATATAAATAAAATAACTGAATGTTTTTGTTTAGATTTAAAATCTTTTCAACAAATATATTCTTTAAATTAAACGACTTTTTATTATTTTTGGGGGGATATTTCCTTTTCCACAAAATGTGTTCACAAAATCTTTTACCTAATCTTTTCAGCTTACATTAGATGTTAAATACGAAATGACGATGCAAGCTAAAGTGGTTGGACAATAAATTAAATAGTAAATTAATTTCTTACGCATAATCATACTGATTTCGTACCAAATGCATACTTCCTCTGTCGATGGTCTCCTTCTGCGCATCCCATTCTGCAGCCACCGCTAAAGCCAAAGGTTTGCTGTTTACTTCGAATACCCTACCCTGCGGTGTCTTCAGCTTCCTCTGGTCCAATGTAATTTCAAACTTGTCGCCACTTGAAAGTATATTTGTTCTTCTATAAAATCGTTTCACCGTAGCTACAAGTGTCAAATTATTTTATACATCCATGTAGTATCATCAATACTCAATCAATTTGATCATGTTTATTAAATTACATTTGTGTGAGGGCATAAGAACGTCAAACAAAAATCTAACCTAAGCAATAAGGTGTTTTAAGTAAAGTATCATAATATGACGATTACCTATATTTCTTACTACCGAGGAAGCTGGCACAAATTTATTGCATCTAAAGTAATATATTGTATTGATTAGTTTGTTCAATACTTGCGGCATATTGTTCATTATTACTGTTTTTAGAAGCATTCAAACAGGAGCAGACGAAAACATTACAGATACTATCAGCTGATGCCATCTGTGGTAAGACTTTCATTACGTCATACATGAATGAAAATAATGAATGATTATTCATATATATGAATGAAAGAGTACTCTCTCTCTCTCTCTCTCTCTCTCTTTCTCTCTCTTATATGAATGATTTTTCAGTATTGGCAGTCCACATCGAAACATACAGTAAATAATGAGCAATCATTGATGTATAAGAATTCTTTCTGTTATATTATGTTGAATATAAAAAGTTAGATTTATTTTTATTTATATATAATATATAGTATTTTATACATGTGCCTCTCTCTCTAAAAATCGTAAAGTAAATTAATCTTTTCAATACAGCGGATAATTCACCATAATTTAATCAATTTCAATCAAAGATTGTATTGAGAAGATTAAGCAAAGTCTTGCATTGGAAATTTTTTATTTAAAAATTACAAATATTTTGTAAAATTTGTCATATGAAAAATATGTGATATATTAATACATCACCACTCATTTCCTTCAGTAAATACTGTATTAATTCTCAGATATTTAATAAAGTAGGGAACACATGTTTTTTGTTACACACAGTAAATTTTTTTTTATAAACTGATTAAATATAATCTCCCTGAAAAAAAATTGTTTCTGAATAATGAAAAGAAATGGGTTGTGTATTAAAAAAGCTCGTAAGTGTATAAAATACGAAACATATATATATTTGCCTTTTTTTATAGCATAACATATATAATTTAGATAAGTATACATACCTCATGGATGTTACACATTATATCATAAGTTTAACGATATAAAAGAAATGACAGTTTTACAATTTAATATATACAAAAAAAAAAACGAGAAGGCTGATCATGTAGTAACACTCCAATGTTTCTTGTATTCTATATCTGCTAAGAACATAATCGCACTATACACACAACAGTGGCTTATATTTGCAAATCATATTACGATTGTCAGAAACGAAATATTGTTATTGTTGTCGTTATTATTATTATTATTGCTTATGGGGAAGAGTCGTTTTTGCTCGAGGTAAGCGAAATAATATATTTTGTGAACACATATGTGGAAAAGAACGTCTCGAAAGATAATTCCATTAAAATGAGATTTTGTTAAAATACAGCTACGAACACATTGCTTACAGAGCAGATTAAAAAAAAAAGAGATAGATAGAGATAGAGCGCCGAAAAAGACGACTCTCGTAAATTTAAAGTTAGCTTCAAATTGATACCAGTTACGCGAGTAAAATATTTGACAAATCTCTTTATAGATTTATTTTATCGAGTCCTTATACGGAATTTTATCATTGTAACTGTTCCCGCGACTGGTCCTCTAGCTTTTTATAAACTTAAAAATATACAAACACGTCATATATCGATAATATCGATAAAAAAAAGTACATTCGACTTAGAGAATACATCTGTTAAAATCCATTTACAAGAATAAAAGATTCTCCACTGGTTAAGACGTTATAAAACATATTACAGAAAATGTTACATATTTATCGACTGTTGTACCTATTAATGTACTATTAATAGGCAACATCAGATTGTTTCCACAAAACTCCCTCGACGTATTTGTAGACAATCTTTTTACTGATATTTTTACAAGGATTATTTATGTAAGAAAAAAGAATTACTCATATAGTATCGTCTTGGCGCTAACATTGTCCGTTCCTTAATCTACGCTTAGTTAGCTACCTAAATACGCAAATATTAAGTCTATATTATTAATATAGTATGAACTAACGCTCGTGGAAGCACCCTGAATCACTGAATAACAGGCCCGGATCCTCGATTTGACACGCAGTATTTAGCCGTGAATACGATCGTTTAAACTAAAATGTTTTTTTTTGTCTATTTATACAAAAAATTGATGTTAAAGCAGAAATCGAATGAAAATGGACTGAAGATGTTTAGTACTGAAAGTGCGACGAGAATACGGGCCAAGATCTATTGTCGGCGGTCACAAGTAGACAGCGAATTCCACTTTACTGTCTCACGTGTAGAATTTATTTAATCTGTCTCGTTATCTCTAAGTTTGATCAAAGGAGGACGAAGTACTCGTCGCTCTTACAGAAAAACCGATGACACGCTTTCAAACGCCACGGCTTCTTCATTGTTCTCGATACTACACATGTATGTGTTTCGGTTTTGGACTAGGTTCAGTCGTCGTAGAGCGGATCCACGACTTAGACATTATACATGTTGAGTGATAAATGATAATGGACAGGGGTCTTCGATGACGACTGCGAGGTAGCACAGATCCGTCGTTTTCTGTACTCAAACGTAGCTCTCATCGTCAACGACGGATCTACCGAATCCTAAATGCCTCGTGGTGATGGGGGCGCGAGGTTGTGGCGGCGGTCGATAGGGAGGTGGCGGCGGCAGAGACCTGGACCTACCGGCCACTTTGTGCCTATCCTCGAGGTTCATATGCACCGGCGGCAAATGCCTGAGCCTCGGCGGCAAAGGCGGCGGTGTATCCGGCCATGACGTCCTTTCCTCCTGTTCGTCTTCACTGAGGTTGTCAATCATCACGCTCTTGTATGAATCGTTCGTATCCGCGGTTACATAAACTTCGCTCGATCGACTTTTATTCTCGCAATAATTAATTTTGCCGTCCGACTCGCCGTTCGATTCTTTACTTTTGCAGTATTTCAGCGCTTCCATGTATATCGCCTTCACCCTCACGTAGTCCTCGTATATTTCGCAATCACGGGCTTGGCGACGACGTTCTTTCTCCGCCATCGGTGATTCCAAACTTACGTATTGGACCTCGGAGGACTTGACTTTCTTAAACTCGCTGAAGCGTTCTTTCTTCTTAAACTCGTAGCGATCGTTGTCTGACCTGAGTGTATCGCTGCCGCCTGTTAGATCCTGCTCCGAGTCGTGAATCGACACCCGTTCGGCGCCTCGAATATCCTGCTGCGAGCTCTTACTGTCGTAATCTTCCGGTAATATATCGTAGGTTACGTTCAACTGCCTACTTCGATAAGTTTTGCAATTTTCCACGTTCTCCTTCATCGCGTCCTGTCTGAGGTATTCCCTGTCGTATATATCTTTATCGCCGAATCTTTCTTTTCGGTGTTCATGCTCGTCCAGTTTGTTCGTTCTAGGTGTTCTCTTAAGCTGTGCCCGTAGCCAGTCCTGCCGCTGAAAATTAGACGATTGGGGTGGATTGGAGTAACACGCGTTAGCCTTTTCCTCTCGAAAGTTATGCTCCGTGCTATTCGTGTGATTATGGCTACCGGACGCGTAACCGTTGAGCCTCTCTTCCCATCCGCATCTATACACCGGAACGTAGGATTTGCCGTTGGACTTCTCCTCCTTCACGAGAGGCTTATCGTAATTATTGGATGATGGAGCGTTCGGAGCAGAATCTTCCGAGCCTACAGGCGATTCCGGAATAAATAACTGGCAGTCTGACAAGGTCAAGCCTGAGTCTCTTGACAGAGACATGGGGTCCCTACGCGGTGCCTCCGTCAGATCTAGACTATCCAAGGATATCCCACCTGCTACATCATAAAAAAAAAACTTGTTAATAATGCGAAGATATATTGTATTTATTAGAATCCATTTTAATTAAATATGTAAAAGTAATTCAATTAATTCAATATAAAGTATTTGTAATATTCTAATATTTTATTATATTCTCTGATATAATATTCTGACATTCTAATAGTGATGTTATAATATTTACAATGAAGGCTATCAGTGCTCTCCTCGGCTCCGCTATCGCTACGTGTGTCTTCTCCGAGGAGTTGCGTGACGCCGGCACCGAATAAATCCTCGCAATGACGAATCAGCATTTCGGTGATTGTCGGAATCGCTCTGCTCTGGTTCACTGACGGATTCGATGACCAAAGTAAACTCGGACCACAGCAAACGCCAAGATTGCTGGCGCACATGAGATTACGTTTCGATCGTCTCGCCACATGATGTAGCACGCAGATTAAATGCGAGAGCAACGTATAGTTCGCCTTCGGGAGTCTATCTAGAATGCTGCAAATTTTTTTTGTTTCACTTTTCTATTTTTCAAAAAATCGATATTTACATAAATTTTATTATAATGGCCTTATTTGTAATACCTTTTAATAGTTTGGACCGGATTCGGCGTGTCCAAACTGTCCATCCAGAGAGGAAACAGATGAGAAGTCAAGAGAGGATCTGGTAGAGATCTTAAAAACTCCTTCAGCAAAGCAGCCACAGCTATAATCGGCGCGTCTTCTAGACAGCCGAAATCTCCCGTGGATTCGATTTGATCTCGCAACTCTCGGACGATTCGAACGTTCGCGGACTTGCGGAATATTCCCTGCGTGAACGGGCCCTTTGCGAACAGCTGCTGCAGCATCACCAGAACGGGCTTGGGCAAGCCGTTTTCATCCAGCCGTGACAAATTCACGCCAAAGAGACTGGGATTCAATGACAGCGAGCGCCGTAACAGACCGGTTATTTTTGACCGGTTGTTCTTCTTCGCGGGCGTCTTCATCACGGGTCTGAGAATAAAATGACACAGATCGACGCCGCTGTTGTTGATGTGTTCCAGATCGAAACCCTCATCCGCCGACAGCATGTGTCGTAGACGCGACATCTTCACGGCGAATGGTCGCTCGTGTCCTATCAGCGGATACGGCGTCTCATCCGGGAACGTTCGGGCCCACAACTGGAAGAGTCCTTGAAGATCCCACAACGGCACCGCCATATTCACGCAAGTCTGCGCCGTCATCTCGGAGCCGACCATGATCGTCTTACACTGTAAAGTGTAAAATAGTACGTATGTATTCTTTTCTCGCCGACAAAGAGAGAGAGAGGTTACAAAGAGATGAATAATATGGCATATTATGGCTTCGTTGAAGCTTGTTTACCGGACGATAGACATGGTTTATCTAACGGAAATTCATTTGCGATCCTAGCGGCTTACATCTATACAATGTCAATGAATTATGAACGGTGACTGAAGCAATGCCGGTATACAATGCGTGGCCCGATAGTGGATAGTCGGCGACGGCGACTCGAACTCGGCTCTGACGTCCGCGGTAATAAAAGACAACTCTCTCGGAGAAAAATAGAGGTCGAACGATTCATTCCCGCGGATTCGAGTATGCGCGAAGAATGGACCGTGCGAAGGCGAGTCTGAAAAGGCAGTGCGCACTTACGTAGTCGCTGTTCGTGTCGTTGTCGTGGTACACGATTTGAATATTTGTATGCGGCGGCTCCTTCATACTCTCCTCCCGCACGAGATCATTTAGACGTCCCCACCAAAGATCTCGCGCCGCAGCGGTCCTGCAAGTATAAATTCAACCGTAATAAAACGATTGCCTGAGTTTCTATCACTCGATGTCTTCGTCTATCATTTGGATTATCGCGCGCAATTGCGGAAAGTAAAATGCAAGTGCTTGCTCACATGAAAGTGGCCACGACATTTGTGGTAGGCCAGCCGAGAACGAAGCTAGTTTCCGCGGATTTGCTGGTTTCCGCCACGTCCTCTATGTGACCCGATGTGAGCCAGAGCTCGCTCATCCTCACGATCTGCTTCAATTTGAAGTTTCCGCCGCTGCGTGCTTTCGCGATCAGCAGGAGATCAGTGAAGAGAAAGAGATGCCTCTCCTGAGACTGCATGCCCTAAAATTTATAATGAATTTTAAGATTTATATCTTTTGACATTGAGCAAAATCTTGAGCTTTATCAGTGTAAAAAGAAAATTGTTTAATTTTTATTAAAGATTTTAATAAAAGAATATATTATTTTATTTTTTAATAGTTTTCTGAAATTCACGAAAATCTATATCTTTTGATATATAAGTGATGAGAAGAAAATCTTTTTCACATACCGTGGTAAATTGAACTGGTGTTTCCAAGAGAAAAGTTCTAGTCGGCGATTTTGGAGATGGAGAATTATCCGGAGTATCCAGACTCTTCTGAGAGAGTCCTCTCGTTAGTCTAGCTGGAGTACCACTGTTCCTTTTACGTAATATATTCTTCATTTTCTGAGAACAATAACAGCAGAATTAGATAAAAATTCCCATGATCAATAACAACATGATTAGCTACTTTCGCAAAAAAATTCCAAAACTTCAGCATAATGTATTGACATTTAAATACACACATTTTTAATGTATTTTTATCATAGAAAGAGATACATAATAAAAAATATAAAAGAAAATATACACGAAAATAGAAGAGGCAAGGAAGAAAAAGGCAACTCTCAAAAGTGAAATGTATACTGTATCTGAATAACGAAATCTAATCTCGAGAAGATCGTCTCTAAGATCTTAAGACCTGTAATGACTCGACTGAAGAATTTCGCTTAGACTAATTTTGCTGTCACATTTAATCGCGTCATGTACATATGCCACACGTGCTACACGTGCAGAGGATTAACAGTACGCCCGAAAAATGTCACTACCAAATTTGGTCGGCAAGCGATGATTCTCTCCTTCTCTCTCTAAGGTGTGTTAAAGACGAAAGCAGGAGTGCTCTCACGGCGAATAGAGCAAGCTGATTAACATATGCCGGCTTATTAAATTTTCTAACGTGTGTCTCAACATCCTCTATTCTTCGTTCCACTCTTTTCGATTACGAAATCATTTCTGGTGATCCCGCCGGCGATCACCCACCTTCACGTCTCATTGTATTGCGTTATTATAAACGCGTCAAACCTGGACCAGACACACCGTGTCCTAACACATCCAACGTGTCAGATGGATTATCCGCTATTACTTATGGCATTACATTGGAAAGTGCATCGTCCAAGAGTTTTGAGAGTTTCGAGCGATACTAATATTTTAAATAGGAATAAAAATGCCTAGATGCGATTGCGTGAATATAAAAATGCGTAAACATCATAAGTAATTTTAAGCAAACAATATTATTTTTACCGTATGATAATTTTACGCGTGTAAATTTACATTTCACATTATTAAATATTTAACCCTCGAAACATCTAATCCTACGATTTCAATGTATACATTGCAACTGAAAAAATATGCCACGCATTCGGATATAGAAAATAAATCATAACTCATTCATTGATCAAAGTAGATCATTGGTTGATCAAATGTAAAAGTAAAATCTTTTTTTCTATAAGAATCTTTTTATTTTCTTTTTTACGGTACTAACTTTCGTTGTGTCCCGTTATTATATGAAAAGAGCGCGACGCGCTTTCTACATAATAATATAAATATCATCCTATTGTCAATCTAACCGGCAGCATTTCCAGCTTCTCTCGCGGTGACACAGTTTCTACTCTGTCTCTATTTTTTTTGCGGATGCAGAAAGCGAACACTCTATTGAACGATCCGTGTGTCAATTTCACCGTTCGCAGCAGCCGGACGAGTGAGAATAGCGGAGAGAAATTATCGGTATGCTTGTGCATCCGGATGATATACGCTAACAAACGTGGGAAGGAAGTGCGTATATACGCATTCTAACTGCCACGTTAGCGACACGCGAGACGATGCACTTTCCACGGACGTAGAAAAACTAGATACATCTAAACGACCGTGAGAAAGGTTGAATCGCGATGTATTGTGCGTAATACCGTTTGTTAGCAGTCGCTGCGTTGTTCATACATTTTCTACGAAGGAGAGTGGAATGCCTTGTAGATTATAGACCTTGTAGAGAGATGATAATTTTTTACCATCATCACAATTTGTAACGAAACTTCGAATCGTCTTTCTTCGATAAAAATTAAGGATTAGAATTTACAAAATTTATACCTAATATATTTGTGAGTGAATTTTATATAGATACAAATAATAAAATCTCTCTGGGTGTGTCTCATCCAGACAATTACTTTTGTTACATGAGCTTGTAATTAAATAACATGTGGCTTAAATTCGAAAATAATTATAATTAGATCTTGATGATCTTCTCTCTTTCGATTGTTAAAAATCTAAATTTTATCACACACTTATTTGTGAATTCTTTATAGAAATATGCAATAGTAATTATTGCGTGATTAACGTGATCAAAATTAGGATAGATAACGACAAATAAAAATTAATTTTTATATTGATAAAAAAGTTATTTCGTACCATAGTGACGACGTCTCGCTCGTGCAACCGTAAATTATCGCCGGGGAACAGTTCCTGGATACGATGAAGATCACCTTCTAATTGACCACGGTGTAAAACTGTCCCGCTGTCAATGCATTCGTTATCTATCAAACTCCTCGCTTCCTGTCCTAAGTACCTCTCGTAGTCGGCAAGCCTCTGCACCTGCGCAAATAAAATATGCATTTTGTAAAACTCATGATATCATACGTGAAACAAGAAAAAGTCGATGCGTTACATATCGATCTCTCTTGGGAAATCTTTTTACGACGTAATAAAATACAAGGGGTAGAATCGTTTGTCTTTCCGCGATTGCATCGACGGCTTTTGCATAACTCTCCGATAATTTTCGATAAACTGCTTGAGAGGCGGCATTTCCAAAGGCATTACGAAAGCAGGAAAAGGAAGCGACGCGGCGAAATCACGCGACTTTTCTTAATATCGATTTTACGCTAGACAGCGCATGCGATATCTTTCTGATGATCGCCGCCGAACACGGAAATAAAAATGAAACGTCGATGGGAAAACCGGATCGGGCACGGTTTCGGAAATGCACTCCACGATTTGTGTTTCTTCTCGCTACAACGAGCGCGATAATTGTCATTCATGTGCGTTATGTAAATTGTCAATGTGTCATTTGATGTATGATTGTATCCATGTCTAACCGATGATAGTATCTAGAACTTGATTCGTATTGCAACATACCTAATTGTTGCAACGTATACAATTTCAGCAGATTTATATCATAACCGGTAGCAATAATATATATACATCTACTATTTGAATAATATACACTGTTGGACAAGAATAAAAATTAAAAATTAAAATCCAATATTTTAGTAATCGATATTTAAGTGATTCTATTTACATCATATTTTTGATTTGCTTTAATTCGACAAAAATATATCAGAAAAAAATAAAAGTATATGAATTTTAATATTTCTGATGTGAATTTATATAAAGATACAAAATAATATAATTTTTAGTTTCGCGTAATTTCTTACAGCGTTTCATACAATAACTTAGATAATTCGCTACATTATTGATCTCGACAATCAGTCATAGTATATAAATATAGAAAATAGAATTTTTATTTATATATATACTAATCTACAAAAAGTTGTTGTTATGCAAATTATTCATTTCACAAGATCGTTATTACTGTGAATACCTCTTGTATGCAGACAAATCCTGTGGCTTTAATAAGCAACCAACCACCGTGTATTCTGACATTAGATCTGTCAAAATTCGTCGGTGACACTCGATTATCCTGATTGATGGTCGCTCGCTATGAATGGCCGATTCGTTTCTTAATTATCATAACGTGGCAGGTAGTTACTGCGCTCAAAGAAATGTGCACGAGTAGGCGGCCGTTGATGGCTCTTAAACATGTTCTGAATTAATTCGCAGTTACCGCAAAACATCGCCGCTGGCGAAATTCGAACGTGATCGCCGCCACCGCCGTCTCGCAAAATCACGAGATGACGTTTCTCGAGGATGCACAGTATCCGCGCGATACTTCGCCTCGGTATATTAAACGCTATTTCTGAATATTAATTTAAGAAACTTGTGACGAAATAACATTTAGTACTAAAACGTGAAATTTGGAGAAAGTTTGAGAGAAACCGTTTAAACAGAATATAGAAGAGTTTGTAAAACAAATTTTGGTCGGAAATTTTTTGACATAATAATCCACAGAGTAATGCAATTTTTGATATTAATAAGAAAATCGCGCGTTTTACTTTGCAGACAATAAAAAGATAAAAAAGATGATTGTCTTAATCTTCTTGAGAGAGAATTAGAATTTACCGAGTGTACGTCTCCTTTAAGGACATATACTTTAAGTACTTATACATGCATTATGAACACTCTTAGGCGTGATTCTATGATAAAAGCCGCTACACATTATTCATTATCGTCGCAGTTTTCTCTTTCGCGTGTAATTTTCATAGTTCGACGTTCGGGTGAGGTAGTTGTTATCGACATTTTCTCTCGAACGTGCAACCGCATATATTCGCGAATGGAGAATTTAGCGTATTCTTTCTCGCCTCTCTCGTTTTCTTCCGTTCCTTTTCCCATCGGCATTGTTTCGAACCCCGCCACGTACGCGTACTTTTACGCGCCGGCACCGTTTCCCCTTTTCGCACACTTTCACCACATGTCGCGTCGAGATTATGTTGCTAGCGGAACATAGGCTCGGCATAGCTCTAGGCACACCGTAATCGATCATAAACGATCATCGATACCGACACATTTCGATCGAGTTTTATAAGAAACTTGAAATAACTTATTTTTGAGAGAATTTATTATCACTACTTTAATCGTTCAAAAATTATTGACATAAATCATTGTGTGTGATCATTGTCAACTATTCAAACTTGCAGGAATCGTAAATCCTTTGTATGAAGAATTGAATTCTATGAGAATTCGGGGAATTTTCTGAGGGGAAGAAGTAGCCTCCACGAAGGGATCTTTATTAATGCCACAGGCGGCGAGTCGAGGTTCCGTTGCGCATATTAAAGGACTACACAAAAACACTGTATCGCAACATCACTCGAAACAAGGATATAGAAATGTAAGAAAACCGAAACAGATGGGAAGGATAATTCATTCGTTCCGGAAGCCACGTGATTTCGGCGAATGCGATCCTGCCGGAAACACGGATTTTTTACTAATATCAGATGCTCCTCCTTCATTCGATATTATCAATATTTAGATAATTAAGCTAGAGCATGCGCTTTTTTCGATTCACTTTTATTATCTAGATTAATACCTAGATATTCCAAGTTTTGTTTTTTTCGAGAACTTATTTTATTTCGGAATAAATAGACATGAATAAATCTGGATGATATTAAAATTATCTATTCGAAAAACAGTGTAGAATACAACAACGCAATGCGTTTTTTTTATATAATCATATATTTGCTACTGTTCAAAGTACTTTCTCTACTTGTCCAAACAAATAAATGCTTTCAGAGATATCCATTTACGTATGTATTGAACTTTGAAAAAGCTTTCTATTTGAAAAATGCGTACATCTCAGATGTACAAGCAAAGAAAGGTACATAAAGAAGATTTCGTACGACGAGAATCTTCTTGCGTGAGAAGAAAGGAAATATTTGCCATTCACGAATTAAGAAAACGTTATACACAGTACGCGTATTCCTATACAGTTTTTTCAGTCGCCAAGATGCTACGATCAATTATATCATACTTCTTATTGAATCTCTTCCTCTTTTCTTTCATAGCTCTCAAAGTCTTCTCTCATCCGTATGTATCATAGATCGTCGATTTCTGCCTCTCCTCTCGACAGCAAACACGAAATATTAATTCGTCACGACTTATTATGCCGGCTCGCGGTCGATGGATCTGTCCGGCCGAGTGTATAATCGTTTCTCCGGCAACGATCAATCATTTAATCAGTCATCGAAGGAACGAGAGAGAGAAAGCGTATACCGAATGCGTTGAATGATGACGAAGAGGATCTGAGGATACGCGACCCGGCTGTCCGTCCTTTTTGCTCGCTTTATGCGCGATGTCAATGGATGTGCACGCTCCATCGGACGATTTGAATATCGTCGCGGCGCGTATATCCGATTCTATAAATGTGGCTGGTCATACCTGTATCCGCCTTTTTTTTGGACACATACAGGTATACCTAAAAAATATATATACCGTTAGCACTGACAGAGAGCGACCTCGCCAGAGACGACTACCTCGGGCGCGTTATTTACCTCAGCAACGGGTATGCTTATACCTCACGTGTCTGCAATATCGCGCGAAATCTTTCAGAGCTTCCTCGCAGGATTCCCTGACGCGTTATGCATGTGCAACGGTAAATGACGGAACAAAATTCCACTGTGACAGAAGCGCGCTATTCTTCCGAACCTGAGAGCTACCACACGTGGAATGCACGTGGAGGAAACGGGAGAATGATGGAGTCCTTATGTGTGACGAGTGGCAGAAACTTCGGGGAGAATTTTCAAGGAGACGCATTATACGAAAACTGCATCTTAAGTGCGAACATTTTAAAACTTTAACCAATTTTCACAGCGGAAATTGAATTAATCTGGTAATTAAATTAAATTAATATCGAGATTCGAATCTCTAGTACAAAAAAATTATTAAGATCTTCATCATATTTTCCGTATGATATTCACTTTTAGATATCGTTATGTAGATCGTCAATATCGAAAAATATTTAATATAGAAAACGAAATATAAGCATCCCTGTTAAGGGAAACTCTCACATTCAATAATGCGCCAATCTACCGATTGTTGCTAAATCAATTTTTATTATTGCAGCAATAGCGTTATATATGTAAAACGCGGAATGGCATAGGGCAAAATCTATGTAAACTTACACACTTTTAATAAATTAAGTTTAAAATACAGAAAATGATAGTCATTTATACTTCATTTATAGTGACAATCTTTTAAAAAGAAATTTTTTATGACGATATCTTAATTCGTAGTTAAAGCCATAGAAAAATTATTGTCATCTGACTTTAAGATTAAAAAAAAAATCGTTGATATATCTTGATTCAAAATCAGTATTAAAAGTCAGATGAATAATTTTTTCAAAATGCTATATTTTTTATGGCTTTGATTACGAACTAAATTACTGTTACTACTAACTGCAAACGAAATGCTATCATATTCTGTATTGAAAACTTAATTTATTAAAAGTAGAGTTCACATAGGTTGACGCAAGACTCGCAGAGCACGCGGAATGTAACTTTTCCATCGGCATCTCGATATTACGAGAGCGCGTGCATTGCCGTGCCGATATAGGGTGTCTCGTAAAAGTTTTCTAACATTTTCTAACATTATCTTATTCCATCTTATTTCATTCGCGTTCTATTTCTTCGTAACGAAAATCGTATCCAAAGTATGACCAGCAGAGCAATATCCGAAACCAAGAGGATATTAAAGAACTAGGATATTAAAGAAACCGAAGGAGTAAATATGAAGTTTTTTTTATGGAAGAGCCGCGTTTATTAGACATAATTCAGAGAAATGGTGATGAATAGATGTGTCAGATTAAACGCTGTCCCGAGAAAAATAGGATCTCGTGCTGGTCACGAGACACCCTGTATATGTATATACGCGGGACAAATTGCTGCGGCGTGACGCAACGTCGAGAACACCTGTCTCGACGTTACAAAACCCGCTTCCTGGGGCAGCGTTTCACGCACGTACATGAGCAGCGTGCCTAGACGTGGAGCCACGAGCAAAGGTTCGCCGCTCCATGGATCGGAATATTGATACGCTCGTCCTGGGAGAAATTGATATATCGGTGCATGCAAATGAACCGAGGCTGAAGTGAAGCGCGAGGTAGAAAAATCGATGAGCCATGTCGAGAGGAAGCTCGCTGCCGCATAGGTATGCTCAGAAATTTCAAAGATGCCTAATCCTTTTTTTTAACAAGAGTCTCGACTGGATGTATATGAATACAAATAATCTGTCAGAATATTAGATAACATTGCATCGTAATAAGTTCCAAAGGGATTGTACATATCAAGAAAGAATATGCATATAACACACAGAATTAATATCTCATTTTTTTTTTGTTAGAAAATTAAGAAGTCAGATGTACCGACTAGAAAAATCACGTTTCGTTCGGAATGAGATTTTTCTAATTGATCAGATATCCGAATATTTTTCACAAATATCATTTGCAATACTTTGCAACATTTCAGATAGATTTCTTCCAACTAGAAAAAAAAATTCCAAATAATATTCTAATTCAGCTCGCTTAAGCCTCGGATATTTAACTTCAAAATAGCAACTTTAAATAGCAACAAGCTTCTAAATATATATTTTGTGCATTGAATATTATCTTAGATTATCTTTAGTTATGAATTATTTAAAAAATAAAATATAATTTTTGTTGACTTTTACAAGTCTCGGAACGTACTCTTCGTGCGTCTGTAGTCCACCAGCGCCGCGAACGAAGCGAGAAGAACGCGGTATGTGCAGTCTAGCGAAGAGGATTACGAAACGGGCATTCACAGTATTCCGCGATCGATGATAATTCCACGTCTTGTCGTCTGCCCATATTCGCTTTTCGCCGTCTTCGCGTATTATTAGAAAAATCCCTCCCCCTCCACGAATCCTACAAAATGGAAATCCTTCCTTATGACGCTGAATGCCGATCGTCTATCGTTTCATCCCGCTGCTTATTGCCCAGAATTATCTCCGTAAATTGCCACAATTCGGCGCAATTGTACGCGCCATAGGAGGGATATATCTTTCTTTCTATTTAGATTAGCGAACTTTCCTTTTTCGCGCCGTTGGTGCCAATACGTGACGACAGCTGCGATGGCATTATCGGCAAGGCAAACATGACAGTGATAAATCGGCTTCTTTGCGAGATCATTGAGAGCCGAAACGACTTCTCGTGCTCGTTGTCGAAAGGCGGAAGGCTTCATTATGCTAGAAGAAAGTAGCGTAAAGATAATAGCCATGCGTTTGCAATTTTCGCGTCATCTGTGACAGTCGTTATAATATCTACTACATCAGGCAATATAATGCCGTGATTATTATCGATTCGAAATGCAAATAATCCATCTTGCACTCTTGAAAGGCAATTACTTGCAATATACAAGCTGCCCCTCTCCCCTCGATGAAATTTTTATGAAAGATTCTTTTTGGGAAGATAGAAGTAGATTTTTTCTGGCAGAAAATTAATGACAGGGTTAATTAGAAAAAATAAACAGAAACGCGGTTTCTTTAAATCTGTTAATTTCATACGCAAAGCATTTGTTATTAGAATATTTTTTTAAAATAATCGTCTGCACTTGTGTTACGTCATTTCTATTTCTATCACCCGATATGAGATATTTGAGAAATCCTCGAAGGATGTGTGCATCGTGATACGATGGAAATATTCGAAGTAGCGGCTTTTTAGTGCCGAGCCTTGGCTTAGATGCCATACTTGTCGCGTGCACAAACTTGTGTTCAGTGACGTAGAACGAAAAAGAGAGTTGACTCTACACGATCTCCTTAGTTCATAATATATTCCGATGACGAGATTCGCATACCTGCTAGCTTGTATGACGGACACGAATAGTTTCGCATTCGCGTGTTTAATGAGATACATCGAAATACCTTTTCAACAATTTAGATAAAATTTCATAAATGAGGGTTCCTTATATGTATATAAACGATATCACAAAATTGTTGAACACTCCTATTGCAGATTCTTAGTCTTTTTCGAAGATCCAATTTGATCTAAGCAATATAATTTACATTTTATATGTATTATAATTTATTATAATTTATTTTTCGCGACTAGTTTTCTTTATTTATTGCCGAATTAATATGAACATTCGTACTCATGGTATTCAACGCTGAATAAGTAAAAAGATACTTTATTAAACGTTCTGTTGAACAATCTATATTGCTGTTTGTAAACACCGGATAAACAATTTTCAACATGTCTACTTAAGCTTCGCGCCTAATACGAGTATCTTGCAGAGAAAAAGCTGGACAAGATTAACGTTAAGCTGTATATTCGTTCGATCGGTTGCGCGTACAAATAGCCCGTACAAATTATAATTCCAACTTATTCAGGTTATTCAAGCACGCATTGTGAAATCGTTCTTTCGAGGCTCTAAATCGCGCGAGGCAACGTTGCAGACAGATATCTGCAAAGAGATTCGTCTCCGTAATCGGAATTCCGTCATCTAGGTGAACGGAATTGCGATTTCTTGATCGTATACTTCTGTTGAGAATTGCTAAGAAACACCGCTAAATATCGGAGATGTGCGTAAGACTGGTCGACCGCAAAAGGCGGTTAGGCCATTTGTTTCTTTCAACAGTTTCGGAATGCATTGAGGTTTCGACAGCCTGCAGTCTGAGCGGTCATTACAACTGCTCGATTATGTATACGATGCGTACAAAGAAGTGAAATCTGAATAAAAGAATATTCCACAATTTACCGTTAGCATTTTACGAGATTGTAAAAGCAGGATTTAACTTTAGCGATCTGCAAGTTATTCTCGTTATATTAAAGAACATATCGAAAAAAATAAGCGATAACGTTTAATATTCGAGAGAAAATAGATGACAAATAAAATAAATGATTATTGTAATATATAAGTCTCCTTTCTGAGATTCAATATTTTCTTAACGAGTGAAAAATTAAATTGTGAATATATATTATGCAAATCTTTTATATACATACATCAAAATTTCTACTGGAAACAAAATTTTTTTTATTGACATCGAAGTAACGTTGCTAAAGATCATCTTTGTCGCAACCGAGAGGGTTAACGAGACGAGAGAAGGATAGGAAAGCGCGGAGAAGCCGAGAGCCAGGAGAATCAGCGTCGATGAAAGGAAGGAATTTGGTGAATGGGAGTGCCGTGCGACTCGTTTTTCCACTACAATGGCGCACATATGCGGCAATCACGCATATACGAGAGAACGAGAATTCCTTAGATCGTGGCCGATAGGCCAATCACGTTTCCAAGGTAATCGAAGGAGATGCATGCCGCGAGGATGCGGCGTTGGCAACTTTGCGTGATTTCGAAATCATTCGACCACGAAGAATTTAGACTTCTTAGTTGAAAAAGTACCTAAGAAATTGCATGTTTGTCCGTATAAAAAATTAAATTTTTACCTGTACCTATACACACATTCACATAACAGCCTACACATATCTCTCTTTATACAGTCTTTTATTTATAGTAGGTATTTTAGATATCACACACATGTATGGTATTTAATATAAATATAATTTAAACTACCAATATATTGAAATTTTGCGAACGTATATATGCATTCTTTTTTCTAGCAAATATTTCAAAAATATAAAAATGATTTATGTCTTAGGGCATCTTTAAATATTTTGCCCACACCGAGATAAATCATTCCCATCGATCGTTGTCCAAAATTGATTTAGAATGGAATTAAGCATGCACCGCAGCCTCGTCATCGTATGCGTTATTGGGCGGATACAGGCGGAGCGGAGGCGACAAACTTCTCCGACGACAAAACGATATCGTCGAATGCATAATGAGGCCTGACGTCATTGTCCGGAAAGTTACAAGCCTCCCCGATGGGAAGCCAAATATGCCACCCAGGGATTTTGATCGCGCACGACAGTCCCCCCCCTTGGTGAGTCTTGCTACCTCTGAATTATCATTTTTGTTGAACAATATACGTACGACACACATGAGAAAAGTAATATTTGCTATACGGTTTAAGAATGTCCAACGTCGGATATTTGTGTCATTAATCATCAAATTTTTTTTTCGAAATAAACATATGCAATTCAGAATAAAATGGATAATTTCGAAAAAACAAACTTTTTTTCATAAATCTATATCATATATTCATGGAATGATAGTGAACCCATACCATAACTAAGTTTATAAAATGTAAATTATTTTTTTTAATACTCCATTCATGCAGAACCGTTTCTTCGTTTGGTCACATTTTGACGATTGACTCGTAACGATCATCGTTCTCAAAAGATACGCTCGCGAAAGACGAAACCGGGATATCATACATAAACAGTATCTTTAATCGCCCACACAGTCGAATGCGTAGCTTCGACTTTTTACGACGCTGCCAGAGTCTGACTCTTTCTTCCGAGGACCAAAGAATCTCACAATTAGCACAATCCAGCGAGGAGAAAGATTCGAAATGGAGAAAAAAAAGGCGCACGCTGGTTCGAAGCGAAATTCGAAGTTATCCGGCGCGGATTCGCGATAGGGAACAAACGCGGGGAGAAGAGGAGAGTGGATGTCCTTGAAACGTGGTAGTTAGCGGCCACACCATCAGCGAGAACGAAACATTACCTATATCTCATCGAAGGTGAGGATGCGCCAAGAGGTGCGTACACGCGCCTCCTTCGACCGCGAACACGAAAAGAAATCGCAGTTGGATCAAACGCGACTCTTATATGCATAGTATATTGATCGTTTCTATGTAGATATTTCAAAAAATAAAACGAAATTACAAAATCTTTAAATTTCTAAAGTCTTAATCCAAAGAATTTGCATATATTTAGGGTCTTTAAAATGTCTCATTAAAGTTTCAAGAATTTCATTTTCCGAGACGTCCAACGTTTTCATATTTTCGACACTACGAATTTATGAAATCTTCGATTTTATTTTTCTGCAAATCAAATCGATTTTAAATGTGGCTGAAAGGTACAGAAGTGTACAAAGAAAAAAAAACATGAAAGGTAATTCGAAGGTCCATCGGTACACCCACGGGCGAGGACGCGCAATTATGGCACAACATACGATTTAATTCGTCGTCGTTTTGCTCGGGATTGTTCGCGCGTGCAGGACCAAGTAACCGAAAACTGGTTAGCGCGTCGATCGGAGATGCTTTCGGCCGAGTCGAGGGGGCCGGAATGCTGGAACTGGACCATGAACATTTAAAGGACCGTATTCGCGTTCGCTCGCTTGGTGTTGGTGTTCGCTGCATACATCGGCGCGCCGAAAGCACTTTATGCAAATCCTTTATGCGAACGAACTGCGCCCGGTATTGCGCTATATCGCGGTGCTCATATTTCGGCCAAAATATCGCCGGCCGCGCCACTTCAATTCTATGTTTATACTACTTGCATGTAATTAAATGTCCCGCTTCGCGCGAGTCATCCTCTTTGTATCTCGCTCATAACTGCGCGATTGACGTTAAAATATAAACTTCGCAACAAAATCTCCACCTTTCTTTTTTGATAATGCCAACGAAATTTTAATATAGCACGAAGATTGTTTTTCGATGCAATTTTTACGAATTTAATAAATTGTAATTTTCTTTTCCTTTGCCATATACAGCTTCTCAATAAGTTTTCACGAAACGATGCGCGAGCTTCACGCCTCGTTACTTATTCGAATTCTCTTTTGGTATCGGTTTGCACTTTGCAAAATTAACTACTTACAAGTCGCATCCTGTATAACATGCAACTATAAGGATAGCCGAAGAAATTTACTCTCCCTCTTTCGTCGTCTTTTCCGCGTCTTTCTCGTTCCTCGAGAACAACAGAGCTCTCCTGATTCCTCAGCGAAGACTTTGAAGATCGCCAAGAGCCTTACCAGGAAACGCGTACGAGGATACCGAAGACAGCTCTTTCCCTTCTCCACCTTCTTGCTCTTGTCTTCACAAAAAAGCGCTTCTCTCTCTACTCTTATTTCTTCTTCTCTTCTTCCGTCTCGCGATCTTCTTCCTCTCCCTTCTTTGTCCTATCCGCATCTCCGGGAATGATTCCTCATTCGTCACGAACAGGTGCGGTTCTTTGATATAAACGAAACGTGACTTCTTCGATTGCGGCTTTACGCGGAAATTAGCGTAGGCAAATAGAATTGCCGCTGCCGTCAGAGGAGTCGCGTGATACGCGATGCGCTTAATCGCGTGCGTATCGAATCTAAGCGGCGAAAGCGACGGAGCGATAGCGTGTCGCCTCTCGAAGAGATGTGCCGCTCTCCCTTAGGCGCAAAATCATTCATCATTCTTGCTACCGCATGCGGAAACAATTTTCAGGATATGCAGGAAAGCATCGCCATACATGTCCATACTTATTTCGTTCGCTCGCGCGAGGCTATTTCCCCGTCTCGATTATGTGATAGAGAGCTTCCTCGGAAACAGAATTATTCTATAAAATTCTTCTTTACACATAAAATTTAGTATCAAATTTCGTATATCAATATCTTGATTAAAGTTGGTTTTTTTTTTGTTAAACAAATTTACCTAAATCATAAAGTTCTTTAAATACACTTTTTCCCATTTTCCTTTGTTATTTATTAGCGTATATTTTTTCTTTAATTTATTCATTGATATTTTTATTGAAAGTTTATTGATTTTCGTCATGCCTCGTTACACGTCTACGAGCTTCATTTTCATTTGGGACTGAATTGCCAATTATCATATTATATATTCCCGTAACAGTTCCGCTCGCAAACGCGCCGGTATACTTAACGCAGCATTTTTTTCTCGCATGCTTATATTGATGAATAATACTCGAGCGAATCTCTATCGTGGATTATCGCGTTAAAGCGCGTTTTATGTGCACAACGACGCTGCCGGGTTTATATGTTCGCGCTCATAAACGCGCGATACAATCGCTGCTGAAAGCAACTGGCGCCTTTAACGAGCGTGCTTTTCACGTCCTTAAGAAGGGTCCTGTATAAAGCTTACGAAGGGTCGTGACAACGACCTTGCCGACGTCTAGCTAGGCGGGACAGTCCTTAGTCATCGTTTAGGAATGCCGGTTGACGTATATTACGATCGTTTTAGCTTCCTATCATATAAAAACAAATGAAAAAATTAATGCTCTTGTATTCTCGGACGATTTCCGTGTCATCGTTTCCTTAAAGAACCTTCTCTACATTTGCCGTTGATGTTTGTTTCGTAATCAATTGTTGAATTTTTCTCTTTTTAATGACATATGATGCGTTTAATCTATTTTTACACAATCTTTAATTATTTAAAGATTTACCTTTTATTTAAAGGATTAAATAAAAAATTTTTTGTAAACTAAAACTGTAAAAATTTTAATTTAAAACTCTAAAACGCCATGTATACATGATCGCGTAATAAACGCACGAGTCACTCGAATGTCACCCGGAAAAAATCACCGAGAGATTTTTTTAAATCTAGTCCAGATTGACTCATAGATTTCCGGAAGATACTGCCGGTGGACGGTATGCGGAGGAGAATTGCGTTGCAGGTTAATGCACTACACAGTTTTCGAAATAACTACGCGTTATGACATACGCGGTTTTTGCCCACCTTTCCCCTCGTAGCCTGCGCGGGATCCCACTATGTCGTCCCTTCGCAGAATCAAGAATATTGTCGGACATTCGCAGACTGTCTTTTGACCAGGCGCCAAATCGCCCACTTTATATTTACGCACCGACATACGAGAATGCGCATAGGGCGATTCTATAAACGTAACATGCGCTCCTTAAATGCGTCCGGTATAAATAAACGTCTCAAGATAAGACTTGGATGCACTTAGATCCGGGAATTCGGATGGAATTATAGAAAGATTAAAAATATTGTTAAAGGATACTTTTCAATGCATTTCACAGCTTTCTGTTCAAGTTACTCAATTTTTTTAATTGAGTTTAATTGTTTAATTGTCTAGAATAATTGAATCGCGAAAGTGTAAAATCTCGAACATTTATAAAGTTTACTTTAATAAATTGTACTGTAGCAATAATAAGAATGGAAATAAGGATACGAATTCTTTCATATTCTTTTCGTATCGTTTTCTTAAAAATGGCAAGCGTTTTATAAAATGCATATATATATATATATATATATATATATATATATATATATATAAACGCTTGATGCATCTAATGCATTTTTTTATTGCAGCAAATATACACATACAAGCGCATATATATGTCTGTATGTGTATATTTGCTGCAATAAAAAATGTATTAGCATCAATTGGAGAGATACAACTAATGTAACCAATACAATCATCAATGTAACATGATCATTCTTCATCAATTAGAATTGAATTATTCCCATATCATTTATACATCATTTATTGATTATCTTGCCTAATTATAGAAATATCACGTAGAACGGGTTGTCGTAGACGTAACCGATACGAGTCATTTGTCAGGATAGTATCCTACAAATGCATTTCGCTTTTCGCTCATGCCGCCGCCGTTCTTTGAAGTGCTTGACCAACTTCCGCGTCGTAAACGTCATGCGAAGACTACCGACTAAATTTACTGCGCATTCCGAAGAAAATTTCCACGTTGGGCGAGTTCGCGCACGAGCTACTACTTGACTGACAATGAGGTACATCTAATAAACTCTTCTAGCAAATGATTCTCCGCAATCCTTTCTCGGTAATATACCATATAAAAAACAAAATGTCAAAAAGTAATATGAAAGACGATTTAATCTGAGGAAATTGTCAAGAGAATATTACACGAAACAAATTTTAGAATAACTTTACACGAATTAAAATTTACATTATTTTCTTCATTTTTTATAATATATTATTATTAATATATTTACTTATATATGCGTATTATTAGCGTTTACATTATGTTATTATATGTATCGTTAAAAATATTATAATAATCGCAAATTTTTTGCAACTAAAAAGACTAAATTAAATGAAGACTAATTGTAAGTCATATATATTAAAATTAATTGCTCACTTATCCACGCGGTTTATTTTTTTATTTATTATTTTAATTTGATGTAATAACAAAAATAATAAATTGGCAAAATTTTAAATTGCTCACCTTATGACCGCTCCGCCATCACCTCTTTGAACCTCTTCTTCTTTTACCTTTTGCTGTTTCTCTTCATAGCACTCACACAACATTCCATTCGCAAAAACACGTTAATTACGATCGCACGCGTACATACTAATCGTCAGAGTACAACGAATAGCGGCGGCACTTTACATAGCATTCCCGATGTTAATCGCGTATTTTATTTTATATTCGATGAAAAACGCGAGAGAGAACGGAAAAATCACGATTACACGAAGCTACGATCCATTCGACATTGAAAAATCGCGCGGTCGAATTCGCACAATGCTATCTCGTTAACATACGCAGGCACATTTGACAATGTTATCTTTCATTAAAACACAAATAAATATATACATATATAAGTTAAAATTAAAGATTATCCGCAGAATGCAGAATATTATTCACGAATATACCGACTCGCGCGATAGATTTTGATTGAATAAATCACATAAAATACGCGTTTCAAGATTACATACTTTGACAAGCGCCGAATTTATGGCACGCGACATACAGACTGCGATACCACGTGAATCAATGGCTAGTTAAGACGCGCGGAAATTACTCGTATAGACTAATCTCTAATTGTTCGTTTTGACATCTCTGAGTACTTGTCGAGATTGTATTTCGAGAGATGATACGACACACGGAACGTCTCGCATTTGCTACCGGTTCGCTCGAGTTGTGCGAATGACGAGACGACCACGTGTATTTACAATAGCACGCTACACGAAGGCCGGCGAAAAACGAAGGCCAAATGCAGAATATGAATATTAATTTGTTGCCATCACAAATTATTTGACATATTACAAAATAAATACATACGGAATATTATGTTTCTTGAAATTCAAATGTATTATTTCTTGTATTCAAATGTAATGTATTAGTTTCTTGAAATTCAAGTGTATTACTTTATGTGCTTTATAATACGAAAATGAATATTTACTTTGAGAAATAATCGATGTCTTGGTATGCTTATAAGTCGATCACGGAAGTTAATTAATCGCGTGGAGATTAAAAGTAAAATTACTGTAAAATGCGTGAGTTTATTATTCATTAGCAATAAACATAGCATTGTATGTATCGGCCGTGCGATTTTCCAGTGTCGAGCGAATCATAACTTCGTATATAATCATGATTTTCGCGTTCTCTCATTGCCATATAAAATAAAGTGCGCGATTAACGTCAGGAATGCTAATATATAAAGTGTCGCGCGATCGTCGTATTCTAGTGATTAGCACGCGCGCAATCGTAATTAACTGTGTTTTCGCGAGTGAGTGCTACAACGAACAGCAACATACAAATAAAAGAGGAGGAGAAGGTCAAAGGGAACGATTTATAATTATATAATTTATAATTTTACTAACTTATTATCTATTATTTATAAAAAATTAATTTTTTAATTATTTATCATTTATCTTTGCGATAATAACTTCTTTTAATCATAGTATAATGCATATAAATTATTTTCTAGCTCCATATCAATATATGGAAGTGAATCAATTGCAAGATTAATCGCATGTATATAAAATTGCATAGATATTCAGAAAGTCGAATTTACAGCGTTTTTGATTAGGATTTGTCACTTGTCTTTACTTACAATTTTCTCGGTTACTCCAAGTAAGAGTCCGGATAAAGTTCTTTCTTTTTATTTTGACATGGGCTATGAGATGCGCCACGACGAAGACTTCGAGCACGAAGCCACGCCAAAATAGAAACGGGGCAAACGAAACACGCGACGGCGCCGACGAAGAAACAGAAGGAAACGAACGGGGAGTCGCATTAGTATAACCGGTGCGAAGAAGAAAAGAGGAAACAAGAACTTGTGGACCGAAAGAAATCCAAAATGGGGAAAACACTGCCGTTATATCCGTTCGAGATGAACGAAAGAGACTTCACGGTGAACGAAAGCTAACTAAGCAGGTAACGAGGTTTACTGATCTATATATGCTAGAGACTAGATAGTTTTTATACTAAGAATGGAAAAGAGCAGCTTATCCTAAAAGAGTCAACTCTCATTGGTAGAGATTATGAACGGTGGGATATCTGCATTTCTCATTCACTTCGGAGAAAATATGAAGTGCCCGAAATATTTCCGTGACAGGAAAGGAAATTACTTCCGCATTCATCTTATTATTTAAACAATTACGTGAAACAGAATATTAAAATATATATTACTATTATCTAAAAAAAAAAATCTATAACATATAACAAATATAAAAGAATTTGTTAAATCTTTCAACTTAATATTAATATATTTACTCAACATATAAAACATAGAATTTTATAGCGTTTGAATTTAATTATTTATTTATTAATGGAAGCAATCTGTCGCGATAATATAAAAAGCAAATTGCAAAAATCTCTCAATTTGCTATTAATATATAATAACTGATAAAATTTGCTACGATAGCATAGAGTATGCTGAGTCAGCACATTATTTTCTTTTTAACAAAATGTTTACATATTACCGTGATAAGTCGTAGCTATAAATTGTTACTAAAATCTAAATTAATGTTCCGTTTGATGTGCATTAAACACTCATACCGGTCATAGAGAACGTGATGCACGTTATCCAGTAAGATTTCGAGATTAACAACGCGGCTCTTCTTGGCTTCTCGAGAATCGAGGAGCCGTATAGAAGCTCGAAAGATAGAGATTCACGGAATGAATGCGACGATGAGCTCGCGCGAGCCAGGAATTTTAAAAAGTTCGATAAACAAGACGCGACAACACGATAACGAAGAAGTCCAAGGTGAAAAAATCCAATTATATTATATATAGCGATAAAATGAATTACTTTGCACTGAACACGATTCATGATCGCAAGGTGCAATGTCGAACTTGATTTTTTTTCTAGCTTGCGAAATATTACTCGCAGAAAAATTTCTAGACAGAAATGATAAAATAAAAGCAACGATGCATTTTTAGATAAGGTCGATTAGGATGATGCATTTTTAGGCAAGGACGAACAAGGACGGATTATCTTTAAGCATAGGAATTCCCGTTAGGTTTACTAGACCTTACAGCAGACAGTCCTATCTAGAATCATCTGTGACAAATTTTCAGAATCCTACTGAAGACCGCTAGACATTACAATGTCAACTAGCTGTAAAAAGCTTCAAACTAAATACGTGTCGAGTATCTTAGAATCGTAAAAATTTTTTAAAAGTATACATATATACATATGAAGCAAAAAATTCTTAAGTTTCTTCTCTGTAAAAAAAATACAATAATTTTTCAAATTTAATTATATATTTAAGAAATCCATTATTTCATATATGAAAGTTAATCGAGTCTCTCTAGATCATAAAATTAGCAAAACGGGCAATGATCATAAAATATATAGTGACGGATTACGTTAGCTACGATTAGTCGATATCGATCATCAAGCATCGCTTTCCTCGAAGTCGATGCGATGGCATGGAACACTCACCAGCTCCAGCTCCAGCTTGCGCACGTCGTAATATCCCTTGTAATACTTGAACCACATCTCTCACTGATCACTGCGCGCCTGGATGAGCATACGCATCGCGCATTACGTTCAACAGGATGATAACCCTCGAGGTTACTCTCTTCCTCTCTTTTTTTTTTCTCTCTCTCTCTCTGTCTCTCGAAGTCTTGCGAGAATAAATCGTTACCACAGCATCGAGAGCATCTCCGAACGCGGTGGTACTTGGCGTCCGTTCCCCGGCGCTCTATGGAGAGCGAACTACTAACTTCCGTGCCTTTCGCGATGCGATGAGCGTCGCGCGTTACATCGCGGCCGATCCGATGAAAGAGTTCACTGTTCTGCTCGGCGATCCGCGTCCGTATCGAAGACGAAGATAAATATACGGAACGTGAGACGTGGACAGCGCGAGATGAACGGAGAGAAAGAAAGTGAAAGAGAGGGGAGGAGAGAGGGAGAGTTCTAGAGAGACAGGGAAGAGACCGGCGTGTGGTACGATGCACTCGAGGACCTTTGAGAGACTGTACGCCTCGGCGCGGCCAAGAGGCCAAGTATAGACGAGCATGCAACGTGTAGGTGCGTATTAATGTGTGCGCGTGAGTTTTCATGTCGTATGTAAGTGCCTGTATGCGTGCGAGCTCACAGGCCACTAGACTTAATTAGCCGTCTCATCGCTAAGACCCACCCCTTCTTTTTTTTCCTCGCCACGCGCGATTTCGCGGCGCGAGAACTGCTGCGAGAACTGCCGGAGTTCTTTGTATCGTGCGAGCTGAAAGTATCTTAAAAAAGCGCGATGAAACGCGCCAAAGAAACGACTTTCCAGACTTGTCATTTGGGAAATGGATCCTTATGCGCGCACCGCATACCTCTGTTTTATGAAGGATGCACATGCGATATGTGTGTGTGCTCAAACACGATACTTCTTAAGAAATATTCTGGGATTCCGTAAAAGTATCATCTGTTTGAAGCATATCAAAACATCACGTTGAATGCTAAAAATTGATTAAATTAATTTGCGAACATGTACTCTAATAATCTATGAAAAATACACTAATAAATATGAAAACAAAACTTAGTCGCTGATACAATCTATATCATCAATCTATATAATTTGTATTTATATTTTACAACGTTGCACTTGCATATTAAATAGCGATGCAATTGAAGATAAAAAGCGCTATATGAAAATGTAATAAATAATGTAATAAATGATTATCTCAAATAATAAAAATATATAAAAATCAAATGTAAACGTACAAAAGAATATAAAATGATGTAAGTACACTAATGTTTCATAAGCCTAGAAAAATTAGTATGCATTGAATGACTTCATGGACACGCGAATAAAAATAGCACAGTCCTATTAGCACTATTAGCTTATCTCTGTAAGCTAGATAGATAATCGAACAGTGTATCGGTAAATACATACATAGTGATCATGCTTTGTTAATCAACTTCTAACGAGTGACATGAACGAACTTCGGCTACAAGGCTACGGAATCGTGTCGAGGTGAACGACATTCCGAGGCGATTTTATGAAACTGTGAGCTGAAAAATTTTTATGCACCGCGCTCGTCGTAAAAACTGACGACGTTTCAGTCATGTCGCGCCGAGATATATGACAGAGATAATCCTATGGCATGCAGGAGCAAGCTGTTCGGGAAGTTATATAATACGCATCGATGTTAATTTGCTATCCATATAAGTATATAACATCAACATATAAATCTGATAATCCGACTCTCGAAAATATTATAGCTACATTACATGATGTATACATTACGTATACGATGAAAAAAATCAATATTCATATTATTAAATAAATTTCGAATTATTCGCGCATATTTTAATTCTGTATAATTCATTTTTTTAAATGAAGTCTCACGTGTACACGAACACGTGTTTGATATTGACACGCGCCGATTTTATTGACACAAGTTTCTCGCCAAAAGATTAATCCGAAATACATATTCTCATTGCCATGTTATTGCTATAAACGAGCGCCTTTAATTTCCATAAGCAGAATTTTTTTCCATGAAAAGTAGTGTAGTTATATAAATAGCACGTTATAAACACTCTAGCGAGAATGAAAGAGCAACCCAATGTAACGAATGATAACCTTTGTCATTTCTCCGAGCGATATCACTTTGCATAATTATTGAAGTATATTTAAATGAAGAAATTCGCTGATTTACTTCTGACTCACTTTTGTTGACTCGTTTCTGTTAAAAATTAAATCTTGAAATTCTGAATGATGATCATAAAAAAGCAAGATATATACAATTAAAAAATTTCTGCATTTTAAATAATAATATAAATAAGGCATAATATGTATACGTGAAAAGCATTAATAATTTAAATAATTTAAATCAAATTAACAGAACATGTTTATGGAACGAATTCTTTGGGCAGAATTTTAAATGAGATATAAGACGCGTCGAGAGAGATACGCAAATAAATAAAACGAGAAGAATCTTGCTTCGCGGCCGTCATAAATGTGAAGTCAAGTTCATTGTCACGTACGAGTATGGAAGAGCCAGCTCCTCTCTCTCTCTCTCTCTCGTCGCTTCTCGCTCAATCGGAATCAAATCGTCCGCATCCACCGACGATTCATTCATTTACCCCTCGTCTTGAAATTTATGAACGAATAGTCGCTACGCCATTAATCATCGCGCTCGCATTCGCGTTCGTTTATTCCAAAAAAGCCGCGCGCGTATTTCTACGGTCGTGCGTATTGATTTATGGGCCGTTCTCGTATCACTTTTAGAACTTGTTCGTCCTTTTCTACGCGCCGCGGTAGAGAGAGATTCCGCGATTGCATCCGTGCAATTATAGGACGACTCGTGCGTTTCTGCAGGCGCATATACTCGCGTTCCTTGACGCCCGAATCAATTTCAATGGTCCTCTTAATCGACCGTGTGGTCTCCGCATTCGCGAGGCACGCCCTCGTTAATCACTGCCGCTCTTAATTTAACAACGAGATCTATACGTGCTCGAAACATGTAAATTGATTTCTTCCATAAGGGCACGCTGGAAGACGCGTAAGTATCAGCTCGCGAGTGCAGAAACGAAGAAACGATACCATCAACGAATCACGTTCTCCGATTTATTCCGCGAATCGTCTTACGCTTAATATTTTAAGAATATTTATTATGATAAAGCGCATACACAATTGCCTCGTAATTTGCAAGCAGGGAGAAAGAGAATTGATATATTTTTATAATATTGTTACGCTACTCTGTCTTTAGAGAGTGTACGTATTTTTTTATAATGATAATGTTAGAAAACTGGTCTCTCTGCTATAAAAATATTTTCACTTGAGTAAATATTATTTTATATGGTCGATGATTGCACGCATATGCTCTGTTCGTCTAACACTTACAATTAATCTATGCACGAATCGATTTAAAGTTAATTGCCTATTCGCGATGTAACCGCGCGCGACCGTCGTGCTCTCATTAATCAATACTGGTTCTAAAAAAAAATCGATGGATTCGTTTTATGTAAGAAAGCGTACTTATAATTAGACAAATACAATTTCGTGTCTAACAACGCGCTCGCTTTCAAGAGCGAGACGCGATCAGCGACGCTCTCGTCGCATTTTTTGATTTACGAGCAAGACGATCGCGTGCAGTTTTAAGATTGTATCTATTTTTTTTTAATGCTTCGCATCGCATTTGTGTATAATCGCGATGCGCGATTGCCTCGTGCAAATACATATACGCACCAGCTTAAATAGCCATATAGCCGCGATGATTGCGCGACGCCACGAATCATTCTGAATCAATGGCGAATACCTAGCGTTTTATAACTCGTCGCGAAATTTATGAAACCTGTTCTCATTAATCGATATTACGTTCCGATTCGAGAAATGCATGCGTACGCTCGCAAACAGATGCTCGCGATTACTGCACACGCGGTTGTAATTAACCGTGGCAAATTGCGAATTTACGACACACATTCAAACACTTTGAAAAGTCATCGCGAATTATTTTAATTACTCGAGGTATCGTGTCAATTCATGTTTAAGCAACTCCTTAAGTGTTCTTGTTCATTTCGCTTCTTTACGTATAAAAGTAAATTTATAGAATTTTCTCCCCTTTCAAGAAAGTATATTCCTATAATTATCGTAATGTTTCTTCCTCTTTGTACACACAGTAGCAAATTAATGATACTATATTTACCGATGCGTTATCAATCGCTCCAACGCCCATCAACGGCCATCTTTCTCAGCCTCATTCCAAGCGCAACAACGACTATCGCAGTATCGACCATTGAAATCGCACTGACAACAAATCATCTCGAATCAATCCCCTCCCGAGAGCGATTTCATTATCCCCGGGTATTGATATCGTCTCGCGCGCGAAACGCGTATGAGACGCAGCGTGCTCTCATTAATCAACAGCGGCTTATAGCTAGCTGGATCGCGCGCGGGACTCATTCTTCGTTCAAAAGAACGTTGCGCTCGCATAATTGCCCAGCTCGAGAGCAGGCCGACGCGGCATAATTTCGATTTCCATACGGGTGTGGTACGACGACGATGAAAGAAGCGCGCGCGCGTCCTTGCGGATGCTCCTCGCGAGAGAGGAGAGGATTATCCCGCACGTCCGGCGATTCCTGATTTATGAGCCGAGCGCACAGTTTTCAAAACTTATCTATCTCCCTCCCCTTCTATCCTCTTTCCTTCTCGAGATGGCTCTTCTTCTCTCGTACATATGTACGTGCCGGCCGCAATTATTGCACCGAGGGACCCTTTCTATCTCTTTCTCTCTCTCTACGTGTTCAATTGCATCTTTCAACAGACCACGCGCGTTCGCATCCAAATGGCTCTCTCCCCCTAACTTCACTTTTTCACCGTCTTTTTACTCGCGGTCAGAATGAGCCGGACTCAAGCTAGTTTCCCTTTATCGTTCTTCTAACATCGCTTGATACCCGCTCGATACTCGTAATAACGATGCTTAGAGCAATGATTTACAAACTGACTAATAAGATTTCAGTAAATCTTTATGTACATAAAAAAATGTTGCGATATTAATTTTCCTAATAATAAATAATAAATAATTACTTAATAAATAATAAATAAATAAATAATTATACAGATTATTCTTGTTTGTAACATCAAAGGCTAAACTTATCCAAATTATAAAAATTGCCTATAATATCCATTTACTGAATATCGTGGAATATATCTTTAATTAATTTTACATAAATCTCCATTGTAATATTATCATTTTAATATAATCTTGAATCGTAATATAATCTTGAAACTTGAAATTGTTCAATGCATATATAAGTGTATATATATGTAAGTGTATATGTACTTGTATATTATTATTTGTCTTGTATCGCATAAATGCACAGAAAATTGACGTGTAACAAGAAAAGTGCACAGATGTTGATGTTCCTCGATGTTCTCCAAGGAGCAGTAAATCGTTTAATTCCAAATAATGTTACAGATGTAACGAAGTGTGTGTGCAATACATACGATTAGCAATGCAAATCAGACTCGGATTTGTCGGGGCATTTAATTAATATGAATGATATAAAATGCGTCGCGACGCGCGCTGCTGGAAGCACGGAATGACGTGGCGTTGCTGCAACAGCCGCGCGTGCAGAAGAACCTGCTCCGAGGCAAGCGAGATCGAGGAGCGAACACGTTTGCAAAATTAATGGGACACAAGAAGCAACGAAGTCAATAGCATCGTTTAGAAAATACCCCGGGTAGGCACACGATCGATCGTCAAGTATCAACTTGACTGCTTGATATAAAAAAAATCGGCTAATAGTCGATATCTTCCTATCCGCGTCATTCCCTCCAGCCGATGCCTATTACGCGAGTTGCGTAATGTGTATATAAGGCTGCCTAGTCTTAAAATATACGCGTTGCGCTCGATACGAACGAGATCTCGCGGAGATGTGGAACGCGACAATGCGTGCCCTAAAATATTCGAATCGGTATTAAAAGCCTCTTGCGAAGTCGTTTAACGAATCAGATGAATTTCTTCATCAGTTTGACTAATGCTGTACAATCTGCAAGTCTAAAAACTGGTTTCACTAATTCAAGATCAATAATTTTAATGACAATTTTATCCGATTTCTTGTCAGTTTTATAGTACTATAAGATAAGATAAATAGCATTAAATTAATCGATCTGTTGATAAAACAAGTCTTCATTATCAAATAATTGCAGTTTTATTTTAATTGCCCATCATTATATTAGTAATATATATAATCCTGCGATTAATCAAAAGGTATAACGTACTTTCAAAATGTGTGAAGATTAGAGAATTTCTCTTAATTATATTTATAGCAATTATATTTATGTAGATTATAATCTCTCTGTTCGAGCCAAGTTTTATAAAATATAAAATAATTTTCTATATTAATATTTCTTTTTCAAATATAAATAATAATACGAACCATTGCATAATAATTATTCCAGTTTAACTATTGCTTTAATGCTTAGCTTATATAAATTACTTTAAACTTTATCACGGCGTGATAGTCGAGGGGAATGAAAGGGTTATGACCAGCACGGTGATTGCGAATGGAACAGTGCAATCCGCTCTTAGGACGAATCGTTTCAACGACGATCGATTTGCGATCACTCTCGATCGATTTCTATTCTTGACGTTCTATCTAATGCTCCATTAAAGCATGTGAGGTAACCGAGGGTAAGTGCGAGTGCCCGTTGATGCGACGGAACGCTTTGCAAATCGCTTTCGCGATCGAGACGAATACCGCAAAGTAGTCTCTCCTTCTCGTTTTCTATCGACGCATTTCTGCGATCAATCGCGCTCGCGGTCGGAGAATAAATCGCAAATCGATGACTAGTTGAAACAGTTTGGAGACCCAGCTGCTGTGTTTTTCTTATTTCATCTTTCTTCGGCACTTCGATTTCGATTCGTTAAGCGGGGCCGCGTGAATGCATGACGATGCGGCTCCGTGCATCTCTATACCTCGAGATGAATCACGGGTCAATAAACTGCGAAACCAGTCGCCACAATAGTGACCGATCGATTCTCGCGAATAGCTGACTTGACAAATAAATGCGAGATTGTTTTTTGCTTACTTACGTCAATTGTCAACCTTTCCCGGACGTAACGAATTTGCTTTTCAATGATAAAGTGATGCAATAGAAAATCTTATTGTATTCTGTATTATGTTCTCTAAATGTAAGAGTTCTATAGCGGAAAGATAACTTTTGAAAACGGAATTATTTCTTGCATAACTGCATACAATTGCGAGCACGCTAAGTTTAGCTCAATTTTCCAGTCACTAGCGATGTACAAACATACCTCTCTGAATCTTTAATGAGCACGTTTCTTTAAAATCGCATGAACATCTCTAATATGTAGAAAATTAAAGCTCAACAGAATCAGTGTACTACGCCGAATGAAAGTCAAACGTTTTAACGCACATCGATGAATTTTGTTTACTTGAAAATCTATTTTTAGAATCTACAGTTAAAAAATGTACATTTAGAAAAACCGGAAATGCTTATAATTCTTCAAAGAGCTATTCAAATCAAGAGCAATAATAATGTAAAAGACTTATAATTTACGAGCACATTTATGAATAATTTATGAATAAAGCAAGTGTGAAGGATATTTTTTTAAAATAAATAAATATTATTTATAGAAACGCGCGACGAACAAACACGTTTTTCTCTTGACATTTTTTCGTCTCTTTGACTCTATTACCAGTATTTCTTTATAGCAAATTTTTTATTTTTCTACTCACCACCATCCGATCGTAATTAATAAAAGACCAAGAGACATACAGCAACGGCTTACCTGCAACAGTAAAAACAGGACTCACATTATTTGCAATTCGATTGTTGATTAGCGAAATAAATGTCTAATTTATGGCATAGAATTATTAGCAAAATTTTTCGTAAAATCCGGCTTTAAGATAAGTGTGCGTGTAAAATTTAACGAGTTTCGTGCGTTACCTAACATCGCAAAAGGATCAGCAAAATGCCGACCTTCGCCTATCGTAAAACCAACAGCTGTGAAAGAGAAGAATCCTGCACAATGGATCTTTAAAAGGATATTACTCCGTTCGATATCTAGAAGCCTGCACGATTTCATGAGTTTTGAACGATAAGATAAAAATATCACGCTATTATCACGTCTTAAACTCTTCGTCGTATTACGTCTTAAGTAATAACACTACTACAATCGTACCATCTAAATTTTTTAAATTTATTCTCACATTTTCTATTTTATTACTTTATTCGTCGGTATATTTATAATTCTTTTTGATTATATAAATTATTACTTTTAAGCTGCCTGCGTTTATTTTGCAATTTTCTGACTGCAGTATTGTCTGACAGAATAAAATAAGTCCGTATGTTTGCGACGACTTTTCTTACAAACCATTCTGACACGAGTGATCATTTGTGTCGTAATTATATCTTTTGCATGCAAGCCAAATCTGCGCACTAATACACCCATATAAGCTCTTTGAGTATTTTTAATTTTTAAAGAAAAGCCAACAAATTTTTCGAAAACTTCAAGATTCTTAAGACTTGTAAGTTACTTACAAGTATACTTTAAAGTTGTCAAGATTGTTTAAATTCTTGAAATATTTCCGAGACTTCCTCGCTTTAAACAGATTCGAGACTTTCGTCATATGTACGAAATGATCCGAAGCGCTCGTTAGCTAGTCACTACTTCGTGGACGACTCGATATATAGACGACCCCGCGCATCCTTTCGTTAAGCGTTACCCGCGCGAAAATCACTTCTCGGCGTGTGTAACACACGTCGGGGATTTCAATAAATAAGACCCGTAGGCATTCTCCGGCCCGACGTCGGCTGTAAAGAGCCGATAAGATCGGTAGCTAAATAATCACCTTGACTGTTACGGTCGTGATGCACATTTTCATGACACGCGTGTGAGTAACACGTACGCACACGTACGCACACGTACGCATACGCACGGAACGTGGGTAAAATGGGGAGGGAAGAGGAAGAGTTAACGAAAAATCGCGTTTTATATACGCTCTATAGCACCGGTCGAGATTTATCTGCCACTTATCGCGACGTACGCCAGAATCACACTGACTTTTTAGATGCTTGACTGTGCTTGCGACATCTGGTAAAGAGGCGAGTTCGAGGAGGGGGATGAGCTCTTAACACTCGATTGGACCTTTCGAGACTTTTCTCTGCTCACATCAGCCCTTCGTGAGTTCTCTAACCTCGACACATTCGTGTGCATCTATCTTACTCATCCGATTGGAATTTTGGAAACACACATTATTTTGATCGAATGTTACTTCTCCAAATTTTTTAATAACCGAATTTTTAAGTTGAAATTTATTTGTTATTTTTACAAGCATACATATTACAATATATAGTAATGTAATATATATAATATATAATGAATAATGTGAGAAAACTGTGTATATGTAAATGACGTGAATCATAAATTTTATAATCCGAAACAAATATAAATTAGTCGCCCATCAGCTGTATCGATTTAAAGGTTTCGTACTTAATACATCGCGATGCTGAAGTAAATATTTGCTGGACTCGTGCGGGCAAACAGGCCCAAATCACAGTAGTCGGTTTGTTCTTGAGCGCCCTTTCACGGTTCTCAACCACAACGCTTCGTAAATTCGCTCGCGGGCGATGCAGCCGCTCGCGAAATCCGTATTGCCCGTTTTTGTTGCATTCCGCGAGCGCATAACGGAACATAACACCGCCAATCGACAGATCACCGTTAAAGCTTAAAGTACATATACGTTTACGTATGCACAGCGTAATTAGCGATGTCTTTAATCGGGTCAGCTACACACGTCGCAATATACGCGAACGCAATGGAATATGTGCAACGTAGCGTTTCGCCAAAATGAAATTTACTGACGCAGAAATTATTTCACTGATCGCGGACCAGAATAAAAATAAATGACAGAATAATTTTGACACAATTTCAACACAATCGCGGCGATTAATAAAAATTTAATTTTTGCGTTTAAGAAAATTGCAGAGCTTCTGGTCAATTGTCATTCTAAAAATCTTACTTCATTCATTTTCCTAGGAAAATACTCGTATAAGCTTTAATTATATTAAATATATCTACTCCTAGATTGTATAAATTAAGATTATGTAAAACATTATATATGTGATTAGAAGTTATGTATAGGTATTTAAAAACTTTCAAAAATTATTAAAAAAATAAATTCTGTACTCTTTGATTATCGTTTTTAATATAACAATAATAAATCTTTCAACTTCACAAATTTGAAATGCTTTATTTAGAAATCGACGAGAGAACCTCTGAAGAGCTGCTGCTTTATATGTGGCCACCTGGCAAAGGTGAGTATCATACAAGTAGGAAAAATCGACGATTTTCCCATCACTCTACCCACATGTGTGGAGTGTTTAAACAGTTGTTACTGACAGCCATTTATTTCACGAGGCTATTATCGATTTCTAAATGTAAATTAATTACCCCTCGACTTACGCGTATTCCCCTTATTTTATGCACCGTACAGTGAATCGCTTCATTCATATGCATATCATTTTTCTTGTTTCTTAAGTACAAGCATTGTTAAAATTACGTTGCTTATCATAGACCTAATTGTTTAGGTATACAACACGTACCTACATACGTCGTAGCTAACGAAGATTCTTAAGCGTAAAATGATAATGAATATGTATATATAAACTCATTGATAAATATTTTTACATTGTATAATGCAGTGTGGTCCATTTATTTCTAGTTTCATTAAAAATTTCTTATTTTTTTTGAATACTTTTCATGTCGAAGCTCTACTGTCTCAACTTGGTCATTGATTATCACAATTTCGTTTCTCACACCTTCCTCCTCATAGATTTATAATTGCAGTTTATAATTTCACACAAGTTGCATATGATAATTATTGCGTTAGCCAAATAATCCTTTTCGTTCCACGGATTAGACTTAGACCAATGCGTCGCACGCGAGTTGGTTTGTTAAGAAAATTAGAAAAACATATTTATGCCCGTATGCCATCGCGTGGCTATTCCATTTTCGACAAAGATATAAAACCTTTTTTCCATGAAGGTCCTGGGTTCTCGTGGCAGGACCGCCGAGTTCTCGATCTATGGTCTAAAACCAACTCACGCGTGAAGGAGGAGCATAAAGTATACAACGGATTTTACGACAATTTTTATAGGTTCTTCTGGTGACATCAAGAACGCGCGTTTTGTTCTGCCTCTTCGACTCCCGCGTGTCCATGAGATACGTTTTGTAACGTTCTTTCGGATAACGATAGAAAGAGAGAAAAAAAAAAGAAAGGCGTCTCAGTTCGACAGAATGGAGTTTAAAAGCTTCTCTCTATCCTACCTTTTCTCCCCTGTCTCGAGCTCGTAAAACGCAATACTATCGATTTATATCTGTGGCCATGTTACCATCGAATTCTCGGAGCAACATCGGTTCGATAGCAAATAAGTCGTTTGTAAAACGAGATGAAAACGTTTTAATAGTTGCGTTATAAATTCTTATAATGTTAAAAACTCTGCATCTGGCTTCCGTACTTTTAGAAATATATAGAAATGACTACTTTGACATTTCACTATATCGAAGAAAAAATCGCAAGAAACACGTCAAATTACAATTGTGCATTAAACATAATTTTATTTATTAGTTCCATATATCTCTTCTGCAAGAAATACGCGTCAACAAATTATTTATTTTATTTATTATTTATTTTTAGTTTAGGTTATTTTATCATAATAGGATAACGTAATGCAAGTTTGATTTATCAATACCTTCTTTTTATATTTCTTTTCTACGTGCATCGCTTTGAATAAATAAAAAAAAAACGTCGAATGTTACACACACAAACTGCTTACGTGATCCCGGTCACGTCATCCCAAGCTTTAATACTCCACCCGAAAAAGAAATCCCTCTCGAGGCTCGATCTTCAGCTTGGAAATACGAGACATCGCAGTGAACCAGTCCATCGAACCCAATTCATCGTCGTACCAGTTTAGATCTCGATGGCAGCAACAAGCGCTGATACTTTTAATCCCTCCTGGACTAAACCAGGTCGGACGAGCGATCGTCTTCGTGCATCCCAAGACGATCTCTCTCTCGCGCGGTCATATGATGATGTGGGAAAAGATAATATTTAGAGGAAATTCGATTTTATTCTCGTCATGAGCGCTGCATTTGAGGAATCTGATTGATGGATATAGAAACGCGGAAAAAAAAAGATTAAAGAAAATCCCGAGGATATCGTTATTTCGATGACAGATCTGGCATCGATTCTTGTCAAGATTTATCGTGATAAATTTAAAAATCCTTTAAATATAAGAATAAAAAGCGGCAGATTACTATTACAGAGATAACTTGTAATTCCTCATTATAAAAAAAAAAACATAAGAATTACTGCTGACATAAAAATGTATGTCATATTATAATAATGCAATATATAATTACTTTCTAAAATATACTATCTCGTATATACATATAATGTAATTACGAATATAATTATGTAGCATATAATTTCTTTGCGCTCCGGTAATATTATCTACGTGTAAATTAGGATTCGTGAGATAATCTGTTTAGATACCAAATAAAAACATACTCGTAATGTTAATATAGGGCCACTGTTGCATTCTCGCCGCCCATTTAAAGAGCGCGCGAGCAAAAAGGTGCGACAACGCATATCTCTCGCACACATATGCACACACACATACACAAGGAGAGTTTGCAATAGTTTAAATTCATTACTGCACGCCCGTCCCAAGTGGAAATCAGGCGGGGTGGCGAGAGGGGGACACGAAGAGGTATCCTATTATCACGGCACGTTATCGTTAAGCAAATTTATGATCCGAGCTTATAATCGTCCGACTCCATCCGTGCGTCGATTTATCACCTTTAAGTCCGTAATTACAGCTCGATTGTTTCTCTCCCGGACACCCCTTTACCCTTCAATCGGGATGTCTGGCTCCATCTATGCAACGAAGCTGCGTCGCGCCTTGCTGCAACGCGATTATGCATCCCGAGTATGCATCAGTTGCAATGCATAAAGAGAGAATGATGTGTACAAGAAATTTCGTTCCTTCCTCATGTACTTTTCCAGATTTTTCGTATAGCGTTGATATCGCTTATGACCGATACATAAAAGTTTTGCGATAATAAAATACAAATACTATCGATTTTTTTTACTATAAAAGTATATTTCACAAATGACGTTGATACCTTCTCTGTTATTCGAAAATGAGTGAAAAGAAAGTATTAACTTTGAAATGAATTTAAGCGGTGGCACGCATACTAATGTTACGCCAAGCGATGCCTTAAGCGGAGTAACGGATGGAGAGAAAGAAAAATGAGGCACACAGCGCGCGCACAACGTTGCATAATGCGGGTGCAACGGCTGTGATAGATAAGCTATGCGGCATGGGTTAATTCGTGGATTCATCACGGAGGATCTGGCGGACAAGGTCCGCCATACCACGCCCGACTATGGTAGAGAGGATCATCGACGCAGGCACCCGAGGCGAACCTCTCTCGTGCCGTGCCTCTAATCTTAATTATTGCGTGAGCCTTGAGCCGTCACGAATACCTCTATACAAAAAGTCGTGTATACTACATCTCTTGAACTAATTTTCGTCAATATATTACCGTAGAACGATAATAACATATTCCGAAGGATCTTCATGAATTTCTACATTATCTAAAATATTCTATATAAAAAAAGTATGTCTATAAATATACATTGGTGTTTTCAAAAATTATGCATATATATGTGCATTTTTATACACATTGTATGTAAAAATGTCTAAAAATACGTAGACTACACACAATGATTCTTTTATTATATTATTTTATAATTTCCTAGAACGTTCGTCAGTGACGTATTCCAAGGACCATGCAAAGGGGTATGGAAGTAAAAGCAAAGTTATAAATGAATAAGAAATAGGCGTATAAGAAGCAATTTATATCACTCACTACGTTAAATTATGTTACTGCGATACTCTCGAATTAAAGTTCGTTGAATCCGTACGTTAAATTGATAAAGTCGCGAAGAAGTAAGATACAGGCTGTACGATATGGGCATTTCGCAACGTATCCGAGGGAGAACGCACCATTCCCTCCCGAGGCAAAGCTGCAAGAGAATGGCTTTATTCTTAATTATTGTCTGAGCCTTGAGCCGTCACGACGATACATATGTATGCATCTGATTACCGCACTAACATCTACTCGTGGCACATTATGATAATATAATTCAAGAAGGTAAACGACATGAAACATTTCGTATGGATGAAAGAATCGTTTACCCATTCATAATCGCGAAACAGTGAAACTCATAATCTCTCGTCTCAGAACATATAGTAAAATATATTAAACAAAATATTTATATTCCATAAAATTTTGTATGCGGAGAGAGCTTCGATATTTTATTAATTCATACACTTTACTAGTATTAAATAGCTTTTTATATCATTTAACATGTAAATGAAGGTACTCTATATTATTTCAATTTATGATCAAAATCTATTAAAGTCTGTATAAATTTCACATATCTCTATTCCGAATATGGAAAAATTACCATATTACTACGTCAAAAGTTGTACCTTGATTAGAATGTGAAGGACCGGATAAGATACACGCCGAAAGCGTTTATCGTAATTTCCTTAATGCTTATTCGGAGATTTCTGAGCTCGTCACGTAACATCTAAACGAGCTGCGACTCATTCCCGTAGCGAGCGAGCGTGATCTTTAAAAGGAGGATCATCGAAGGAGACACCCGAGGCGCAAGCTATCTCGTGCTGCAGCGGCGAGCCGTCTCCGTATTCTTAATTATTATCCTCGAGCCCTCACGAAAGCACACGCGCGCCAGCATGCACCCGACATTTAAATATAAATTTGCAACATAGTCTCGCCGCAGCCTCACCACGGCCGTAATATCGTCGCGATGGTGCTCTTATTTGCACAAGTGCTCCGCAAATGAGGAGAATAATTTTGCGATGTCAACACTACTACTATAAGACCGAGCTCTTTGCCAAGTCGGGACAACTTTGTGGCATACTTTCGTATCGCGGAATTATTGATACCGCTTAGAAATAATCATTGCAATATTCGACTTTAAATACGAGATTCTTTAGAAGGTGCGAAGAGATCGGTATAAAGAATAAAATAGAATAATAATTATATCGAATCTCTCTGATTTCAATTAAGTATTTTCATAAATATAAATTATGAAGAAGAATTAGACTGCTGAGTTTTATTTTAGCATTATTTGTTTCATAGAAATCTGTTTAAAAGGAAAGTATCATCGTGTCACGTAAACGCAATTCTCGACGATATGCGGTAGCACAATTTTAGTTTGACGTCTCGATAGCTGGAACAGTTACGCAGTATGTCGGGTAACTGACACGGCCACGAGCATAAAGACTCGTTTTGTATGACTCCGTCGTGTGAGTGCGTGCGCGCTTTCAATAGAGCGCACTGTATTCCGATTCTCTTTCGGAATGCAGAAATCACTCTGACCCGCAACATCGCCCGCACACACTTGTTACGACGAAGAACTCGTAACTTCATAACTATAAATAAATACACGTGGCTTTTTTTTTAAAGATCGTATCAAGATCCTTCACCCTCAACTGTAACAAGCACGCAGCATGTGAGATCATCAGTATCTATACAAACACGCTATTTTTAAGTTAATTTATTTTGCGTTACCTCAACTTTACATATATTTTTTATTCGTTTTATTATGATTAATGGAAGGAAGAAAAATTAAGATCTACTAATTGATCAAAACTTTTCTCCAACCTGCTAACATAATTCTACTCTTTCATTATCAAGATAAAAGTAATGATCTGTCATTTTAACAAAAGTGAGATATAAGAAGTTGTAAATGAAATGCTTTTTGTATTCAAACCATTTTTCTAGTAGAATCATGACGGGAGAAATAGGAAACTGTTTTCATTCTTTTACTGTGTATGATCAATCACGAGCTTGATAGCTCCTCTAATCCGATCGGTCACTTTTCGATTTTAAAGCGTGCTTCCGTCTCCACGGTTGTTTCGCACGAGCGATTGAACGTGCTCGTTTTGCTCCTTCGCTTCGCTCGCAAAACACGGGCGAGCGCCTCTTTCGCCCTTTTCTCCCGCAACCGCGCGGCGAGATTTTCTCGTTACGCCAGACCAAAAAAACGATAACGTCTCTTCAAAACCTGTCTGTGACAGGTATCCATTGACGTACTAATATCACGCCACTAATACAATGCTGGTGAGCCGCTGAGCCGCGTCGTGACGATGCAATTATATGCATCCTGCAGTTTTGCGAATGTATTAAATTAATAGAGACCGGGCGGATGCCGTTAGCCGGCATACTTTTGTTATGCTAAATTGTTAATCGTACGCATCTACGCATCTACGCTTCGCGGTTTGTTAGACAACGCAATTAAGCAAACGCATTCAGCTAAGCGGAATATTACAAAATATCACGCTCGCGCCGTTCCATTATGATATCGTTAATGTAACAAAAGTTTCCGAAATAGAGAGAAATTAAATGCCTGAAATACTATGAAAATATATTATGATAGCGAAGTAATAAATTTACGAAAATTAATTCTTCTTGTGAAATAGGTAAATAAACCAGAAATAGTTATAACCAGAAATTTATCAGTGTGATATCGATGTAATTAAAAAAAGTATATTTTTCTATTGACGTTTAATATCTAATATTATAAAAAATAAAAAAATTTTATATATTCTACGAATAATGCTATAATTGATGTATCTATTATGTATTAACCTACGTTCAGTGTCAAATATTACATGCAATGAAAGATATTTTCAAATCTCAATCAACTGATTATATAATAACGAGGACAGTGTTGCTGGACGTTGAAAGAAGATTTGACACGGCAGGTCACGAATAATAGCAACAATTGGTTAAACTAGTTCTGCCGCGATGACAAACACGTTATGTAACTTATTGAGTTAATTCGTAACGTTACATCACGGATGCGTGTATCGGCCTCTCGCAACGATGGCCTAGTATAAATTGCGTGATTTTCTTATTGGCAACGGGTATGATTAACCTGTTTCACGAGTGCAGAAACTGGTTGTCGTAATCTTCAGTATGTTACAGATAGAAATATCTGGAAGTATAATTTCGAAATTCCTGTATGTAATTCCTCAACGTCCTCTTTCAATTGATTTCGAAATAAGTAGCAAGATCGATAACAAATTGAATAGATAATATTATATAAATAATAAGCAATTATTCTAGATAAATTTTTTAAAATATAATTTATCATCTAAATAAATCTGACGTGTATAAATACTTGGCTTTTATCTCAATTTTTGTTTCGTTACTCGCATCAAGTTATTGAAAGCAAAATAATGATATTAAATAATGATGCAAAATTATTCTTTCTCTCCGCCACTGCAACTGAAGTAAATACGGCACGCAAGAACGAGCTAGAAATCGCGAGTTAAAACGTTGAAATATGGAGGCCATATCTTCATGTTTCGCAGTTCTGCTAAGCTGCAACCTGGACAGGTAGCAGTGAGAGAAGAAGAAAAATGGTAAAAGTACTTGGCGCTGTCAAATAATTCTTCGCCGTTGATCGTTCCTCGCGCATCCTTATCGCGTGCACTTGTATAACGCGCTTTTGCTATACTCCACCGCTTGTGCAATTTTGCCGTTACACCGCCCGTAGTACCGTTTCGCGAGAGCATCGCCCAGAATCACGTAATTCGCAAGAAATTTACAAGAATATTACATTCTTGCGAAAAATAAAATTTAAGGACTCGCAACAGCATCGTAGAACATAGACGTAAATTTGTGTTACATATAAATTCTCGGTTAGATTCGATTTCTACTTTCTGGAATCTTTGAATATATATATCCGGAAGTATATAAAATTATATTTTTTGAGAAAAAATGCGCGCAAATAAAATGGCACCGTTATAAATTCCAGTTAATCTATCGCCTATTTTGTGATACCGATTGATTGTGAAATGCAATTCGATCTGATCCAATGCGTCATAAATAATGCTGCAATCGAAAAAGTTAACTAGGAAGCGATAATGGTTGAACGAAGTTCATTTTACGGTGAAACATTATTCAAGAGTTTAGCAATAGCAATTAATTAATCGGTATGGTATATATACGAGCCTATTGGTGTTTTTATTAAGCTCGAAATCGTGTGCAGAGCAGAATAAACGCCAGAAAGACTGGCGTTTATAATCGATAGAAAACGAGCTCTGCGCTATATAACATGTAATCGCCCTTGTATCGCGTTCAACGATAATCGTAGTAATAGCAAATAAATTGCTACGATCGGTGATTACGTTGTCAATTGTCTAAATCTGATTCAAGATGTGTGTGTGTGTGTGTGTGTGTGTGTTTACATAGTCAATTAAATATTAAATTATATTAAATTTTCAATGTTAAATTGATATTAATATTTTTTTATTTTATTTACATTTCATTTATGTTAAAATTATTAACATAATTTTATGTAAATAAAAGAACAAAATATTACGCAGTGTTCGCGACACATGCAAGTAAAACGTGTTTCAACTTATTGAAATTCACTCTGGCATCGTTAGTGCATGAATTATGCATATGTACTTTTCTTCTCTCTACTCTCTCTACTTCAGTAAATCGATTCGTAGCTAAGAAGCGCGACTCATTTCGCCTTTATTCACATTTCCATCTTTGAGAGAGACTTTTCGCTCGTCGGTGAAGATTGGTTGGTCTCTTCTGTGTTCTCCACCTCACCGTTTCTTCGTTCGGCTTGTCTGAACGGCTTTCAGTTCTGCTGCATCGAGACCACGGCTTCTTTCTTCTACCGTCTCTTCGAATTCCTTCCATCCCCTACCCCTCATCATTCCACCCTTCGGCAAATCTTCTCTTCCGCCTTCTTCTCTGCGTTGTCTCGCTCAACTTTGTTACTTCTTACACGCGCAGTGATACGGCACACGATCGCAAACTTCTTCCTGGTCTCTCGTATATATTCTTCGTCGGTTCTTTCTTAAATTCTTGCGGCTTGGCATTAAGAGTTGCACAAGGGAGAGGAGACGCGTGATTTGCGCATCGACGCAATGATTCGCGGAATTACAGGGGGCGATATTTGGGTTGCGCTTCTTACTGCATTCAAAAGAACCACCAGAATATGGTTCCCTGTAATTCTGCAAGTCATGATTCTCATAACAATGTTCGGTATAAACAACAGAATATCATTATTATCATTTGCAAAATTTGCATTTTCATATTTATATTTATATTAATTTCCATTTTTATTTCTCTTCAAATTTATTTATTAACCGATCATTTATTAATTAATATTGTATTCGCATAAAATAAATATATAACAAGAATAATTCTTTGAGTACAAATTTGATAAAATTCTGTGGCATTTTTTAAGCATCTTAAAATTATAGCGCGACGAAGTGTGACTGGAGTTATTAGGCTTCCTCGATACGCATTATATTATCACCGTTATATAATTCCCCTATATTATCTGCTTCAGTTCTCAGTATTTTCTGCTGCAAGCGTGCCAGAAATTCGAAACGTAACGATATCAGTCTTATCTTAAAGAAGAACTTCGACTCGTAACGGGTGCTTAAGGTAGGTGGTCGAAGATAACGAAAGGAAAGCCGGTGTAAAGTTGCCAAAATGGAAAAACTGAGAAGGCTTCGTGTTCGTTTCACGGACCACCCCGTACATCTCCGTCGTTATACCGAGAAGCGAACTATCGCTACGTGTCACTCGACACTCGATCGCACTTGATCTTCGAAGAAGACACCTATTGTCTCCGGTCACGAATGTTTGACAAATCCTCAGAGGATAAAAGGGCAAATTAAGCCGCACGAAGCTTAACCTCGACATTTTTTTTTTTCTTCGATCACGTTCGAACGCAACTAAAAGAGAAAGCCGATGTGACTATGGTCAAGAAATTCCTTAATTTTAAAAAGCGAGTCACTAAAATATTACAACGGCAAATCTCGTCGAATATTTCCATTTTCAAATTTAAGAGAGAATGTTTTTATTTTTTAAATTTTGGTTAACAAACTTCTCTCCTTGAAAGTTGATAACAATAAGTTCAATTGCGCCACTAAATTTTATCTCACGATTTTCCTCTCGACTTCTAATTGCTCCGACGCGTAGAGGATAATGACGACGAAACACAAATTGCCTCGGCGAAATGCGCACGCGACGAGATGATTTCCAGTTGCGCACGATAGAAAATTTACAATCCAATTATTCACTTACGCTTTCCGAAGAACGTGCGCACGCATAAATCGAACGCAGAACATTACCTCCTGTACGTGACTGACCGACCGGTCCGGTGGTTCCCGATGGGATAACGACAGTGCGTAACCAATGTTCGAGGAATCCCGACGCACACGGCGGGAGAAGGATGCGCTTGCTGAGAAAATCAGTGCGGTTCCGGTTGCAACGATCGGCAAGCGCAAGTGCACGCTGCGCGTTTTCTACATACAAATCCGTGAAGGAAGAAGAGAGAAGAGGCAGGTCCAGCCTCTCTTTCTCTCATTCTTCCGGCAATCGTAAAACCTCTCTCGCGGCATTCTCGACCGAGTGCTTTATCCGCGTCCCGCGAAAAATTCTGTAAAATAGCGCGCTCTTTTGCATCGCTACTGCTTCCAGCAGCCCGAGATGCACTCGCTCGCGACGAGAACGATTCTCTGGGAATCGAGCCGACTCGAACCCCGAATTAGTTCGGCGATTCTACGAGATTTAAGATCGCAAATCCGGCGGCGATGAGCTTTAGAAAATCAATATTGATTTTGCTCTCGACCCAGTCTACAAACAGGCATCAATAGTTTTACAAGCAAAATCACATATAACATAATTCGATCACCCTGATTATTTTCATTCTAAAAAAAAAAAACTGTGTCTGTATAAATTACCTATAAGTCAATTGATTTAATGAGTTGATTGAAAATATTATCTCTATTAATTAAACTCTATAAAATTTTAAGACTGTATACTTTACGACAACATAACATACTTTCTGTTTATATTTTTCGATTCCGCAGCGAGATATATGACGATGAAATTGCCTCAATTATGAGTTCAACCTAGTTAACCGATTCTCGTATATCCAACTTTATCTCGGAAAAAAGAAAATAAGAGAAACCACATCGACTTCCCGCTAACGATGTCGAACAAATGTCGGCGAAATGCCATTGTTATCGTTTGCTCTCGTGCTCCGGGAAAAGAGAAGTTTCGTATATAAGCTACACAAGCAGAAGAGAGAAGTGCGCATCACACGCGTGCCTTCGAGAATTACGAATTATGTAGCGAAATACTTAGTGAGAGGCACATTATATACAAGTAAAATAAATTGGCGAACGAGTTCGTCGCTGCGAGCAAGACAGAAAACGGCGGCGAGCGTAACCTCTTTCTCTCGCGTGGATGTGATCTCGAATTCTCTCGTAAAATGCATCCGTGCGGCACGCCCGGCAGAGAATCGCATCAGCTGTAACAGCGTTACAATGCAAGCATCGCGCGCGACCTTGCGCCACACCTATCTGAACTTTAAATATATTTAAAATTTGCTTGTATCATCGTTTTTTCAGAATTAAAAAAATATACAGCAAGAAATAAGAAGTAGAAAGAAAAAAGTAATTCGATTCATTATCTCAAAACAAATCCAAACAAGGATGACAAGGTCAATACGAGCCTTTAGGCACTGGGTGCACGTGCTATAAAATACTTACACTTCGTGTAGTATACGTCTCGTTTTCTGTAAAAGGCCAATTCTCGCAGTAAATACTAGTTTCAATCTTTATTCAGATCCTCTTCTCAGCCGAAGGTAGGTAGCTAATTGGGTTGAGGATCAGACTCAGAGTAAAAGCCGAAATTAGTACTTTACTGTGAAGATCTGTACCCTATGCTACGAAAAATATATTAATTGTAAGTTATAGCACTTTACAGCACGTGCACCAGTGCCCAAAGATACGTATTGACTTTGTCATCATTGTTTAGATGTTTTATAATTGTTTGTATGTAATTGTTCGCAGTGATTTTTCCATTGTTTTAAGTTGCATCGTTTCTTGCCAATTGTAAATATACCGTAACTTTTAAATGTTTCTATAAACGAGAGGAAAATCACTACAAACAATTCTGAATGAATCACGATTTTTTTGATCTTAAAGTTGAATAAATCATTTTTTAAAATATTTCATTTTTTAATTACAGACGAAAGTATTGTGAATACAAACGACATACTGTCATTTTCTATAATGAAAACTTAATTTATTAAAAATAGAGTGTATAAGTTCATATTCGCGCTGCTCTTCTTAATTCAAATTCTGATGCTCCGCTATACAAGCCTCACAGCCCGTCGTCGTAAAGAAATAAAGCTTTATTGATATGTGCATATTCTCTTTTGGTACGTTACTTGTTGCTCTCGATGTATGCAGCACGTGTTGTTACGACAGAGAGAGAAAGAGAAAGAGAGATCCATTGCTGGAGAGTCTCGACCTCGCGAAGATACAGGCGAAACGGTACAAAAGAATTGCGAGGCTCGCGCGGCGCTAACGATCACCATGCGCAAGATTTTTTATGCTCGTATTCATTTACGTGGAAAAAAAAACTTTACGTTCGTTCTGAGGTTTCATGAAAACTCTTCACTAAAAAATATTTGTTTTACAAAAATCTATATATATAATATTTTAATTTGTATGAAATATTTAAAAAATTTTAAAAATTGAGAAAAAGTTTTTTTTTTTTTTTTTAGTAATTACTGTAATCTATGGTTGTGCCTTTTAATCCCTTATCAACATCTGTTCTAAATTCAGATAAATAAGCATTCATTGCTTTTGAAGTTGAATCTCTCGATCGCTAATTATATACGCGATCGCGCATATGTTCATATAAATAGTTAATATAAAAATCATTATCATACACACACAGCCATGTTAATTACGTAATCTAGTAACGCGATTATGAAATAACAAGAATAATCTGGGTTCCTCTCATTCTTAAGAACATTCTCGGTTATTTTTCTGACATCGATATGTCGTCCACGAGATTTATGTGAGAGTGTAGGCTTAATTAATCCTTACTATATTTATTAAATTTGTATGGGTACAATCGATAGAAACGTCGGAGCTATGAAGTGGGCAGTCTCGATGAGTTATGATTAAACCTCGCGGTAATGGACCAGTCATTACGTCTCATTATCATTAACTACGATAATTATGTGCTCCACCATGTGTGTATGTGTGTGTGTGTGTGTGTGTGTGTGGTTCATAAAAGAGTAAATTGTCGATAAAAGGATTGCACGTGAAAATTAAATGCCCGGCTATCATCACGCGCTGTCACGAATGCTCGCGATCTACGTCAGACAAATCCCCAAGATACATGCCGATACATCGTCTTCGGGGATCTTCGCGCAGGATCATCCAGGAGCGTGCAACGGTCAGGATGCGTTCGCATAAGCTCGTAATAGCGTGCGTACCACGGCGTATACAGGGTGTCCCGAATATCCAAATCTTTTATCCAAAAATTCTTCGATCAATCTATAGTTGATCTTATCGCAATAAAAATCTGATTAAATACATTCTTCTTCATAATTTTTTAAAGTAAAATTTTAAATATTGTAATGTAACTGTCAAATTAAATTCTTAAAGTAAAACTTGCTATATATTAAATATGTATAAAAAATAAGATTCTGTTATTTAAGCTTCTTAGCTCTAAATCTTAGTCCATAAAATTCTACAGATGTCTTAATTATGTCACTATGTTTAAATATCTTTGGAATCAAATATCGGATCAAGATGTTGATGAAGTCAAGTTCACTTGCAATAAAATAAAAAGATTTCTATCTCGCAAATACTTGAAAACTACTGATATTCATCGATATTTTTATTAAGAGGAAATCAAGTCGGACTTGTTTGAAGAATTTATAGATAATAAGGAAATAAACACCCTATACGTGAGAGTGCATCAATGTGCAGCTGCGCGCGAGAAGTTTCGCGTGTGCGTCTTCGTGTATGAGTACACACGCGTGAGTGTGCGTGTCGGGCGTGTATGGAGTGAGGTGGGGTACTGACCGCACATTCCACGAGAGAGGTGACCGCCTCGCCTCTCTCGCGTCTCTCGCGTCTCTGCAAGAACCTATATACTACATAGATATCGGTTTAGCCGACGTCTACCGAGAGGCGCGGTACGTGTGCATAGAATTTCCCGCAAAAAATGGTATCGGCTTGCTTTTATGTGCCGGTTATTAGGAAGTTGTCTTTTTTTTTTTATCTACGCCTTTGGTCGGGTTTTGATCCCTGCGGTTTCGAGAGAATCATATTGGCGAAAGTATCAACGATGAAAAATATAGAATAAAAGATAGCGCAGTAAGAATTACAATTTAAATCATCACAGTGTAATGTGTAATTACATAATATTGTATGAATTACACATCAATAGATAAATATATGACACAGTATAATAAATTAATTTTTGCTGACGTAAAGAAATAATAAGATGTATTTATAGAAAAAGAAACTCGTCTTAATCGAGAAATCATTTATGTGCATTAAGGTTGATTTAAACCTATTTAAGTACCACTTTGGAACAAATTTCACGCTCGTTGATATTAACAAGCCGGATAATTTCGCATGCAATCCATGCCCCGACCGTGACTCGCGAAATCAGATAGATGTGCATGTGAATTGCATTGGGAAGAGGATACACGAAGCTTAGCTTAAAGGCTAAGAAAGAGTTCGTTCAATAGAAAGAAAGAGAGAGAGAGAGAGAGAAAAAGAGTTTAAGAAAATTCGATTAATCCCGAGAGCGAAAAATCCCAGTGGCGAGAACGGATGGATCGTTGCGCGAAAAGAAGGCGAGTCATTTCGAGAATGGTTGCTTTTATCGCAAACCGACGGCGACGTCGTGTTCGCCCATGAGGGGCCATTAAACGATTACAAAGCGCGAGCGAGCGTGTGGATGACCGCGGCGCGGCTTTAAGCACCCGAGACTCATCACACGTGTACGCCGTGTATGTGTATATTATAATGCGATATAATATGTATCCCGCGCAATGAGAATCAACGCATGTACCACACGCCTTCTCCATTGATTACAACGTCCGCGACGCTATAACGGCGGCTACAGCCGAGCTGCAAAGTGTTCCGAGTTACCGAGGGAAACCCCATCACGCGATCGCGCATGGATGTATTATTACGGCGAAGCTATATTCGCGCGGAGAAAATCTTCTCCCTCCTCCCGTCTACCCTCCCCGACGAGATACTTAGTCGTATAATCGAGTTTTTGCACGCTTTTTCGCGACTCGCGATGCTTCTTTTAATGGGATTAATATCAGAGAGGATGATCCGCCGGCGCGGTTCGCGTCGGTCGATCAATCGCGTCGAGAAAACGCGCGCGGAACGCGTGCATCTCGCGCGTCTCGGTAATGATACCCGGCAACGGATGAGATAGGAAGCGCTACCTCTTCCGTTATAATCCTCGATAAGATCGATAGATTAAGTCCCGCGGAATCGATCTAAAATTTAAATGCTGCCGTATCTATCCCTCGCGGAAGAGTCATCGGAATTGATAGTAGTCAGGAGTAAATACGACATTAATCTGAAAACGTTTATTACGTTCCGGAAGACTAACATTTTCGCCAATGTAAGATGTATTTTTATATTCAATTTTCAATCGTCTAAAAGGTATTTTTTAAAATTGTATCATATAAACTGTCATTCTTCTTGCTTAAGAAACGCATGATTGATAATAATTATCGTATGTAAAATAGAATAAAATATATACATATAAGAAAGAAATCTGTGCCGATAAATAATCGAATTAAGGGCGATATCGACGTAATGAAATTTAGCTGCAGAATAAGCTTTCGCTCTGCAGATACGATAGTGATTGGGCATTAGGTGCAATTACTTGTATCGCGAAGCTTATTAAATTAAGAGCTGGGGGGAAATATTCGATCGATCTAGGAACCGAAGGCGCGCATAAAGGAAAATTAAAGCCGGCGCTCTCTAATCGATAATTCGATCGCGTCTTCGCGCACCATTATATGTATACATGCGCGTAGCCGATGTCGGCGTGAAACACCGGTGTACCAGATCGTATACGCTGGTAGCACCGGTGTCCGAACACGTGGTAGTGATATACACACGTATACGTGCCGCGGTAACGTAAAACGAGCCAGAGTCCACCCACATTCTAACCTACATACGTACCCCATGTACCGTTCACAGGTAAAGTACGCCCGTCCTGTACTTATCTCGCTACATACGGACGCATATATGAACGTGTACTTGACTTTTCCCTTTCGCTTGTTTGTTATCCTTGAGATATGCGTATAGAAGAAACGTAACGTTTATCTTTCGGCTGTTAGAGGAGGAAAAGATAAAGCAGAAGAGAAAATAGAGTCAGAAATAGAATTCACGCGTATATCCGTCGGCTTCGATATACATATAATATAAAGAGTCTAAATGTAAGGTCTAAATGTAAGAAAATATAGGAACAAGTTGTAAAATTAAGATGCGATAAAATTAAAAATATGTGGATAATATCGAAATTAGAAGATTCATGGGAAATCTAGAATCTATGGAATTGACGATCAAACCACGAATCTTTGAAAAGGCTCTGAGGAAATGAGAATTTAAATTAAATATTTAAATCAAAAATATTTAAAATCGAGAATTTATAAAATCAATAATCTAGGAGGGCAAAGAGAGATAATAAACATAAAATAAGATTTATAAAAGTAAGGCACGATATATAAAAAAAAGAAATATTGCCGCATACAAAACAGATTTGTAAAAATAGTTATGGACCGAAATGCTTGGATAATCAAAAATCGCTTTTAAAATATGCAAGATAACAGAGGAAAAAAGAGTGCATTTATTTCTGGCGCGACAAGATTCGGATTAAGATAGAGGAAGAAGCAGAAGAAAGAAAAAGAAGCCCGGCTACAGGAGTTCGCCCACACAATGCACTCGCCTAGCGGAACATTGTGAATTGTGTGATGTAGATTCGAGAAAAGAAAACGAGACGACGCGATAAGAGAGCTATCACTGGTCAACGCGTGATTATACGCAGCGATTTTAACAACTATGACCTCGATCCACACACAGTATTTCTGTACCATAACATTATGCACAAGTACTTGAAGAAGTTGGAGCAACCAGGCGGCCATTTCGTATAGATTAAGTTTCAGGAGCAATAAAAGTAAAATACAAAGTAAGTTGATTGAAAAGGGCAAGAACATAGGATACAAAAAAGGAACGACAAGATATTGATAATATCAATCATCTTGAGAAGTTGAACTTGCCGAGATCGAGGTTTTAAAGGCTGGGGTGGCCAAGGGCAAAAAATGCTTCTTAATACATATGAAAGAAAATATGATGAGGATGACATCGAATAAACGCTATAAAAAATACACGTATAAAGCTCTTCCGAGATTTTCAATCGAGCAAAAGTTATCTTTTATATGACTGTCCATCAAGGAATAATCAAAAAAAGAATTTCACAGAAATTTCTTCACCTCCAATATACAAAATTTACTTAACAACGGTGAGATTCTCTTTTTAATAAAATTTCAAACATTACTTCATAAAGAAAAAAATACAAATTTAAGAAACAATCAAAAATATATACGTAAGGTGTTTCTCGATTAAAAAATTCAGATGCTTTCACACGATGATTGCGTGTGTGTATATATGTGGGCGTGTGCATACTAAGATTCCTTCTAGCATCTTAAACAAAGCATGTCTTCTCGAACCCGCTTTGCCGCTCGCGTGATTTTATGCTACTTCGCTTAACTTTTATACGCGTTCGTCTTCGAAATAAGCAATAATTTCCGACGGTCGGTCGGGTGTATAATCGTACCAACTCTGAAGAGGAACGTGTAGAGTTATTTCTCGTGGATATCGGCGATAATAATTGGTAACGGTACGAGAGGTGGGCAGGTGAAGAAAAATGAGGGTTCGATAGACAGATTGTGTGTGTGTGTGTGTGTGTGTGTGAGAGAGAGACGTGTTTTTTTTTTTTTTTTTTTAAACGATGGAAATCTGAGAGTCTTTCCTCCCAAGGAAACTGAGCAGTTTGGAATATAACGCGTATCCATCTAACAAATATAAAATATAATTGATATTATTAATTGATGAAAATAAAATATGAAGTGAAAGAAAACATACAGTTGTTTCAAGTATTTTGATACAACCTGAAATTTTATACCAAGTTTCTGTCGTTTTAAATTTCAGAGAAATCCGTTTCACTTTTTATTTGCTTAGCGTTTTAAAAATGAACTGTAAAAAAATTGCTTTTCGTTTCCTTTTCATAATTCGAGTTAAGAGACGTTAAATATCGTTGAACGTGGGGCTTTCTCGAATCTCGAGAATCAGTTTAGCACCTCAATATACTTAAAACATACTGAAATATACGTGAAAGGGTATGCAGAAAAGCAACGAGATTAATGACTAAAGAAAACCGCGAGGTATAACCGACACGCGTCTCATTAGCACCGTTCAACGGTTTTACATTATCCGGAGACGCGTTAATGCCGAAAAAACAACATGGTCCAACAGTCCGGAGAAGAAAGTTTTTCGAGCGAAAATAATTCGCGCTTACTCCGGTTACACCTGTGATGCGCCTACTTTCGAACAACGTCCGAATGCTCCTCTCTCGTTCCGCAAATTTATCCCTGTGACTGTGACTTCGCCTTTCACGCGACGAACTTGTAAGAGGAAGCGAGATAAGGAGAGGCTGATGTAAAGAGAAATAGAAGATGAGGAAGAAGAGAGGACGACGCGTGGAGGAGAATCAGAGTTGACTCTCCGAGGCGTAATAAACTTTCTCTCCCAGAAGAGACTCTCGTCTCTCGTGTCTCCATTGTCGGCCAATTGAAATAAACGACGAGGACGAATATATACGACGCCGCTGTAACGAGGCACCATGCGCTTCCTGGTGCCTCGTGACTTAACGAACACGGTAAACGGTAGGAATGCGGACGAGACGGCAGGCCGCGCTCAAGTGCGGTGCGGAACCGTACACGATCGTCGTTCCTCGCGGATTATCCGTTAAAACCGACCGCGTGTTAGATTCGCGTTTAGCTCGGCAGTTCGCGATACAATAACTCGTCCGTCGCTTTACTTGCCAACTCTTCGTAGATCGATTCGAACTGGACACGGTATTTCATGACCAAATCCCTACACATATTTTCTTGAATTATACATTGGAAATATAACCATTATTAGTAAAGCATATGCTAAAGAAAATTCGACATGCGTTAACCGATATTTAATCGATACATATAGTATCTGTCAATTTTTTGATTATTGGTTGTAAATTTTTAATGGAAAATAAAAATTCCCTACGGCCATTATTTTGAAATTATATAATATAATAATGTTTTTAATATATATAAAAATTTCTTAATTATTGGCTCTGTACAAAATATAATTTTAAAATTGTAAATTAGAATAACTAATACGAGATAAAAATGTTGCATAAGTAAATTTAATCTTGCATCCTTAGATTATTTTTAATTCCGCGCCGGCTTCTTGGAAGCTATCTCATAATATAATTTATACATGAATGACATCATGAAAGCTTGCAATATTACTTTCTTTGTACTAATGACCACTCTCCTCCTCGGGTTATGATGAATCAACATCATATATTAAAAATATAGCTTAAGCGATAATTTATATGTGTGTCTGTGTGTGTGTGTGTGTGCATAGGCATAAATTTTCAAATTTTAAAAATATTCCAATTTTTCTTTACTTTCATCAACTATCTATATTTTATTTTAATCCTGCTCGTGCATATATTATCCTCTAGAGAGTTATAAAATCTATTTCAATAATTTCTAAAACTAATTGTTTTCTAAATATGATTTCTAAAAATAATTGATTTCTTTGTTTTACCAAGATTCCAATGCTTAACGGTAAATGGAGATTGTTCGCGATAGCCGGCATAGCCGACTAAATGATTCCTGTTATCACAGGCTGACACACATGGATGATGGAGAAGCGCGCAGCTATATAAAAACCGAGCAACTACTAGACTGCCCACCTTACTTTCCACGGATGCAGTTAGATTAACTGGGCTACACCGCGACGACGGAAACCTTGGGAAGGTCGCCCCTGTCCTGGTTCGTCGTCCACATTGCTGGAATCGCTGGCTAATAGGCCGATTGTAACCGTGCGCGATGCCCGGTGGTTTCTCTCCTGAGATTCCTAACCACAAAAGCGCCTCCGGGGATACCGACGGGGGCCGAAGGGATAGAAAATGACCTTCCCCCCCCTCCCTCTTCTTCTCGTCGTCGGTAATTACCGAGACCGAGAGAGCGCGGCTTAACGACGGACGAGCTTGTCCGAACGGCCCGAGCATTCTGGTATTCGAGTACCGCGCCCACGAAAGTAGCGATGAAAAAGTTCCGCGAGATTACGAGTTACGACGACTGATCACAGATCTCGCGACGGGAATAAGTCGCGAATGGCCCTCTTTCCCTCCCGCGGATCGCGGCCGATCGTTTGCGGTGAAACTTGCTAATCGAATTTTCAAGCGAAATCTCCCGACGCGGCGTGACTCGTCCGGATCGAGCGATCGTCTGCCTCCCCTTCTCGCCCGATGCATCCGCTTTTGCTCTGCGATTATCCTATAAGAATGGATGTTGATTTATGGAATGTACTTAATTACATCGCGCATGATTTAAATCGAGCCTGAAGTATAATTCGATGAATGGTTGCGATAATTGGATTACTGATGTGCGAAGCAATCTAAAAGTAGTCTTAAAAGTCTTCTAAAATAGTTCGATCAATCTGCGTGTTACTTTTTAAATTAAAAGAAGAAATGTAGAATTACTTACTGAAATTTTATTAGAAATATATTCATGGACGAAAAGAAAAGAAAAGAAAAGAAAAATTAAAATCTTCAACGTGATATTTGAAAACAATTTGAAAAAAATAAGAAAAATTCCATAGAGATATTTATTCTAGATTAGTATATAAATTCTTCTAGTTTTTCCTACAAAAATTATTTTGTATAACATAATACATGTTTACTATGTACTTTGACTTAAATTCTGGACTTAAATTCTTGTGTCTAAATATGCCACTGCATCAAATATCGCAATAATGAGAGATGATGATAAAATCGAAAGAAGCCCTTACCTTCATTCACGAAACATCATGCTACATCAGTCTCGCTCGATTAGTCGCGGATTTAGTAGAACAATGGCTCGAGGAAGAGGAAGCTCGCGTTACGGGTTTCACGGTAGCCGGCTTTCGACCGACCGGCCACGAAGTCGATATTAGCGCCGGCAAAGAAACGTTCGTTAAGAGGGATCGACGATCCGCCGGATGTTATTCCAGGCAGGAAAGCAAGAATCGCTTCGATTAGACGCTCGCAGAAAAAGCGATGGCGTTTTACGAAACCACCCTTCTACCACCAGTCTTTTAAAAGACTTCAATTCTATGGCAATCTCTATATAATTTCACTTTATATTTCACGCTCAAATAAAAATTAAAAATTTCAAATATAAAATAAAATGTCTAATCGCGCTGTTGCACTGAAGGATTTAATATCGATATATTATTAAAAGAAACCACTCAAAACAGGATCGAATTTTACGGTACGCCATACTGTCGCGAGATCAAAAGAATTGATACTAAATTTAAATATCCCCAAGAGCATGTTATATATAGTACTCGTTGAATCTCGACCGAATACAGTTATCGAATGACCTCATTCGCAGAATGCACGACTGATAGATGCCACCGTAGGGAATCCATTAAGGGGGTTAATAAAGCGGTCACTCTCTCGAGTGAACCGCAAGCACGTCGCTCGTTTCTTCCGTTGTGCATAATTATACGTATACAGCGGATTCTCCTCGATCACGCTCGATTGGTTCGGCAGAATGGCTTTTTTCGGATGCTGTTCTAACCGGTGTGGCGCGACGAATCGCTATACATGGCGGTTTTCGGTGACCGCGAACACATCCGTTCGACAAAAGTTCCATTAATTCATGTGGGTCAATTCTATTAACTCGCGTAGGACGTTCCGAATAGCTCACGTATATTTTTTCTCAACGCGAACGGTCCTGACAAGATTAGTTAATGGATCAACTCTCGACGAATTGGCACAGAAAAAGTAGAGATGTTTAACACGCGTGACATGACGGACGATCGGCATTTCTTATTATTTCATTCTTTATTCAATTTGTGCTAATGTTGTAAACATGGCACCGACTTTTAATCGATAATAAAAGTAATATCTTGTAATGTAATTACTGATATATAATAAATAGTTCGAAATAATTTCAAAAAATAAAATATTAAATTTTAATTTTTATATAGTGTCAATATGTCGATTCCCCCCAAATTTTTGCATAATATGTCTCGCAAAAATCAAGCATTTTTCCCGGCATCTTTTCAGGTAGACATCACAAGGATTAAAATAATCTTCTTTTCCGAAAATCTTGAAAAGTCGTTCAAAATTCTAAATGTGATGCGTCAGCACGTGACAGTACAAAATGCGAAAAAAGACAAATTCTTGGAATTGTCGAAAGAATCAAGCCACCACTCAGGAATTTATATTCTACAGACTGCGATTAGAAAAGATGTCAGTAGAAATTAGAAGAACTTTTATACTCGTCAGATCGTAGGCCTGCTCATTGATGATACTGCCGTAATAGCAACAGCTATAAGATTCTCTCTTTCTCGCGTAAATGTTCTTTCTCTCACTCTCTCTCACTCATCCTTACATTGTGTATACAGAATTCGACACGGTCGACGGGCGGGCGACTGCCACGTACGCAGCGCGCTATGCAAGAACATAATCTCGGCGACGGTAATATGTGCACCTTAGTTTATCGCGCGAGTAACGGTAGGGCGCAATCTCTGCGTCGTGCATTCTGAGAATACATGAGGTACGTTTATGTTACGTCTTGCGTTGGTATACTACGATGGTATCGATGTCACTATTATATTGTGACGTAAACATATAATTCGGTCTAACAGATAATTTTTCGACTAGGAAAACCGATCAAGTATAAAAGGTTTAAAGAAAATATATCTCTTTCTTTCTCTTCTACTGTATAATTTCAAATAATAAAAAAATTTTTCTTTCCGAAAAGAAAAAATTATAATTATAAAGTAGTTTTTTTTTGGAGGGGCGCCTAAAACTCAAGTTTGATTAGAGTTCCTATGTGGAATCCATATGAGTCCCCTATCGGATAAATGTCACTTTTATCTATTCACCGTTAAGGCGACAGATACTGGTGGAATAGAAATAGCGGAAGAGTAATTGGCACCTACATGCGCTTTCTGTCGCGAGCCAAATTACGACGTGTAAGTTAGTTGTCACTTGTCAGAGACTCATCAAGTTTCTAACTGTACTTATCAGATCGCGTGCAGATTATGGAACCAACATCGTTCTGTTATTCGCAATATGAGAGAAAAGATACCGTGATGCCGCTAATTAGTTAATTAATGTATGTCAAACGGCGCGCGTCAAACTCCGGTTTCTAATTCGTGGAATGTCGTCACGCAGTGATTTAAAAGAGCGAACGGTGCTTAGAAGATAAATATTTAAAGATCCTAAAATTCAAGATTCTCTAAAATTAATTCAAAAAGATTCGTAAATTAATATCTGCAAAAATTTTTTTAAGCATTATAAAATTTGAACATACTGAATACTTTAAAGACTCTTCTTTAATTTTCAATTTGCATATATATTCAGAATTTTTAACGCATGAAAGTTTAATGAAAAACTAATATAATATATATAATAATGTGCTTAGAGTTTTAACATAAAAATCACGTAATTTCTCACTAAGTTTCCATACGATAGGTAGCAAGACCAATTGCAGTAAAAAGCTACGCTCTACAAAATCTGCATCCGCCGCCGCTCGATGTTCTTTACGCGACTAATGTAACAAACAAGAGACGGTCGTTAAACCTACCTAAGGCATATCCGTGCGGACGACGTTATACGACAAGAGTTATACGCACATTATCCGGCGATTCGCAAGATATATTTATCCTAATCTCGGGTTTAAGTCCCCGGAATCGTGTTTCTGGGCCGACCAGCTCTAAAACTGCCGATTATATGTAGTCTCGATGTTTATGGCGCGCGCGTAACAAGGTGCAATTTTGTTCCTTTCCGAAAGGAATCGACGCGATTTAGCAGGACGTTCTTGCTCTCTCGGACCGTTCCTGACAATCGCGCGGTTTCACGTGCGCTGCGAGGAAACATGTGTCGATGCACGTGAGTGCATCGTATGTAGGAAGAAGTACGTAGAGGACGACGGGCAGGCAGGTAGGTAGATAGTGACCTTGACCCAGCCAATCAGGCATCCTCGAGGCTGACCTAACTGCTGGCACACATTCCTCGGATTTATACCGCGCCGCTCCGCTCCTCCTTCACGATCTGCCACGACCTTCAATAGTGACTCGACCTATGACCCGATAGTCACGACGATAGAACGACTGTGATCGAGTGAAACCGCGACAATTTCTAAACATTTACCATAATACGAACACTCATGATTTGTATTTAGAAAGTACGTAGCCCGTGATAACTGGAAAGAGCTGTTAAAAAACTTTTGATATTCTATCTCTGATTATATATTCGATTCCCGTCTAATATTATTCTTTAAGCGCTTATTCATGTGGTAATATTATATATCTGTTATATGAAAAGTGATTAAGGCTTTTTCGCCTGGATATATAAAATATCTATAATGTAAAAAAAAAAAAAAGAAAAAAAAAGTTCTAAAAATGAGTGAATTTTATAATTAAACAACAAAATAAATGCAAAAAACTTCAAGTTTTGGATTTATAGATTGTGAGGTCCCCCCAGATTTCAAGTACCTGTCCTATATAATTTCTCTATTAACTACAATGAATCTTCGATCGTGCAACATTAATACTTCATCCGTAAACGTGATTTCGCCTATTCATCGTGCGAGGCTTCGTCACGAGCGGCAAATGTTCGAAGCCCAATGAAGAGGAGAGTAAAAGGGGGGAGGATGATCTCGCTAGAGGTCGAGTAGAACGAATCTACGGTAATTCGATCTGTCCTACCAGAACCCTTTTCTCATCACCCTACGGTATATTAGGCCCGTTTCGATGACGTTTTCGATATATCGCACAGGGGGGTGCGGTGCCATCTCAAATTCATCAAAGCCGCATTATTAAAGGAGGAAGCTTGTGTCCCCGTGAATAGGTCCATAATGTCCTCCGCATAAGAGCGTAAAGAAAGTGCCATAATCGCGGACTCTGAAGAGGGACGATCAACTGCGCGGGGTCGTCATTAAGAAGAGATTACGTACCGCGAGCATCGAAGTAATCCTTTATCGCGGTTTCCCTCTCCTCAAAACGAGAATCTACTGTCATTCATTCAGACATAATCCTGCGCGTTATATTTAAATGCTAAGGTAAAAAGAAAAAGCACGTGGAATTCACTCTGATATTTTTTCAAAGCTAAATATTTACGAATAAAAAAAATATCACACCTAACACGATTGCAAAAAAAAATTTATTCCAAAATGTTCTTATATTTTATGATATTAATGTTTCCCTTATTTAAGATTTTTTTTTTATAAATTTTTCCGAGATAATTTGCAGTTATGCGTACTAAAACGTACTCAAGTGTATGTGCTTGTTCGCAGTTTAATCATTTTATTATCATATAATTCGTTGATAAATTAAACTGTACTTACAGAGGATGTAAACCAGTTTGTATCAAGAGAACGCTTACCTGAAACACAAAAAGGATAACGGTAAGTTAGCTTGAGTCGTCGTGACGATAATATATGTGGATACTAAAATTTCAAGATGCGACATATATTCTCGCATTTAGAAAATAATGCGTTTCTGTAAATTTATAAAATTTCTGAAACGACAGAAATTCCAATCCATATTTTTCTACAACGATTAAATTTTACTTAATTATACTTTAACATTAATTTCGGTGCTGATTCTCTCAAACGCAAATTTTCCATTTATAATTCTTGGAAAGATAACATCCGTGCAAATTTTTTGCGTACACTTGGCGTATTTGCAAAACTCGGAGACGGAAAATATTTTCAGTTCACCGTCGATGGTTTCGCTATTTAGAAGTTAAACGCTCGAGGTGCTGTTTGATTTAGTTGGGACCGAAGGGAAAATACGTAAAGATGTTTTTCCAGGCTTCGCGATGGACCGACGGAAAACAAATCCTCGTGTTTGCGCACGTGAGAAAACGCGACCGGCGTTAATCGCCCATAATATTCCCCGTAAGCATACAGTGCTTAAACTCGAAGGCGCCTCTCGTATTTCCCATAACTGCATAAAACTACCTACGATCATCTTATCTGTCCGTCTAGACGAGTGGTCGTAAAACTGCAAAGGTTTTAAAATTCTACATATTCTTAACAAAGTCTACAATCTTAGGACGCTGTTTTCAATAGTTTAGAAAATTTTATGACAGATCTCTCTAAGAGTTTATAATCTAAATAAAACTTCTTAATTTTTAATAAATTTTTTTATTAGTATTGCCGCACTCGTGGCCGCAGCAGTCGAATTATTCAACACACTAGAAGAAATGTATGAATGTAATACGTATATATATTATTAAAACAGAATATATATTTCGTTTTATTTAGAAAGGTTTAATTATTCACATTTATGTAATATATATATATATATATATATATATATATATATATATATAATTTCAAACTTATTAAATATAATTAAATATAAATAAAAATCCTTCTAAATAAAAAACAAAAAATATATTATATAATATAACTGTTGCAGAGTATTACTAGAACCTGCTATATTAACAAAATCAAGGATTGTTAAAGATAGAGAGAGATCCGAGAAATAAGAAATCCGAAACAGCCCATATGCATCTATCGATGCACCTGAGAGCGCGCGCACGTAGTCACACGTACGTTGAAGAGATGAGATATTTCGTCGCTTCCTGGCCGAGAGAATCGCGTGCCACGGGACTTGGTCAGCATTGAGAAATGCAGACGGGATTCACACAGCGAGAGTGGCAAAAGGAAAAGGTAAACAGCGATGCCGGAGGGAGATGGTCCAAGAGAAATCCTCGGGAGGAACGAGCCACGAATGCTGGAATTAGAAGAAAGAACAAAGGCGGGGAAAGGTAGTTGGTGAGGCTACCCTCTCGTTAGAGCGAATGCGCGATAAAATGAAAGGGACAAAGTGTTGCAAATCTCGCGCGTAACGACAAGCTTGACAAACCATCCTCAAGAAGATGAGATTAAAGTTGAAAAGTAGATAAATGTTAATGAACGATAAAAAAGTGAATTTAAAATGGTTACATGTTTTCTGGATAAATCTATGGTACAAACGTAACTTTTTTGCCACCACCATAAAAAATCCATTTCTTTAATCTCGTTAAATTGATTTAATATAAAAAAAATCAAAAGCTACTGTTTCTGCAGACGGCAAAATTATATGTAAGAATTGAAATAATTAATTGATTTTTTTATTTGTATTATTGTGTATGTAATCAATTTATATTATTATCGCAATTATTTTTCAAGACGTACATACATATAAATATGAGCCGCTGTATCAAGCAGCGAAAATAGGAGGTAAAAAAAATCGCATTTCCTGTAATTTGAACAACCGTTACACAATCACAAAAATTTTATTACTAGTTGTAGACATGCGAATTAAAGGCGATCGCCAGTTGAACGACAGACGTACTTTCCGTAGAACGAAAACGCTATTTTTGTCTCGGGGTTCTTTTGTTGCACCGAGGATACACCGAAAAAGGATACATCTGTTAGTGCACCTGGCCACTTTCAAACTGTAGTCTTGCCTTAAGTTTTGCTTTAAGACAGTCCGAAAGTCTACGTAAAAAACGTCGAAATTTTACGTAAAGAACATATTTTTATGAATTTATGACGTTATAATTAATCAATTATTATAATATAAAACCTACATAATATAATGAAAGATTTATGATGCATGCATAAATTTGCTGATCACAAAAGAATACTGAATTAAAATAAAAACTAAAATAAATGTATAATTAATTAAAATCTAATTAATTTAAATAAACCATCAAGTCAATCACTCTCTTCTTTATATCAATACTTTCACAAAGATATTAATATAATCTCTTTACACTTTGACTATATTTTTAATCTATGCTTAAAGGGCACAGTCATCAACTCAAAAGATATTAAAATTATTAATTACTGCAAAGTAACACGTTCAAATCAATTATATTCTTCTCTTATCAGTTTTCGCGATAATGATGTCCTGCTGTTACATTTAAGTGCTGTTACTGCAGAAAAGACCATTACAACACGATCATGGAGTGTCGATGAAATATGTCGACAATAAGAACGATCTTCTACTGATTTGCAGCCAGCGATCAATCGATTTCTGCATATTCGCAACATAAATTTTTACGCGCGGTAATGTAAAGCAGGCTAATCGTCGATCGTTAATTGTGCCGTTCAGATTATGCTAAATTTCTTTCGCCACGCGCCGCAAAATACATATTATATGTGCACGTGTGCTTCCAAACAAAACATTCAAAAAGTCTTGAACAAAACATTCTTTCGCTTATCGAGCGTAAAAATTTATTACGTTGCTTCTTATCGCGCGATTACAAGAGAGAAGTGAAGTCATGATAACACACGTAGAAAATCGAGCTTGCAACAGAACTTCTGAAGTAGAGAGGATATTTATGTTGCGCAATTATGGCGCATTTTAATAAAATTTCCGTATCGAACCCATTTACGAGAGGATGGTTTCAGGGACTAGCAGGACGCAGAAAGAAAAGGAGGAAGAAGAGGAAGAAAAGGAAGAAAATGGAAAAGAAGTAACCGCGGTCGTTTCATGCGAAATGGCGATTCCGCTCGACCGGAATCACCCTTAATTTGCGCATCGGGCGAACCGGAGAAGGAGAGCAGAAGAGATAGAGAAAGAGAGAAGAGAGCGAACGGATAGAAAGAGAGAAATGCATTCGCGTTAGTACCGTAGACAAATGCACCTGCATTCCGTCCTACTGCATCTCGTCCAATTATCCGCCGCGCTCTTATAACGACCGAGATAAAATCCGCCGAGAAGAATTTTATATATATAAATGTATTACGGTAAAATTATTTTACTTAATCATACAATATTTATACACAAGCAAAGAGAGAAAGAGAGAGAGAGAGAGCAGAAGAGATAGAGAGAAGTAGAGATCGAGATTCAGAGAGAGAAAAGGCTGGATATGCGGGCTGCGCGAGGGAGTGAGATCTTGCTAATCATTAAAAAGTCACCGCATCGAACGCGACGCGTATTCAATCGAAACCAGTCGGCGAAGTGACGGGCGCGATGAATTATTGCGGGGACGAGAGATCGGAGAAAAATCGTGAGAATAAATGGTCGCAAGATTGCGGTGTTTTTTGCGCGAATGCATAGAGCGCATTAATTCCTCGTTTTCCCGACCGTTCTCGTTGCATCAAACATAGGTGGGAAGGAAAAGAAGGGGGGGAGGGGGTAGTGAAGGGGAGTAGTAAAGAGAAGAGATTCCGGAATGTCATGCGATTCCCGCGACAAGAACCACGCGATTCGACGATTTTTCATAATGCATAATCGATTTGTCAACGGCGAGATTGTCGGAATGTTTATTCACTTGGCGTTAATAATGATAGATAATAAAAGCGAGAGAACTCCGTCCGATGCATCGGTCGATCGATCAATTAACGCCCATAGCATGCGAGAATATAATTGCGTAAGGTACTTATTTATGCGAAAGTTTTGAAGGTGAAAAGATTACGCTAGAGGTTGAAATGAACAAAAAACAGCGAGAAGTTACATTAAAAATAGCCGTCGCGTAATTCCAGTCATTCTAGATATGAGTATCTTCTTCTTTCCTCATATTTCATAATCACCGACACTATACTCTCCTTCCTGTCTCATCATCTTGCGCTAAAAAAAAACTGTATAACGATGACTTTTGCTTTTAACCTTTCCGCTTCCAGGTAAGAATTATGTGATTAAGCTGCAGGCAACATTAGTCCAGTGGATTTAGATGTATTATCTTTTTATTACGTAACGATCCAAACATCTTAGCATGTATCCATGATTTTATATAACGACATATTCATAATGTTAATAAGTGCAATTGTGATATGTATTAATGCATAACGTTGTCGAAACACAATATTAATAAATAATCTAGAGTATATCTAAAAATAATATATATATAGAAAGATAGAGAATAAACGATAGAGAAATAAATAAATATAATATAAAATTCTTCAAAAATTATTCTTCCTATTATCCAAAAAAATAAATTAAGTATTCAAATTTAGGTATTCAATTTACAGTAGGGATTCAATTTATTCATTTTAATGCTAAAATTTATTCTTAATTTCCGGCATATGTCGACGTATCGTGAAATTTACGAGTTTAGAACCGGTATTGGAAGAGAATTCGAATAAGTAATAAATAAGAAGGTGTGCGCCAGCGTATCATGTAAATTCCTAAATTATTAAGAATTCTAGCTTTACTTTCAATAATTCTATAGTTCTCGATTTTACAAAGCATACAGGTTTTTCATCTCGATATGCTTGTAACAACGTTTGCTATATTTTATTTTAGTCGGTATGCTTTGCTTTTACAGAATTTCTTTTAGAATCGTCTCAGTTTGGCAATCTCCTGAGGCAATTTCTTTGATTTAATGGCCAAAACTATTTCTATGTAAACCATCAAAAATTATATTACTATTGAAAATAAAGATAGAGAATTCTGGATGATTTATGAGTTCCCACAGAATGATACGCCGGTTTCACGCACTTGTAACGGCGGATATTTAAATTCGCGCTTAGCAGGATTTGTCGGGCGGAGTCGTCGCTCGTCGCGCGCGCAATCTCGACGTATCCCCGAGAGCGTCTCGTTACGACCGCATCGCGAAGAAGCGCTTCTCGTTCCTGTTCCGAACCAGTCCGACGGCAGTTCGCGGCGATGTGCGTACCGATCGTTCTCGGCGTGCACGGGGAACGAACTCTCTGCGCGCGATGACGAGCGCGAGCGAGTCTCCTCTCCTCTCCAAGTTCGCGAGACCAGTTCGTTGAGGTCGAAGAGAGATACGAAGAGAGGTAGAAGCGAAGAAAAGAAAGAGAGAGAGTGAGGAAGAAAGACGAAGAGAGGCGAAGTATAGCGACTGAAAAATCCCCTACATAATTATTCGCAGCGAAGGCCGTCCTGTGCGTTACGCGATGTGCGTGTGCGTGCGTGCGTGAGCTAAATGCGTGTCTGCTGAACACACACGTCTCTTCTAGCCTGGTGCGAGCGGGAGAGAAAGGAAAAAGAGAGAGAGAGAGAGAGAGAGAGAGAGAGAGAGAGAGAGAGAGAGAGAGAGAGAGAGGGAGAGAGGGAGAGAACAAGCGAGAGGAAGAGAAGAGTAAGGAAATAAGAAAGATGAAGAGAGAGAAGAAGGAGGAGAAACTGATGAGGACCTTGTATGTGTGTGTGTGTATGTGTTCCCGATATACTGGTCTTTGCGAAATGCCGCGAGATTCCAGTGTCCCGCGATCTCGATTTTCGCTAGTCGATCAGCCGAGAGCAACATCAGGCGTATCGTTACGTATCTCGAGTTAAATCGCGCCCAAGTCGATGCGATTTAGCGTGTAACCATTTAAATTAACTGTCGTGCGAATCAACTCGAGCATGACGTAGAATGATAACGTTTAAATATTACAGTGCTCGCGATAATTTATAGCGATCGATAGCGTTAGGAGGAACGCTAAGAAGAGTTCGATTATTTTCGAGATTAATGTCGGTAAATTTAATTTCATTTAATTTTAAATAATATAAATATATAAAAATGTGTGCTATGTGTATTGTTACATAATTACACGTTTCTATCATCGAAATATAAATTTCATAAAAAAATTATACAGAATCTAATTTTTATTTATCCACGAAAAAAATTTATTACAAATTTATTAAACAGTCTCTAAGGTTGATTTTTAAAATATTTTATATACGTGATAAGGGAACTGTAGCAAGGAAACTGCGAGCCGCAAGCACGAACAAAGTAATAATTCGAGGACTAATCACATCTAGTGGTCTGACTGTGCAAATGTGACTGGACGTATCGCATGATTCATCGATTTATCGTGCCGCACGAGTAAGAACGATTTGAAAAGTTCAATGAATAAGTGTATGTCGATGCGTTACATCTAATTGCGACATGATGCGCGCAACCGCCGGCATTGATGCAGAACAAACAACATGTAATAGGCTTCATATAATCGTCATGATATTAGATAATTATTCTTAAGCTACTTATCAAGCTATTGCTTTAGTACTTATAATCATTTATGAGTAGTATATTTATTTTTCTACGAAACTAAATGATGATTAATGATAATTACATTAAACATCGTCAAATATTGCGGCTAAATAATTATTTCTTTTATTCATTATTTACTCAAAATACTTTTAAATTTTTTCTGCAATTTTTTTCCAGAATTTTTTATGATAATAATATCGACAGACGTTTCGATTTGACGAGAAAATGAGGGGAATTTTCGTCATTCCTTCATCGCTCGTATAAGTCGTTACAGTTCAGTCACGAAAAGGGGAGATCGGCAATGGGTGTAGGTAGGTCGTGAGACCAAGTGTAGAGATTCTTGACGACGGTGGGAGTCCGAGGAGAGCCAAGGTTACCGAGCTGAGGTTTCTCCACATATACGCAAACTTGCATACACGGATGCAGGGTCTCGCTTTTGCTGACGAGAATCTGTGCGTGTGCTCGCTTATGTTGTTCGCATCGTCACACAGATATACAGATATACAGGAGAGTCCGGTGCACTCGAACCGAAGGAGAGGCACGGTCATTCAGAGAACCGGCGGACAGGACAGGCAAAGAAAAAGTCTTATCCTGAATGGTGCTAGGACGGATATAACGCGAGAACTGGAAATAGACGGAGGAAGGAAGAGGCGCGGAGGAAGTGAGAGAGCGAGATATATTGTGCAGAGCAGGGCGGCAGAAGAAATTTATCGCGATCCGATGTCGAGGATAGAACGTAGTACCGGCTTGTCCTGTTCGACAATTCTGGCAGAGAGAGAGAGAGAGAGAGAGAGAGAGAGAGAGAGAGAGAGAGAGAGAGAGAGAGAGAAAGAGAGAGAAATCACAGAATAGACTTGGAGACCAGCGTCCCTTCGAGTTCCCGGGTCCGTGTAAGAGACAGGAATGTATATTCCGCGTGCTCAATCGCAGAGGGGGATAATTTGTAGCGTTGTAATTGCGATTCATCGATCTTTTAACGATTTCCGCGGCGAACGGCGAGAACTGGAAAGCGCGTACGTGCGTGTTTCATAGAGAACGACAATCGTAAGATATTTACACGTCAAAAGTAGTTACATTGAGAGCTTGCGTCTGCTCTCTCTCTCTCTTGCTCGCTCTCTCTCTCTCTCTTGCTCGCTCGTTCCTCTCTGCTCGCCCTCCCTCCTACCTCTTTTAACCTACGTGTTGTACCTATAAATCCTCTGCTATAGGGCGCGTAGGTAGATCATGTGTGCAACGATGTTGTCTCTATGAGGCAACCGGCCGCGTCGTGTACTCTCACGGAGCGCTCTCGGCGCAGCTCTCGCACGAGAGATCGATGACGGATCGATTTACATACAGGCACGTCTAGGACGGGTATTCAGCATCTGATAAGGTCGGGTAAGTGGACTTGTGAAATATCGCCCGCGCGGTAAAAGTCGCGCGTTTTCCATTCGGCGATTGCTACCGAGGAGAGGCGTGATTAAATGTTCACGTTCGATCGGATCTATTAAGCCTTTAAAACGCGTTGCAATAAAAAACATATCAATTTTTTATGAACTCGCTCTGATCATTTAATCATTCGACTAGTTGCGTGAGATGGCAGGTCACTTATATACCATCATATCAGAGAAATTAAATTAATTAGAAAAATCGAGATATTTTTGCATTTTGTTACAGGAAAGATGTATTCTATATATAATATTTTGTTTATAAATGTGAAATATATATCTGAGTTTCAAAATATTAATTTTTTTCACATGTATATATATTACAAATTATATCGTAGATCCATAGAATATCGCGATATCGTAGGTGGAGCAATCTCGATCAATGATTTATCAACATCGTAAGTAGTAAAATACATAACGGAAATCTTTGCATTGCGTAACATGTAACTTGTGTAATAAATGGTAATTGAAATATGCGTGTAATTCTATCTTGAATATCTTAATATTCAATTTCTCAATACGCTTAGCCGCGATCTAGGAACGCTTCCGTTTTACCACAATGAAAAACAAGTCGAGGAATATCTTGCCATCCTCAACATTGCTCGATCAGTTATTGGATACAATTGATTGACTGTTACACGCCTGATATGGACTAAGTATACAAGACACAGTCTTCGTAGACAGAACAGGAAAGGTGAATTTTCTTCAAACAAAAACATACCAATCACTTTAAAAATTCCGGAATAAAAAATATGGAAGATTAAAAATTGCTAAAGTTAAACTTTTCTGTTTATTGAAACTTTAATACCGAGATCTTAATACGCTGTTACGTTATGTTAACCTTTGCATCTTTTTCCATAAAATCTTTGTCGTTCCTGTGCGGCTGTCAAACCTTTCGTTAAAGATTAATTCTATCAGTATTTATTATGGGATGAGTTTTTTTTTTAATTCTTGACCATAATGTCAAGCGATCGGTAAAGCAATCACGCGCGCACGCGCGTTGTGTCGCGCACCTGCACAACTGTCGGACAGCTGGGCGCGATGGGATCACATGGCATATAACGGTGTCGCAGACTAGAAGAAACGAGAAAGGGAGAGAGAAAGAGAAATAGAAAGAGACACTCCCAGGAGTGTACAAGGATCGATGCAACACAACAGGTAGAGGGATAGAGGCGTTTCATGCGAGTGCTGCGATCTTTATGACCGATGTTCGTGTCTTTCATTTAACATTAAACGTGATCGTCTGACTCTCAAGCCTTATTAGCCTGGCAAGCGTTTTAGTATTACTAAACGATCGAGAATTAATTAGAAGAATAGTGCTTAGCTTTAAAGAAAGCTTTAATTACAGATAAAACTTTAATAAATTTGAAAAATGATAATGTATATTTTATATTATAAAAAAATGATCTCTTTATGTAGAATGAGCCATACACACACACACACACACACACACTCACACAACATTACATTTCTTTATTATATTTCTTTATTACTCCCGATTATATACTTTTGAAGGCTTGATTTAAAAATGTCTCGACTAAAAATTTCACGTTATAATAATTTATTTGTAAAATGCTGATTTCATATAATTATGAAAATGGCAAGTGACGTGTATCTCGAGCACGAGAAACAATTACGTATCGTTAACGCAGCAGACAAACGGCAAATCGAGCAAAACGCAGAGAGCTGTGCGTAATCTGGATATAAATTATTGCATCGCGTGTCCTTACCGCACGTAATCCTTGCTCTCCTCCCGTGTCTCGTTTCATTCGCGTCCGTCCATCTGTCTGTCACTCATCCTTTGTTACTTGTTTTGTACCGCGGGGCATTTAACGCACCGGAAGTGGAAGGTCTTTATTCATGAGTCAAGATATTCTTCGTGACGAAGCGGCGCATTAGTCACGCTTCCACGAGAGGTAGAAAACACGAAATAATTCGTGTTTAATATTAAACGACGTTAAGCGATCCGATAATATCGACGACGACATTCCTGCGTACAGAATTATTCGTCTCTCATGTTGATTCATTAATTACAATTTTCACTGGAAATTATTGATTTCACTTTATACTTGCAAAAAGAAAAAACGTTGATAACGTATACGTATAACTGGTTATTTTAGATATGAAATCTGTTTACTACAATAACAAAGGAAACAATCGAAGTCACGAACTATAAGAGTTGTTAAGACCTTTTAATTGACTGTATCACATCATTGCTTATGATTTCATTCCTCTATAAGTGACTGTAAGTTTATCCTGTTTTTCTCGAAATATGAAGGAGTTTTACAACTACGCTCCTCATATAAGAATTAGCCATATCTATTCATCAGAGGAATTTATTGCAAAAGCAATTATGATTAAAAGTCGTATCACTATAGATACAGGGCGATAAAAAATACTAATAACATATGTGCACGCAATGCGCGTTTCAGAGTGCATCCATGTATCGCGAGCGCATGCAGACAATACGAAAAAGGAAAGAGAATGCAGAACGGAGAGAGAACGCGCACTACCGTCAAGAGCGCAACAGGTGTATCGTCTTCTACAATGTGTGGGGGTGTGTGCCGGTTGTGTGGGAAGGGGTGGTTCCGCGAGTGCGGGAGCGTGAACAACGCAAAGTGCGTGTGAGCGGAGAGGTCGCGCATCCGGAAAATCATAAATAAGACATAATTATATTTCTCGCAAGAGATGCGAGGAGAGAGGAAATAAAGCTAAGCTTTAGAAAACTATATAAAGCGATCCGTTAAAATAGTATGGAAAAACAGAAAAATAGTATGTGTTAAGTTGAAGAAGATTGAGGTTAATTAGTTCCTTGCGCACCAAAGTTTGCGAGAAAATGATTTATGATATATTTTTACAAATAACCCAGATAGACAAATCATGATGAGAAAATTATTTCTTAATCTTTTATAAAGCGCTACGAATGAAGAAAGTTTGTTATTATGTTAGGCGCAATGATATTGCAATAAATACAGAATGACATTACTTATTTCTGAAAAGTACCCTGGATCACGAAGAATTAGAAGCTGCGTTATCCAAGCACGTATAAGATTTTAATCAAATTTACAAATAATAGTAGGATACAACATAAGTTAGTAGTGCTTGATAGAGAGTTAACTACACTCAACGATCGCACAGATACCCTTTCGCTTGAATATGAATCGCTGCGTGGATATCCTTGGAAAAGGAATGCAAGGTCGTAAAAACTTAACAGTTTCACGATATTAATTGAAATCTGCATCAATGGTATCAATTTAAGAAAGCAGATTTCGATAACAAAAATGCAAAATTGTTCACAAATGCAAGAACTTTTGTCAATCAAAAATACAAATCTCATATCATTATATTAAATATTATCACACTTCTATGCTTATCATAAAAATTTCCTTAATGAACAATTTAATCATATAATAGAAAAGATCTCAATTTATGCAATTAAAATCGTCGATATTATTCGACCTCTTCTTAATTCGCGCGGAGGAAATGATGTGTGATATATATAGATGGCTCGACCAATATATGTACGTATGTATATATGTATGTATGTATGTATAATACGAATCTACGGCATGTAACTGTACGTTATGTAAATAGCACGCAGCGTTTTACACGTGGACGTGGGTGTATCAAGATTTCCGTGGGGTCTCGCGTTACTGACCGCGACGCGATCAAGTGAGAGAGAAAGAGAAAGAAAGAAAGAGAGACGTCAGTAATTCCAGTCTTTTTTGCGGATTATTACGTCCGTAATGCGAGAGCCTCGAGATCCGCGATGCTCGCTGTCGCTCCGGAAATTAACGCGACTCTCTCGAAAATATCTCAAGCCGGGCTTCCTCTCGCGATTTCGAGTATTGCCGCGAGCACGTGATTCGCGTTCCACGAAACGTATGTAATGATGAGATAAACGATTAAATAAATCGCAAGGTAACATGCCAGGTACTTGTATACGAGATAGTCGGACACGCATATAGAGGTAAATTCCTGGCAGAGATTAAAATAACCCCCGCCAAAGAATAATATTTTCTAGTCCAAGAAGAAAAATCTTCATTCTTGTTAAGTAAATTATTATAAAATGACATGATATTTATCTATGTAATTAGTTAATATAATTAATAATAAAATATCCATCAAAAATATAGAAATCTTTGATCAATGAAATATTTGTCTCTCGAGATTTTACGAGAGAGATTACAAAACTACTCTATTTATTTTATATAACTTCAATTGCATAATTTATTTTACATAAAATTTCCCAATGTTTAAATTATATATCTATATAATGATATCAACTTTTATCTATATTTTTATTTCATTAATGTCACTGGATTATATAGATATTGAGTAATCTCTTTTTTCGTATCATTTAATTGTCAAGACACTTCCTTACTGTTCGTATAATCAACTCAACAGCAAATAAATAATTGTAAAAATATTCAAAAGTTTTAATACATCTGAAAAATTGTGACCCAAATCTATTCTTTCCAGAAACTGTTTCTTTTCAAGTCAGATGCAATATCAAAATAGAGCTATCATTGACACAAAGCTCATATGCGTACAATTATAAAGGTGGGCAACCGCGAGAGAGAGAGAGAACACACATAACGAGAGACATGTGTAAAAGCCCGTCCTGCCATAATCGGCGCAGGCGAGTTATATGGCCTGGTTGTCTGTATCTGGAGCGGAAACCGCAGAAAAACGTTCGCTGGGAATCGCGCGCGCGTATAATCTCGTCTTTTCGATATATATTTTTGTAAAAAAAAAAAGAAAAAGGAAAAGAAAAAAGAAAAAAATTCTATATCTGTACATAAAATAACTAGTATGTATGAATATTATCTGCCGTGTGTGTTTCAACGGGATGTTGATTTCTTATCAGTTCGCTCAAGATGATACGAGTTAAAATAAACAAATTCATTTCCGCGAGTGGTGCTTACGCGGAATATTTCTGCGAAAATATGAAATGACCGTATAACGAGTTTTGATATCTAATATTTTGCGTTGCATGTAAAAATTACATGTGTGAAATCAGAGTAATTTATATGTAAAAGAACCCTTTAAACACATTTTTTATAAATACTGAATTTCTCTCTATTCAACTAGTCTCTTTATCGCACTTGAACGACACAAAATTATCGCGCAAAACCTCAAGAGAGCGACGCGATCAATGACCGTTCGTCTCTGCGATGATCGTGCGCGACGCGACGTCCGAAGTTCAACCGATCGACGATGACGAAATAATTGACCGTCTGCTCACGTTGGTAATAGGGTTTGGGGAGGACGAGCAAGCGGTGACTAATTAACGAGAGAGAAGCGAATACGTGCGCGGACTCCTTTCGGCCATGCGCGCGCGGCAAGAAAATGCACAAACGAGTACACGTATATACATCTGCTTGTCGTTCGTTCGTTCGGCGTCGTGACCTGAGCGCGAAATTTGCGACTCGGCGAAGAAACGAAATCCGCGAAAAATCACCGATCGGCGGGCGCCCTAAGCTAACGGTACTCTCTGACGCGAGCCTCCAAATATTTCTTCGGCCGAGAGTCCTCTTGGCGGCTCGTTACCGGTATGCGAGTTCTCTCGTTCGGTCGTCGAATTTTACGCGACTCCCGCATGCACGGCAACGATCTCAGGAATGTTCTTTATAAAGCACGGCTGAATTTGGCGAACCATGCGGAGAAATACTGCTCAAAGTATGGCTGATGTATATGCGCGTGTGTAAAATAAATTTTTCATATCTTAGTTTTTTAAATGTGCTCATAATTAATTATCCTTGTTCTTAAAATAAATAAAACAACGCCGTTCCTATAAAGTCCTCTTCTCAGTACTAAGATTATATTTATTTAAAAAAGAGTATTCAAATCTTTTATAATTTAGATTTTTAAATAATTATGTTCATTTCAAGAATTTAGAAATTATTTAAAAATTTTTACATAATGTAAAGTATCCATATATCTGTCTATCTTTATATGGCACTAATTTACTAAACGAGAAAACACTCTTAGTAGCGGACCTCTTACTAATAAAATGTTATGATTCATCTTCTTCGAATTTGTTATTCTATCCGAAAATTACTAAAGTGACTCACATCGTGAACTCAGAACGCCATAAAAGCCGAAACAACGGTATCGAGCGTTTCTAAAACCACGTTTGCGTATTTGCAAATGAAGAAAAAAGTATGCCTCGGTGATCGGGGACCTCGGAAGCGAAAGGGTTAAATACGGAATATACAAAGCAAATGCACGTACGTACGTCGAGTAAACAGAAGCGCGAGCGGGAAGACGCGTCTCGAACTCGCCATGTCACGTCTCGGCCGCAAATCTTTTCCTTTTCTCTTTTTACGGCGAGTTCGTGCACGCCTTACCGGACGCATGTTCGCGCTGTGCGAGAGACAATGAAGTTTCGATCAACGGACATTGTCCGTCCTTTCCACGCGATCTCGCATAGAAATCGATAAACGTCGCGTGCGTTCGTACGATCACGTATCTAACCAGAGCGCTCGACTCTTTTGGAGTTAAGAAATCGCTGCGATTTCTAGCTCGATACCAGCTCTCGAGATCAATCAGTCGCTCCATCTTTTCTCTCCTTTTATTTTTCGTCGCCGTTTCTCATGACAGATTAGAGAGACGAAGCACCTCGAATATCTTTGAGTCGGCAAAAGAGTTATTATGCGATTCAAAGGTCAAGTGATTTGTATTAATAGTGAGATGTTTTAAACATCAATTCGTTACTGCAAATTCGATGCCTGACTAAATAAATCTATGAGCGCAAATTGCAAAATTTTGGGAGTTAATTAATTCAGAGCTACCGCACAGGAGTTGGATCGCGATAAATCAATTAATTACGAAATAGATTTTAGGCACTTTAATTAAAAAATCTTTGAACGTAGAAAGATATATCTATTAATCATATGTATGAGAATAAAAATATTTTAAAATGATTTATGCTAAGCTAAAGTTTTACATTATGTGATAAGGACAAATTAATAGATTTATAATAACATCTTCGAAATAAATACTTCTCTCTTCTTTATGTCGTTAATCTTATATCTAAAAATTATTTTACTTTATATGCAGACGTCAAAAAGAGATTTCGCATTATCATTTCATTAAAAAAAATGACAGTGTGTTTCTCTCTCGTGAATTTATAAATAATATTATATAACTATTATATAAATATTATATTCAACATATACATATATACATGTGAGTTAGAATACCAATTAAGAATATGACGGCAAAAGGTTAAAAATCAACCGAATTATGTACTATGCGAAATCGTTTCGCATGAGAGTTACCCGATAACTCCCCATTGTAATTCTCGCACCTTTGGTGCGAGAATTACAATGGGGACCTTTTCGACCGTGTCGGTGCGAACGTCGAGATGTATCGCGGCGAGTGAAAGTGGCTTGCCGATGGATTTCATCAGTCACTCGTTTTATTTCGCTGTCAACGCACTTAATTACTTCGAGTTAAAATATGATCTTTTCGCCGCAGTTATTCAAACATATTTTACGGGTGCGAGTACTTACTTTAAGCATTTTCAAATACCTCTCGCAAATACTAGAAGAATCATAAAAAGATTTGTCTTATTATCTCTGCCATTAAGGTAAAGCAATTATTTCCAAGTATCATATTCGTGAGACAATGCTGTCAGATTATCATACATTTTCACTTAAACACTGTGTGTGTATATCTCTATGTATGTAACAATAGTTACCAACAAAAGCGTAACTATATAATTATCTACGTTGGAAAAGATGGAGAGTTGGAATTTCCTCGTCGCTCCAGTGGACTAATTAATCAGCGTTCGCGACTTAGAGGGTTGAAAAACACTCGGTAATTTTCTCAAACTCTCGCGCGATGGGCGCGAATGGAATATTCATAAAACGGCGCTATACGAGAGTCGCGCGAGAGCGGAGAGTCGTCGTCGCTTGGCGTTTCCAAGTGTGGAAGTTTTCCCACAGTTCCGGTGTACACACAATGCCGAAAGGACGTACGCGCACATCCTGTTGGATGCCTTCTTCCGGTCTCCCTCCCCTCGCTTCCTCTCACTCTTTCCTGGTCCCTCACCTTTGCTTCCCTTTTGTTGGGACCTACGCTCTACCAGCAACGAAATAATCTCCTTGCCCGTTCTGGTTCGTAAATTTCGAGGAATCATGCTCTGTCGAGGAAGACACATGTACCGCCTTGAAGACGCGAAATCGAAAGTGATCCAAAAGATTAAATGGAACGAGTTTTCGCCAACCATGAATAAAACTTGATTTTTTCAATGCTAACTTTTTATATTGCAATAATTTATATAAGAATTTATTATAAACTCACTCTTTTAAATGACAGAGAATGTAACTGTTGAAAGAATGGCAACTTAGCGTTTTCATTACTAAAATATCTTTATCTTTTTTTTTTGAATGTTGTTAGCGAAAGAGTGTAACACGTATTTGGTGGCACAAAAAATTATATCACCATAAAACGATCACGATTCTTCTGATTACTCAAAATATAGCCCTCAACTTGTGCAATTCATGTGTTTTTGAATTTGCTGTAATTCTTGACAGTCACGTTGTTCAAAGCTCAAATATAATATGTACAACTAACTCGATGTAAAAACGTATTTACATTTGGCACACAGTCAAAGCCAACGAGATAGCGCGTGTTACAATGGTATGCGACAGGTAATCCCGTTTCGTAATGGACTTACATCAGCACGAACGTGACGATTTCGTGCACGTTTCTCGCTTTCGGGTGAGAATCAGCCCCGACAATCACAATTTCCAATGAAAAATATGACGCGTCAACAACACGTGAACAATGAGTGTAACGTCTTAATGGAAAAACGAGAGACTCGTTCGCGGCAGTGGCGCCTTGTTTGTCCTTTTCTCGACGGAATTTCAAGAGAGAAAGAAAGAAAGAGAGGGAAAGGATCCCGTGAAATTGACTACGACACGAGGTACATAGCTCGAAATTACGCCTCGTCAACGTACTCCTCGTACAATGGACCCCCATTTTTAACGTCCCTCTCGGCCCACCTTGTCACGTCACGCCTTGTATACGCAGGCGACAGCTGGTGCGGGTATTCTGTTTGTAGAGATGGAAAAACGTACGCGTAGTATAGGCGAGATGTGTGTGAATAAATCTCATATCTCTCAGGATACGAAAAATAAAAATTGATTTTTAGATTACGTTCACATCTAATGCATTTCCATTTCATCAACTACATATGTGTTGGTAAAACTACTGTAACTCTCTAAGCGAAATACTTTACATCGCTCTCTTTGTATGGCATAAATTGGAGATGCATTTCGTGCGCGTGTTCGCTATCTGAAATTTGTTGATTGCTGTGAGAAAAGTAAATACAGGCTCGTGAGTCGTACAGGTGCACACGTCGACGCCCGAGGGAAAAGAGAAGAGAACCGGCAAAGTCAGAATTGCGCAGCGCCGTGAAATTCCCGTCCAAGGACAAGGCGTTTCCGAGACCGCCGATCAAGAAACGTTTAATGGGTCACGCAGCGAGTCTCGGGTTAGTTTCGTGCTCATGTCGTGCTGTGCCGATACGACTATTTCTTTCAGTCTCCGTTTTATAAAAGTACATCGTTTAAAATAACGCGGTAAAATAAAATATCAGCTATAAAGATCCGTATCTTCGACACAAGGAGAATCAACAATTTGGAAAATTATTTTAATTGCAAATCATATTTAATTAAATAAAAAAATATAATCTTTTATATTTTTTAGCATTGTATTACTTTCAATGTTGCAGATAAATTATATATCTGAAAAAATCTGCAATCAGTTTTTCTTAACAAAAAATAATTGTATATGTATAATAAATATATAATAAAATTATCACACATATTGATCAAACAATCTGTGTTAAAAACAAATACGGATATCTAAAACGCGCAAATTGCATTGCAGAAATAAAAATAATTCCAATAATATCCGTGGAACACGATTTTCGCGACAATCTGTATATTTTCTGTAGATTGTAGGAAAAACATGTAAAATTAGCAAGATAGTCGATGAGAGAACTTCTCAAAAATCCTCGTGTAAGTTTGCCCTCTTCCCTCTCCTCCCTTTTCCCGTACCCTTTCCAAAACTTTTGTATTTCTTCATACGACGCGAGCTTCACCCTGATGGGGAGCTGAATGAGGGTCGAAGGTCTTTCCTCTGGATCTCCCGAAGAGGGGCATAAATCATGTTCCCATGAAAAAGCAGTCGAGATGAGGACAAAAAAGAGGCGGGCTAAGGAAAAGAGGGAGCAAGGGAGAAGATGGAATATATATATATATATATGCATCGTTCGTGCGTGTAAGATTCATCGCGGTCGCGTCACCAAGCGAAGCGACGAAGAAAGAGACTGCTAGGAGAGAAAGCAACCCCCTCAAGCACAATTCACGTAAATACTGGTATCGAACGTACTTAAGTATATATATATATATATATATATATATATATATATATATATATATATATATATATATATATATATATATATATGCACACACCGCTCGCGCGCGCGAGGAGCTCAGCATCTTTCTCAGAACATCCCAACGGACATTCTTTCCGGTCGCTCTCCCCCTCGCTTGCTATGATCTGCCCGACTTGATTCGGTATTGTCATGCAAATTTAGCTGCGCGGATTCGAGCCGCGCGAGATTTCTCTAATGCGACATGCTCTGCGATCGCACGTGTGCACGTGTGCGAGGAGGATCTACGACACTTCGTCGTTCTTCACTTCTCATCTTTTTCTCGCGGAGTCGATTAAATTAATCTCGAATTATGTCGATCACTTTCGCGAAGACACCGATCTGAACAGTACCATTGCATCGCCACGAAAATTATGCAATTTTGCATTTCTTTAGATAAAAATAAGATAAAGTAATACATAAAAAAAGAGCAACAATGAATAATGTATAACATTCTTAGTGTTCTTAGAATACCGATTTTAAGTACTATAAGTTTTTATCAAGTTTTATCTTTTATAAACAGGATACACAAACGAAATGTAAAGAAGAAAAAGCAATAGTAAAAAATAATAATTTTAGTAAATATTTAAACATAAATTGATACAAATTTGATGAAAATATAAATTGATATAAAATTGATTCAGCCAAACTTCCATAAGAATTTCTTTAGGCTTTATCCAGCTTTATGCAATCAATATTAAAACAACGTTAAAATCATTGCACACACAATTAACATGCGGACTGCAAAATCATTTCAATGTAATACTCCCAATTTTTTTTTTCCTTTTTAGAAAGCGTATCTTTTTATGCCCTCTGAAAGGACGAGCGATGACACGAGTACAGAACGCCCATATTTTCGACGCAATTAATAATTCCTGGTGGTGCATTCACTCCGTAATCTCGTATGCAGCTCTATAATCGAAACGTCACATATCGCGCGACGCGTACACGCACATACACATCAGCCCAGCTTAATATTTGAATACGCATGTAGGTTTGTGACCCGGTCGAATCAACGGCATATCGGCGCGGCCATAATCAGGCGACATTGTGCGACCGTAGATTATGGGGTAGAGAGAGAACTGCGCGAGCGAGACTCGGTTTGTGCCAGCTACACGAATGTATAAGTAATCGACTTAAAAGACGACGACCTCGTTCCCCCTGCGATATAGAAAACGTATTTTGCTCGACTTGGCTTTGCATCGTTTCGTGAGCGGCCACGTATCTGTTGGTCAAAAATCTAAATCGCGCGATAAAGAAAAATCATCGGAAAATAAATGAAAAATTCCTCGAGGAGTTATTTATAAACGTTCACGCATACAAATGTTAATACGAGGCAAGTGCTTGAGAAGCTATTCAGTAGCAAAAGGACGGAATTAATCGGGTATTAAAATGAATTATGGCACCGGTCTGAACACACTCTGCGATACTATTTACGAGACTCGATCATAAATAAAAATAGAATAAATAAAATGATGAATAAAAGTAAAATTCATGGAATTATAGATTCTACAAACTTTTAATATTTAAATTTAAATATCTCCGAAAAATTAAAGGGTAGAAAATTGTCAAGTAAAAATTTTTGCAAAATAAAGTTTACTTGCAATTAAGTAAAAAAACAAGATTTCGTAAGCTTTAAACAAATATGCGCGTAAAGATTTCTAGATTTTTAATTCAGTTTGTAACTCAAAAGATGTTTATTTGTAATAATACGGAAAAATTTACTCCAAATTGGTCCGTAAAAATCCGTGGAAAAGAAACAGGGAATTTTCTGAAATAACCTGCGGAAATTTTACGCACGCGCGAGTTCAGTATTATATACATGAGCCACACAATGTAAGTACAAGCGGGAGGAACGTGATCACGCTGGCCGCGAGAGACATGTCGGAGATATATCTGGCGGCGATATTGCGCCGGGACTTCCCGCGGCGCATCGTTCGCGCGATCGATGGATCATCGATCGGTCCACGGGGGGAGTCAGCGGGTGGGTGCATCGCCGCGCTATGCAACAACGTTCGACGCGTGCAAATGCACGCGCGCACGTCCCACGTACGTACCAACAACGAGGATTGTCGGATGCGCGAGAGATGGGCGCGTGTCCGATGTAATAAAGGCGATAATGGTCATTATTATCGGCGGGTTACGTCCTTAGAAACTACCAATCGTTTTGCAGGATAGACGCACGATCTCAAAGAACGAAATATCGATCCAAAATCCTAATCATTGTAGCGTTATTTTACGCCTGTTTTTGTATGATTATATACGTGCCAATTTTTTACAAATGTTTGTATTCCACTTTAGATATTCAAGTTAAATTAGGAAAAAAATACTATTATAAATATGAATATAATATAATTAAAATTAAAAAAAAATTATTTAAGAAAATTATTCAAACTTTTCACACACAATAAAAAATACATAGGTTTCGTAATTCTTGTAGAAGGCGCGTAATATAATGTTCACATGTCAAGTAGACTCCTATCTAAACATTGTGCATATTCAATTATCGTTGTAGCACTGCAGTTCCGTGATATATGAACGAGTAATCCAGCTTACTAAACGAAGATCGACGATACTTAAAACATGCGCCTTCCTCTCTACCGCGACGAAGAGGAACGCGAGGAGGAAGAATAACTCTCGGTATCCCGTAGGTGTTTGCAAACAATGGCAAGGAATCATCCTCGGACGATTTCGACATATGCTTGGAACGACGCACGCTTGTAATATGACGCGCGCAGGGTGTGCCTCAAATGAGCGTACTTATCCGACAGGCGGCAGGGAAAGAAGCGGAGGCATTTTAACCGCGATTGAACAGACACGGCAACCTATACGAGAAAAGCGTGTCTGATTTTTCGAGCGAGAACACTATCTTATATCTCACAATGCACGCATCCAGACGTTCGTTAGAAAATTATTTTAAAGAAGGGAACATATACATATACACCGTTCGCGCGGTAACATTTCAAGAGCAAAAAAAAATACAATATGAGCAAGTGTATATTATAGTAAGTGTAGTATAGCATAGCGTGGTGTATAATTAAAGAGAAATGTTAATAAAATTATTAGAACCGAAGAGTGAAGCAGCTAATTAGGCTCAATATAAAACGGTAAAGAAGCACCTGTATATTTCTATTAATAACTTGGAGAATGGATCCTGAGATCGGATGTTTAATAGATATGACAATCAAACGCTTTTGTGCCTCATCGATTAGCGTCTGCGAAATTAAGTGTGTCGTTCAGCGAGATCGAAGATCTCGATTCGGGATTGGAATTAGAGGCGAGAGAGAGAGAGAGAGAGCGAGAGTACAAGATCGACGCTAATACGATTCTTAAGCAACCGCACGAGATCGAGATATCGATCGGTTTTATCGGCAGGCTCGTTCGCTCGCGGCTCTCGCCCTGCACACAGACACGTTCACTCTCATGGCAGGCAGAAACCAATGGCATTCATTGCGTAACGAGGCACTTACCGCAAATCAAACTAATAGCCAATAAAACACTCGCTCTAAAATCGCATCGAGAGGCGCGCCTGGATTCATCCGGAATTCCTGCTCGGACATCGTGTTATTAACGTTTAAGTAGCGGTATGAGTTAGGTATTCGCGGTGCTATTTATTTCACAGTAGTGCTATTAATGATATGAATGATATATATCGAGAGGAATTTCTTCGCAAAGCGCGAACTCTAAATTTAATACAAACGCTGCAAAGCAACTAACTGTACCGAAATATTATATGAGAATGCTATATGTATGCAACGTTGTATTAAAGTCATAATTTCCCATATGTGAGATATTTTGCTCTCCGATAAATTACATATTATTATATTTCTTACTATAAATTATTTATACATTCGCAACGTTACTTATTACGACTGTGTTTATATTCTACGCTCGCCGATATGTTCTTATTTAAAAGTAAAAGGCGAACGCGAACTGCACTCGGTGAAATGCACTCGCAGGTTAATGACCTCTATTTTAAACTGCAATGTCAGCCGTATAATTCGAAAGATTTATTCGCTAACTGTGCACAAAAGTATCCGCGGCTCATTACGCGCGGAGACGGATAATTAAATATTGAAAATAAATGAACCGGTGAACGCAGCACGCCACGTTGGAAACATCTCTGCATGTGCGCCGGTTCTCACACATCGAAATGCATATTAGTAAGCAGATCGAAATCACATCATAGAAAGAGAGGAAGAAAGAGAGACAGAGAGAAAGAGAGGAAGAAAGAGAGAAAGAGAGGAAGAAAGAGAGGAAGAAAGAGAGACAGAGAGAAAGAAAGGAAGAGAGAAGGGAGAAAAAAAGCAACGTGAACCACTATTTTTACGTTTCCTAGTAAGGTAACAATGCCTCGTATCGCGATTAGTGAACCAACGAGATATCGGTCTTCCATCGGATTTGCGGCTTGTTACCGCGAACACGTTTCGCTCCTCGTGTGTTTCAATCTCGGGACTTTCTTTCATACGTACACGCTCTCTACATCAACTCGAGATTTTATCCCGAAAATTTTTAAAACTGAGAATTACAGGCAAGATTGATTAATAAATGAAAGGAAATACTTTTTACGCTATATCATTAATCAAACGTCGCAATGTTAATTGAACTATCAACTGTTTGATGCCAGTATAAATTTTAAAACCATCGTACAATTTTCCCGATCGCAAAACGATTAAGAAATCCTTACATTCATAATCCACATTTAAATATAAAAAAAAATTAAAATTTATTCTCAGCAGAGAGTTATGTATATTATTAATCAAAAACCAGCGTATCAAATTATTATTAAATAATAATTGTGGCTATATATACATAGATGCGCACATCACTCGAATTGAAATACATCGGCACTGATTAATTGCCGTCAAGATTAAGAAAAGAGAAACAAAAAGTAAGTCGTCGATTCGAAGCATTTATTCGGGGCGGCCGGTGAAATGTTATCAATTAAGATCGTGTTTTACGAAAGAATCACGAACGCGCGACCGACTCTGATCCGAGAGAATCTGACGATCGCGACGTATAATTGTTAATTATCTCGACGATTGTCCGCGGCTCGAGGCAAACCGGTAATTTCGCATTGACACGCTCGACACGCAAGGTGCGTGTATGCACGCTGCCGATGCGAATGCCGGACGGAGAATCCTTTGCGCCTTTTACTCTCGGTGCATCCATTCCGGAGGCACTCGCAAAAAGAATGCTTAACACGCGATATCGAAAGAATATATAATTGGACTTGCTATTATTATCCTACATTAAAATAAGGTATCAAAAATTTGCGTGCAACATTCACGCGTGGCACTATTTGCACATTAAAAAAATTCTCGAATTCCCTATAAGATGGATTATAAATATTATTTAAAAAATTTAGATTTAAAATATTTTAAAAAATCATCTAATTACATTTTATATAATTTTCTAAAGCAAGAGAGCGAGGGATAAGATGTCGCGTGTCGTCGAGAGAAAGATCATAAAACCATGGATGCGCTAGGAGATAACGGTGTCATCGAGATTTCTCTCGAGTCACTAGGCCACCTTATTTTCATCCACTTTTCCCTGACAGTAATCATTTAACCCGCGCCTCGTATTTCCTCGGAGGAAGATCTTTGACATCGCTACCAGACTAAAATAGGGGAAAGAGAGGGAGGAAGGGGGGTGCAAAGAAAAGAAACGTGCGATAACTCAATGTCGACATCGTCAAGTCCTCGTTCATTGTATTACACTGACGACGATAATAATAAACGCGGCAACTCGATAAACTCGTTTTTACTTATTGGAAAAAAAAGAACGGTTCATTACGTTACGAAATATAATCATCGTTTGATGCTGACAATTCGTCCGCTAATTAATGGAAGATTAATGAAAAACGTCAACACATCGACGTACACATTATTTCCGTACCTTTACAGTTACCTTTACAGTTAGAAGTAGCATGCTCGTTGACTAGTCGTAATTATTAAACCGCGAATAATTAACATAGCAATAATTAACATACATGATTAACGAATGAAAATGTAAAAGGCACGTCGCAATTTCAGAGCGCAATCGACGACGATCTTTATGATGTGATATTAAAACATTTCCAGCTTGTCTTATCCTGCAGCTGTACGTAATTCTCGAACATAATGTTTGCATTTAGATTTGATTATGATAGAGGAATGAAATATGGAGCCAAGATAATGTGTTGTCTTTAAAGAAACATACGTAGTGCATTATTATTATTATTATCACTATTAATCTACGAATCAAATCACTTTGCAAAAATTTTGTATTATTTTTATTTTTCCATCACTGGCGATACATGTACCAGGTTTTGATGAACGTCTGTTTCAGACAATTGGAAAGTAAGATACATACAACAAGACGATATCTCTCGTGTAATCTTTCATCGTGGAGGAAAAAGATAATTATTTATCTGAACTTATGTACATGCGTGCGTACCTATGACGTGAATCACAGTTACGAGTTAATCCAGTTTCAACATATGCGAGCCAGGCTATTGCATGCTTATTCAATCCACGCGTTCAGCGCACGCGATTGATCTGCATCGGTAACGCATCCCGCGTAACTCGATCTGTGCACCGCGCGATCGATCTCCTTATCTCTCCTTGCCCTCCCCCCTCCCCTTCCTCTCTCTTCGATTGCACACCTATTACGCATTATAAAGCACATCGAAGAAAATGCGGCCCGATTACGACGCGCTGAGTTTCGCACGAAAGCTGTGGGAGTTTCACGGAATTGAATTATGAGAGAAGCCCCAAGAGAAAGAGATCGTATCTCTATCCTCTCCATATAACGAAAGAATGAAGCCCCGATGATATTGCATCTTCTAACGGAGCGTGCATCGCGCTAGCGAGAGATGAGGCATATTATCGTCGAATTGTTTCGCGTCAATAGAGTTTCCGCGTACAGTTTTCTCGGGGATACTGTTATATACCATGCGTCCCATTATGAAAAATGTTCGCCTCGTCGCGGAAGAGAATGTATCTCTATCGCCCATGAAATGCGATTTCGTTCATCAATGAAAAAATTATTACGTCACAAATGTAAAAATTCACAATCACTCTTTCAAAGAAAATAATTTTAATTAATTCTATCTACATTTGTTTAAAATAAGTTAAAAAAAGTTTTAGTAAATTTAGAAAAAAATTCTGCAAATATTTTATCACTATGATAAAATTAAATAAAACAAAAAAAAATCGTACATTTTTATGAAACAAGCCTTTCACTTAACATCGCGATTTATCTGTTCCATATACTCGCCAAAAAGCATGCGTATAAATACGAAGGATATAGCGCGACCGACAAATAAAAGTAAATATTTTAATGAGACTTTTAATTTAGGTCTTGGACGAGACATTAATCACACGAAAGCCACTCGACAAGGACTCGGTAAACTGGATTAAACGGACAAAAGTACGAGTTAAACAAGTGTGAACGAGGCAAAAGGCGTCAAATGATGCTTGAACTTTCCAAAAGGTCGAGTGACTAAAAGTCCAGATAATCTCGTTTGGATGAAGAAAAACAGACATGCGCTGTGTATTAGCTTATCTAACGTACTACATATGAGCGTAAGTGGGACACAAGCATTATCTGGCGGATCTAAAAGACAAACAAAGATGCATAATTCGTATGTCAAACGAATGACCTTAAACAGTTAAAAGGATAAAAAATTTATATAAAATTCACTTTTAATCTATGTCTTTTCTTACATCTTAATTCTTCTTTTTATTTCTTAATATTTAACTTTTAATATCTCTCCGTCTAAAATTTTGCGACATGAGTCATTTACTTCGAACTACGTTTATATGAAGTGCTGATTTTCTCTAGTTCCCCGAATCAGTTTCTCTCTGATCAAACAAAACGGCCTCGCTGCGAGAGAAATCGAAGTGTTCACTTAAATAGTAAGGATAGGTGACGGGAAGATTACGAAATCACGAACATGGCTATCTTGAAAAAAAAAATACGATAGTTTGCCTAGTTTTGCCCCAAGAAGTTTCTTTCACGCTTCTCAATAAAGTCTTCTCACTCTAACAGGTGTGCGAGATGCAAGGTGCATCGATCGCAACCGAAACGAGAAAGTTCTATTATTAATGAATATAGAGGATACCTTGCGGCTAACATAGAAAGTTTGCGCGGTATCGCTCTCTTGACCTTACAATTTCTATATAACGGTGTGTATTAAAATTAAAAATAAAATTTACATGAGATTTAAATAAAAGTATATCTAACAAAATCATTGTATTTATCCCTCCCGCTTGCGACATGTTAAATTGCATCGCAATTATCGACAAACAAAGAAGAGGAAATATTGCGTCCAGATTTATTATTTTTGTATAAATCAAGATCGCAATATTCTGAATATTCAATATTCTAAAAAAAGCCATAATTCATTACATAAAATTTTACTTGCTATTATTGCAAAAAGTTGATACATAAAGGAGTTTAACGAACAGATCATGCTCCCCAACACGCGGATCTTAAATATTAGCGTCGAGTGGAATTGAAGTCAGAATAAGAATTCACCGCGAATTTAATTATCACAATTAACATGACCAAGATAGCGTAAGTCAGAACTTTCTCAACAGAGTTAACAGCTAGCCTTGAAGTAGGAAGTCGGACAAAATAGCAACGAGGAGTATACATACATATATATTTCTTCGGCGGAATATAATTCTTTAAACCTCACGACCTTGCCGTTTGTCGTATTTTCGCTGAATTGGTTAAAAAAAAAGTCAATGCAATTATAAACGTCATCAAACGCAAAAGCGATCGAGCTGCAAATTACTCGATCAATTTGACACGCTCGAGCGAACAGGTGCGTCCAGATAAGTTGCCGAGCCGTGTACATACTACGATAAGACGATACGAATAAACGCCGTTCTGAATCGTATATTTATGACTCATGCGATTGGCACACGGCATATTGCATCGCGCATAGTAATGCAGCGTGCAGAAATATTTGTTATCTGCGTAAGCATTAATCGCTCTAGACGATGCGGATAGAAATGAATGTCAGAGCTGCTCGTTGGATCTTGCATGCATATCTTATTGTTAGCGTTCTTTTATCGCGTTGTGAAAAAATAGCCTCTACAATTTAATGATAAAAAAAAAAAACTTTTGTGGAGATATTCTACTTTTATCTACAGATTTGGAATTTCTTTTTTCTAGATTTCTGCATAATTTTTACATAGTGGAAATTGAATCCTTTGTAAAACTTGCGAATGCTATAAATTTTATATATTAAATCCTAAATACAAAATTCTCTCAACATTCTCAATGGCCTTTCTAGTTCACAATCTAAATGATCTACATATGTAAATGATTATTGCGATGTGTGTGTGTGCGCGTGTGCGCAACGTGTTGTGTAATTTCATTGATAAAATCCGAGTGTAACACGAATCACATATTACGATAAAAATTATGCTCGTCCGCACGACGTGTTTGTGTCACAAGAATGTGAATTACACACAATTATCTTTAGATAATTCTGACACGACTGTAAATAGCATATCTACATACATAGACAATTGCATCGTATTCCGAAGGCGGACGCAATTAAAAGTAAACAAGCGACTTAAAAACCAAGTCGTGCAATAATGTTGGACTACAAATGCATTCCATGTGTGTCCAGATATGATTCACTCTGAAATTATCCCATGAAATATATCGCGAATTGATCTGGTACTAAAGCGCGACGCTAATTGCAACGTCGAGCAACTTTGAGTGCCGCAATAACTAGGGATAGCCATCGAGTCGAGCCGAAACTTCCTGTTGACGCCGATTTATCGTCCCTTTCCTCCATGCAATTCTATTGTCTTATTTTTCTCCTGCTCTCCGCTCGCGCGCCCGATTCGTGTTCTCTCGCTGCGTTCGGAGTTGTCTAGCATATTCTAGGAAGGATCAAGGACGTGCGCGAGGAATTCGCCGAACAAAGAATTTAAAGAATGTCATGGCTGAAACGTTTTATGATGGATCATCTTAGGATCTGCATACGGGACGTGATAAATAAGATTTGATTCGCTGCTATTGTGCACGACTTTAAATCGAACGAAGGAGACGCGTCTCGGAATTTGAACAATTTCTATTCCTATGAAAAAACGTTACAAAAAAAAAAATCGTGGATCTCTGAATAAATATAATATTTTTAGATGTAGTTAAGTTAATTTAATTCTTTTTTTCGTGGATAAATTTTAAATTTAAAGAAACGGAATAAGAGTGAAAAATAATATAAATGTATAAAAATGTAGAAAGTAATTAGCATATCTTTCTTTTATCTTAAACATAATTTTTAGTAGCTAAAAAATATATAATCAGAGTTTTAAATAATTGACCAGAACTAGCTTCAAAAGATTTATTAAAAAATTCACGACGTTTCGACCATGTGGTTGTGGTCCTTTTCAAGTGAATATACTGAAAGTACATATATATAATTAGATTAAGTTGTTTTTACAAATTAGAACAATTTTTAAGAACCACATGGTCGAAACGTCGTGAATTTTTTAATAAATCTTTTGAAGCTAGTTCTGGTCAATTATTTAAAACTCTGATTAGTTATCCACTAGCGACTGAATAATTAATTAATTAAAAAATATATATTCGTCCAGATAAACACAGCCTGCTTGTCGTTCCGTTGAATTAAAAAATCATGTTTCTTTCTCTTTTTTTCTGCAAGCGCGAATCGTTTTCTGCGAAATCTTGACGCGTCGCGAATGTCAAGGATAGCATCATAACTCCCTCGTTTCAAGGATTCAAAAGGGATCGTGAAAAAAGGCGACGAGAGCCTTTTGCGCAGGACACGTCTCGTAAAGAATGAGAGCTTAGGTATATGTGGCAGACACCCCTGCCGTGATTTTCATATTCACAATTAGCATTTTTTTCTGCCCTGTCCGTTCTTCTTTCAGTCGCGATGAACAATAGCTGAGGGGGAAACTGACATTTATGGACGCACGAATCGCCGAAATCCCGCGCGCAGATCTGTTCCACCGTGAAGATTCGCCGTTTTGACGTTAAATTATTACAATGAGCTATGCAGACCTGTCTACCTGCCACCATTGTTAATGTGTGTGTGAATATATCTTGAATAAAATCGGTATCTTCCGTACTATGAAATATAAATTATATAAAAATCATAAACGTCGCGCTCGATTAAATTAAATTTTATATTTTACGTTAAAATCGCAAGGAATATTTCAAAAATAAAATAAGCTTAGATCGATACAAATTCTGTATCAGACTGATGAAAATAAAAATATATTTAAATGTGCGACAAATATAACAATTATATTTGCAAATATTAAGCGAAAAATGCAAGATGTCATGTCTCAAATATATGCGAAAAAAAACTGATATAACGAACGCACCGCGTGAGAAGAATGAAACTGGCAGTTCATGATAGAGCGGGACTCTCACGACACAGAAAGGCGGAACGTTCTTCTTTAACGGATTCTTGGTAATCTTCGTGATCGAATCTTCGAACGGGCGCGGGCAGTTTTTTTTTTTACTACCATATCGGAGATGATGTCTCATATGATCGCGATCGGTGTCAGATCCACGTTCCTTAGAAACGTGGCCATAGAAACTGGACGAGCGCGGCTTGATTCAGAGTCTCGGAATGTCCGCAGACAGTCTGTAGGAAGCTCGCGAGCCAACGGGGCTCCCTTATAAGGCCGCTTTCCGACGGATATGGATTTTTTACTCCTCTATCAAACGTAGTTCGCGTCCGCGAAACAAGATTAATTCCTCATGTACATAATGTTCATGTAGAGAGATTTTATCCTTTCAGATATGCATCTTAGTTTCCGCATAATTTAAACTAATTTATCAAAATGGAGCACGGTATACGGTATATAGTGTAAACAGATGTTAATAAAAACTTTAATTCACACGTATATTTATAATTTAATAATTTAAATAAATAATAAATTTAAATAGATAAATAACAAGAATGAATTATGATCTTCAGAAGTAAGAGGCAAGAATTTTTCAATCTTGTCTTTTATAATAGTATTCCGATGCAAAAGTTGGTACAAGAATTTAGGACGTTCGAGAATCTCGTCTTAGACGGATCGACCAAAAAAAAAAAATGATACAGAGCGTTGAATAAATGAAAAGAAAAAGAAAGATAGCGATATTCACCGGGCGATGTTCACCGTTCAAGATTCGGCTACCGTGCTCCATCATTTGCGATCGTCGATCTTATCAAGGCAGAAACAAGGCAGCACGAGGCAACGCGCTGGGACTTCCTCGTGTCTCTCGCGCTCCCTCGCTCGCTGCATCGCGATTTAACTAGCTGCACACCGACAGATTTCTATCTCGTATGCAGTTGCAAGCCTTGGACATAACGTTCTCTCGCCCCCCTCCCACCCTCTCTCTCACTCTTTCTCTTTCTAACTCTCTCGTCTTATCCAAGAAGGGCGGATCGTTAATGGTGATTTTACACGAGGCGAGTGAGATGAATCAAGTGGCAAGTTAGTCGTTACATCTTCTTTCACGTTTTCAAAAGTGATGCATTCTTTTTTAAGTAAATATTAAAACAAATATTGTTTGCGCAACTACTATTTCGCATATATATTATAGATAATGACTCAACAAAGAGAATTAGTAATACATACATACATACATACATACATATTATTATTATTATTATTATCATCTGTGAGTTATTGAATTTTTTTCATATAATGAAAATGTCTAAAAGACTAAAAGATTAAACCTTTCCTATTTAGATGTGTCTTTCATATCCTTTAAACTTTTTTATTGCTGAAGTTTCACACATTTTGTTTATATAGTTTAATACAATTAAAATCTATTAAAAAATTACATACATTGCAATAATGCAATTAGAGATACAATTAGCTATAACGGTACATAAAAGAATACTGTTAATGGGAATATCGATAATCACCCGATTCAGCGGCGAAATTCATTACTTGCTCTTTATGAGAGTGAAATTGAGGTTAAATGGAACATTAACGTGATGGAAAAAAAAAGTGTGTGCCCGAAAGTAGAAGACATTTCTATTCATTTCTTTCAATACCCAGCAATTTATTTAATTATTTCCCTGCACTTGATTTGATAAACAAGTATTTATGCCTTCCACAAGTCACAAACATTTCAAATAAATTTAGACAAAACCGCGCGCCAATTTTGCACAAATAAATTTACACAAATAAATGGCTTGCAAATAACATATACGTCCACTTGATTAGCCTCACTATTAGCGTCGCATAAATCCGCCATAAAGGTTGGATATTCGTCCCGACGACACTGCTAACGCACTCGTCCAGCGCATCCTGTTCCTTTTTTACGCTCGCAAAATTAATGACGCCTCGCATGTACCCTTCCACCAGGGAGAAAAAGAGACTCCGCGAGGAAGGAAGCGGGGGAGGAGGATGTAACGAGGAAGCGGAGACCCGATGGAGAGTTGGTGATGGAGGTTCGTAAATACACGCCAGGATAGGGCAAGGCAGTATCGTCGTTAAGAGTCGCTCGAATTACGAACATTTGGCAAAGTCCGCTTTTAGTGGCGGCCTTAATGCCCCCTTCGGCCGCGTGTATGCGCGCTCTTGTGCGCGGGGAGAGGCACAAAGCACTTCATGGTGGGTCGTCGTTCAAATACCGAGGTCGTTAAAGAGCCACGCAATCTCGTCGAATTACGAATTGCATCGCTCGCCGCCGCAGCTCGACGACGACACTTAATGACCCCTGAGAAGCCGCTATGCAAGTTTGTGCATGGTCACGAGTGCACCGTGGCACCCGGGCATTGTACCGGAGGGGGGGAGGGCGCAAAAAAGTACGATGGACATGATTTTCAAGCAAGCAGAAGCGAAGTGTGCAATACGCTTCGAATTTTAAACTCGACTCTTAAACAAGGAGTTTCTGTCTTTTGCTTATATGTGACCTAACTTTTTAGACTTAGAAACTGTAATAATTTGCGTTAAAAAATAAGTTTTTATGTAATAATAAAATTGTAAAAAATCAACTTTTTTTACTGACGCATTGATTATATTCATACCATAATGTTTTTTGAAAGGTTTAACATTAAACTCTAAGCCGCAAGAATACATCTTTTCTATACTCTTAGCTCTTTATCCAACGGGTTAAAGAAAAAAATTGCAACTGTTCGGTAATGTCTCATTTAATAATCGAGATTGGTTTCTGAGATAAATTATTATTGCTGGGAGAAAATTACCACACAGATTATATTTTGCTACTATGAATATTTAAATAAAATTCTCCCGGGATCTAATGGGTTAATGACAGCGATCCGCGTTTCACTTCCACGGCTTTGATAACTGGTCGTCAGTCGGATATCCAGTTTCTATAGCCTGACCATGTGTGTACGTGTGTGTATACGTGTGTGTGTGCGTGTGTGTCTCGGGCGACGTAACGTGATTTCGCGTTCATCGAGGAAGGCGCGGGCCGACTGTACACGCGCAATTTACACGAATTACGGACGCGTTTGGCGATTCGCGGTACGTCGTCATATTATGGCTCGGTGAAAGCCGGTGATTTTACCGTGCGGTGGGTATTCGACGTTCGAGGCTTTGATCGCGAGCAAGGTTAGGAGGTAAAGGGTAGCAGCCGGGAAGTAGTAACGTATATCCGTGCGCTGCGTCGTGAAAGTCGACGAAGATAAAACGTGCGCTGCGGTGGGGAAACAGAACCACACGATTTTGTATCGCGCCGCGTAAATCGATTATCGAGCAAATTGCGCTTCTCTCTAGTACGTTCGTCGAATAGCTTAGAGAAAGCTTACCGTGTATCGGATGACGGATTTTCGGTCGCGTATTTATCCTTTCATTTATCTAACATCTAACTAAAAAGAAGCGTGCTAAACGCTATATTTTCAGTCGTGAAATAATAGAGCAAAAAAAAGTGGATGTTAAACAGTGTCCGTGTTAATAAGAAAGTTGTTCAGCAGTTTAATGTTGAGATTTTATAAATTAAATAAAAATATTTCTAATATGAAAACATTATATATCTATATAAACATACAAAAACAAATATCTATGCTATTCACTTTTCTCGCTTTTTATAAAAAGATTTAAACGTAAAACTTTCACTTTTAGATATTCAAAATAAATTATATATAAAAATTATTTTGCGTATATTATATTGAATATTATTTTTCGATAAACGCAATTGTACGTATTTTAATGCCTTATTCTCGCTCTTTCGTATGTGCAATAAAACGCTGTCAAGTTAGCAGCAGATAACATAAGTGCAGATAACATAAATTAAAGACACAATCGGACGTAGGATATGTATCCTACGTAATAAATGCGTGAAGATCGATGTGCTTCAGCGAGTGTTGGCAAGTATCAACATTTTGCCCGACGACCTCGTCCGATAGTAAACAAACAATCGCAGGTGCCGACGAGGAACGCGGCCAACTCTTTTTTACTCGTATCCGTTCCGTTTACGCATCGATGCTAACACATGTGTTAGTAGATATCAGTCGTTTACTGCCGGTAAATAGCATAAATCATATTTTATAAATATCGTACGAACAAATATTAACGGATCTCGCACGTTTATGTTCAAAGTTGCTCTAAACACATCCCATTTTTAAACAATACGCTTCCTAATCTATCAAATAATTTTATATTCATGAAATGCTTTTAAAGAACGGAAAGATTAATATTGTATATATTAGATCACCGTGATGCGAATAATTTCTGCACCTAATTTTCTTTTCTCCATCGTTCCAAATTATGATATCTAAAATATGCTGGCGTTCTGCTTTTGTTACTTGAAAATCTGCTCACGCATTCCGCACTGTTCTTTTTCAGTAGTTTTCAAAAATTGACCTGTGCTACTTTCAAGGTAAAAGGTTCGTGGAACGTGTTATTTCCGAGGTAAACGGTTCAGAAGTAACGTACACGTAGGACACACAAAAAGAAAAAAAATACCGCAATGCCGCGCTACATAACCACGTATGCGAGTTACGTGAAACTCGCCAACTATGTACGATGTAAAAACCGACACATTACGTTACGGAGCAATTATATAATCAGGTTGCGATACGCACATCGCAACTCGCCTAAACTCGTTTAATTAAAGGTGGAGAAAATAGCTAAACCGAATGATAAATAAGGCGCCTAGTTGCAAAAGAATCCTGAGATATACAATAATGTGTGAAGTCTGAGAAAACGAAATTAATTTTTCTCAAAATATGATTTTGCGTATTCGTATACTCCATTGTTTCTATTATTCTCAATTTTAACAGACAAGTGAAAAAAAATTTGAGCAATAGTATCACAAATACTATTAATCATTTACTAATATTTGTACGAATGTAAGTTCAAAAAACTTGACAATTGTGACTTGTCAATTTCATAAAAAGTTGATATAAATTTTATTATGTTTTTTTCAAGATATTGTTTAATTTTATTAAAATGATTTTATCATTTACTGATTTCAAAATAAGAATAAGACGATTTTAACCATTACTCTAATTATTATCAATTGTAAATTCTAATATATATTTTCCATTTGTTTCTTCTACTAATAATAACATTATCCAAAAATAGCTTTGTATACTTTAGTAATGTCAACAAGAAGGCGAATATTTACAAAGCGCAAGTTTTTATCTATTCGCGAAACTATCGCTTTTTATCCTCAAATTATTCCGTGTAGAATATGATCAATTGCGAATGCCTGTGGTATCTACTCTACCAGAACAGTAAAAAAAAATTGCCCAATCCATAAATTCGTATAGTAATCGACGCGTAAGGTATTTCCAGTCATTTTACAGCCATGCGTCACGATCCGATTCCGAGCACTTTCGATAGCTTGCGCAGATCGTTAATATTAAACAGATCGTTGCTTTAAGTGAAATCGATTCATTTTACGGACATATAAACATTACATTATTAGATATCAAGTGAGATTATAATTATATGAAAGTGTTTAGCATTGATTACAAATTTTCATTTAATTCGCCAATGTAAAAAATATCATCAATAAAGTTTATTTAAGATAAAAGTCAAATTAATTTCTTTATCTTTCTCTCTCTCGCACAAAAAAAAATTATATTAATTTTGAAATAAATCTCGATTATATATTACGTCAAAATATGTTTTATGCGGATACTCGTAAAATGCGAGTCAAGTCCGTGACAATCCAAAGTTTCTCGTATCAGAGAGGACGAGCTGTATTATCTGATAAATTAGCGAGAACATTTGTAAAACTGTCAGATATATTCGAACACAGTATCAATTATTTCGATCGTATGAAAAAGTATGGGAACTTATCTCCTGAAATTTCGCATCGCCGAAAATCGGAGTGAGCCGAAATTATGCGAGTAATTATATTCAACGCTTCGAATCGAGTATTCGATAATTGCGCACTACGAGAGAGACACACGCTATATAAGGCTCACCTCTTTCATGCCGTCGAGCCTGCCGAGGCTCTTGGTGCCCCGCAGTGGCGGAAAGACGACGTCGTGCCAACCACCGCCGCCGTTGCACATCTGCAAGTGGTCCGACTGCGAGGAATGAAGTCCGCGCGCCCGGCTCTTGCTCTTGCGCTTATCCAGCAGATGCTTTGCCCTGGACTTCCTCACAGGCGCGGCGGGATCGTCCTCCGGGTCGCTCTGCACCTCCCAACGCGACGGCGACTTGAAGCGCCGTCGCGGGCTCGTAGGCGAGGTCACCGGCGAGGTGAGCCTCTGCACGAGGGTGCCGAACATGGTCATCATTAATCGGCCTCGATTCGCCGCGCCGCGAACACCACAAGCGTGCGAGTTTACAGCAAGGCTATCGCTACGCGCGCCCTAATCGTCACGCATCGCCGGCATTCGGAGCCGACGCCGCGTCGGCGTCGCGAATGGCGGACTTCACTCACTTACTTACTGTCTCACTGTATGTCGTGCGAAACGCGAGACGGGCGCGAGCCACAAGTGGTTTCGAGGAGAACACTTAAAACGGTTGCGGCGTTACGCGCGAAATAACGACGCCGTGCGAGAAGTATACTCGGGGGAGATATATACAGACACGTCACACTCTCTCCGGAAAATCGAGAGAAACGTTTACGAAAATGTCGCGTGAAGTTTGTCGCGCACCACGCAGAGAGAAGAGAAGCGAAGGATCGATTCCCGATCGCGCACTAGCGAATAATCGAACACGGGCCCACTGCGGCGATACGTGCGCCAAAGAGAACGCGCTGTATTTCGATCGGCCCGAAGATGCACCGAAGAGCGGTAGCGAACAGCAAACGCGGCCTCCTCCTTCTCCTCCTGTGCTCGTCGAGTCGGCTCGAAAGTCGGCGGCGGGCACAGGTATTTGCCTTCGGGCGCCGTGCAACCGCAGCTCTCTCGCAAACACCACACTCTGAAGTTATGCACGTACAGTCCTTCACGACGTTCCGTGCCGTTCCGTTTCTGCGTCGCGCTTCCGGAAAACGACGGCTGAACACGAGCTAAACACGAGTCGTTTCGAACTCTTTCTCGCGTGCCGTTATAGACGCGAGGAGTCACGCGACGTGTTGACCCCCACGATGTACGATACGCGATAGGTCGGGCACCGAACGCGAGGGCGACGGTCAGACACCGAAGCACCGATCGCCGCGAATACGTGTGGATTCGAAACTGGTCGCGCGGAGACTGCCAGCGCCGAGAGACCGGTTGGCCTCGCTCGTGCGCGAAACCGCCCGAGCTCGACCGAGTCCGCACGAAAACGCACGATCGGAAAACCCGACGACGGAGCGAGGGAAAGAGCGAGCGCGACTCATGCGCGGTTACCATGGCGATCGGGACTCTGATGATTCTTCTCCCTCGGGCCTCAACACACACGTATCACATACCGTTCATTGCTCGTCCGTCTCGCGAAAGGGACCCCTCGGTGTGATATGTGCGACACACGCGCACGTGTATCGTATTTCTCTTTTGGAAAAACGCGGAAAATTTTAATATCGGAGATAGAGAGAACGGAAAGCGAAGAATCGCTCTTTTCAAGCATCTTGAGATAAATTCCCATATATGAATATATAATGTTCATTTTAAAACATATGATTTTTTTATATGTATGAGAGAGAGAGAGATGTAATGAATTAAATATAATGTTGAGATATAAACTTTATCCAGCTTTATCAGTTTTCTAGAATGCTCGCGTTATCCCTATAAATTGTTATAAATAATAGTAGATTAATATATAAATGTTTCAGTTTTATAAAAATAAGTTAAATACACACGTGTTACAATATACATTCGTAATATAGTTTATTAAACACGTGGTCATAATTTTTTAAATGTGCGATCGCTGAAACATGCCCTGTCGTAACGGTCACGGTCATGATAAAACTTGATACAGACTCTCAAGATTCCGGGATAAATTCCGGTTTCTAGGCGACGACCAATTAATAGTACGGTTACTGGTTTGGTTGCTTCGCGGTTAATAATCTCACGTATGTCGAAGAAGGTAAATGAGGGTTAGTCGTGCGGAGCCTGAGATAATTACTAATAATAATAGATTTTCTGATTTATCAAGTCATTTATGCTAATTCAAATGGCAGACGTAGAAGCGGAAAATCCTTTTAAAGTGTTAACAAGAATAAGTAGGTGTAAGTTTAACATACTGCAAGTGGATATCGGGCAGATTTTCGCAATGTTACATGGCGATAATTGATGCAAAAGATTGATCGCTCGATGTACTTTCAATGAAATAGAGCGTACGAAAAATTTGATTTTCTAAATCTTTGAATATCGTAATCGGAAACGGAGAAAAGATTTTATATTTTCTTTTATGCAAAGAAAATAGAAAAATTATCTCAACTGTGTTTGTGTGAATATTTTCCAATTTTCAGAATTATATCAATACTTGTAATATTTTAAAAATCACAAAATTGTCAGAGCTGTCAAACTCGACGTGTACGAAACTTTCTCTCGAAATAAAATCGCGCTACAAACGACAATTTGCGTATATAACAATTTACTCCCGCTGGCATCTTCGCCAAGGCTTCCCGAGGTAATTAACGATCATCGATCCACGCGCCAATTCGCCCTTTCATCCTCAAGGACATCGGAGGTGGAGCAGGGCGTGAATCTGTGTGCGCGATGCCGCGCGTTTCTTATTACTCGAACGATATCATTAGAGTGGGAACTCGTCAAAACTTCAATTATTCCCGTGGCTATATACGGCGAAACGAGGGCCTTGATTAATCGTACGCGAGAGAGCCCCGGTGTGTCGTGATTATTAAGCGAACACGTAATTAGCGCGAATCACCTGATACCCGCATAGTACCCCTCCCTCCTTTCTTTTCTCGGAGACAGCGCTTATGAGAAACTGTATTACGCGTTGCGAAGAATAATTGTGATCAGCACGACCGACCATCGTGCTATGATTCTCTCCCCGCTGCTTGTTCAAACATATTTTCTCGTTCGCTTTCGTTCAAACATATTTTCCCTCATCCTTCATCCTCAGCTTACTTCCTCTTACTTGATTGCGATTAAGATAGTCGGCACGTAGAGCCGGAAAACTTTATGTAATTACGCAACACTCGCGGTACGTACACAAGACAACCATGTATAACGAGTTACAATGTAGCCTTATTGACGTACGCCAGAGAATGCATATCCTATGCGATGTCCATTTTACGCTGGCGCACGTGTAACGTAAAACTGCTTTGTCGCCTCTAGTGAATCATACAGCACTCACACAAGATAATTTTTAAGTGTACGAAAGATGTATTGAATTCATATGTGTGTTAATCTTTTCTATTGAATATAGCGAATAAATCGCACGCAATATAATTACGTGAGATGATTGGTAATATTCCGACGTGTGTGTGTATGTGTATATGACTCGTAGCGAAGCATCGAGGAATGTATCCTCGAGAATTGTCTGTAATGGTATGTTATAACAGCCGTAAGCCGAGAAGCCACAGAAGTATCGTTACTTGTTTCTAAGAAAATGACGAATATATGAGCTTGGATTATTTCTTACACGTAATTTTGTATACTGAAAACTATTATAATCGACATTATTTCGATGTATCACAGTATTGACAGAAATTACACGCAAGAAAATTTGGACACTTTTCACAATTTTTTAAATCCGCTATCTATAAAATACAAATATTTTTCATAATAGTAAATTGGAAAAATTCTGCAAAAATTCATTATGGCCTAAAGAAATATAATTCACGATATTCTACATCGGTATCTTCTCGACAGATAGCACGCTTGCTTCGTGCGAGACTTAAATTTCAAACTCGCGACAGGTGCAAGAGCGGAATAAATTTCAACTATCGCGGAATCGCGTCACTCTCGCGTTCCAGCCATATTTTTTCCCACGTTTTTGTCGCTTTAGGCAACGCTCGGCGATTCGCGTCCGCGATTACGACGAATTCTTCGCGACCGCTGCGGAATTTATCTCTCATAACGATGTAACGGGGAATAAATAAATAACTACGAAATGTGTGCTCTCCTCCCCCTCTCCTACCCTTTCTGTTCCTGATCGCTCGCCGCGCCATTACGATTATTGTCGATTATCAAGACGATTTTTTTTTTTTTTTTTCGAACATTTTGCGGTGGTCCAGAGGTCACGGATGACCATCTTTGGAATTTTCTGCTCAGGTCGCGCGGACCAAGATACGCTCGCGCGATAAATAATAGTTATCGCGAAATCACGACGCAAGGCGGTTTGCGCGATGCCTTTTTAATTTCCTTGGCGCGACACAATTTACACCTGTTCTCGGATATGTATTGCGAAGAAGAAGCGTCTGCGAAATATTCTCTGAAAAGCGATGAATCTTCGAGCGGCTGCTCGTAAAGTTACGCTATTTATCTGAGAAAATAATCTTCTGCAAGTTTCATATTTTTTTAGCCACTTTTGATATAAAGTACTACGAGAATTATTTTTTTGTCTTTTTATTACCTCGGAAATAGTTTAATTAAATATGCGTCTAGAAATTTTATATGTAAAATATGATTAATAAGTGCACCATCTCTCGATTTGCAAGTTTCATATTTTAAGTACATTTGATTTTTTTATCATCTTTTTTAATGAACGTGTAATAAGGCATTACTCATCCATTATTTGTCCTATAATGAAACGTAAACACTCCTTAAATGGATGATAACCGTGTGGTTTCCTGTAATATGTACTCGCCTTTATTTTCCGCTTTTGTATTATACTTGAAAGACAAAGTGTGCGACACTGGCGGCTCCTTCTTTTGCTTCCTGCACAAATCACTGTTATTTGTCGCTTTTGTCTAGGCGAATAATGATTCACCGTTGCACGGAAATACGAGATTCGCGTACAAGCATACAGAAAAATAATAGAAGAAGCTGAATTTTGAAATCCTAATTGCGATGACACTATGCGTCTTGTCGGTAGCATAATTGCGATGACAGAAAAAGATTATTATACATTTATACATTTATCGACGTGTCAATATATATTTATTAAGTTATCAGAGTCACATGTATTTTTCTAGCAGTAGTATTTATACTTTATCCTAATAATTAATATTTCTTAATAGTATCATTAATCAAAAAAGTAGCAGTATGTAGTGAGTGAGTAAGCGTGTTTTTTTTTTTGTCAATAAAGAACGATGAAAAGGATGCACTCTCAAGCATCGGATGCATAGCACTGAGCTAGTTACTGTTCGCAGATATTTATATCCAAGGGTGCTAAATATTCAGTTTTCGATTGCGGCCGACGATGCCGGCGTCTATTTACCGAGGCGAGACTGCTAATGTAACGTCCGGAATCCTGTACCGCCGGCCTTGGCGAAGATTAGATCTGCACGGTAGCACAGCCGAAACATTCGCACACGCGTTGGCAGCAACGCGAGAACGGAGACAGCGTGACAGCCTCGGACGATGAGCGTCGAGACGTATCTCGACGATACGAGGAGCCCATTCACGAGCGTTCCGAGCGGAAATGTTCCCGCCGATAGCTAATTAACTCTCAATGTTCGCGTCACGAAACACGCATTGCTTTAAATTAAAGTGATAAGTAAAAAAATTTATGTACTTGCTAATCTCGATATCTGTATACGCACATCGTTCTACACAGGTTTTTCTACGAGCTTCGCGACGAGATAGAGAGTTGAAATCTGAAATACCTGTAGAAAGGGAACACCGTTCCAAGAGATAAAAAATGAAGAATTGCCTATTGTGTAAAGACAGATAGACGGAAATATATGTACAAAATAACACACTCGGATCTTTACCGAAGAGAATATTTTAAAGATGAGAAAAAAAAATGTTTTATACGTCTGGCACATCATGTATGAAAAAAAATCTTCTTCTATATTTACTCTATCTGTGTATTCTCTGTCTATACGATACACAATGAAGGAAGACAAATATAAAATAACCAGGATTTCTTTACAATATCAATATTTTTAGTCGAAAAAAAAACCAGACTTTCTGGTCTCAACCTCCGTATGTTCCCAGTTTCCTGTTTTTTCCCATCTCATCCTAATATCACATTGTGTCTCGGCTTTAAGAAACATGCAAGAGAAACCCCTCTCTCTCTCTCTGTTTCCTTCTTCCATGACAGGGCTCGGAGGCCCGCCTCGGAAGCGATCTGCGCGTATTCTCATCCGATTGCGACGCGTTCTCTTCCGTTTCGCTCCGCATCGCGTTCGAATCTAAGCGGCGCGTTTTAGCGCGATGGGAAAGTGGCCGGAGGCTGAAACTCGACGGCGCTGGAGCCGAAGAAGTGTGCCGCACACCTCGACGCGGTCACCGATTTTCTCGCGCGCGTGCACGCTGCGAAACGTACTCGTGTACGGAATATGCGCACACAGCCACGGTAAACAGGCTTGTGAATGTATGCACGAAGTGCATGTGCATAAAATGCGCGAGCGTGCTCGTCGCTCGTGCACACGCGCACACACGTATTCGGGCGAAACGTGTTGCGTGCCGATTATACTGTCAGTCGGTGTGAAAAATATTATCCTTTGATCTCCGAGCGTGCGCGCGCGCGTTCCGCAGTTTCACTCCGGCAGGAAATTAACGACCGCGGCAAACTCGCCGCGGTTTCAATACGATCTGTCGAGATTATCAGTCATATAAAAGGCCGAGCTCCCGCCGAGAGACGGAAGTAAAGCGAAGGAAGTACCCGAGGACCGCGATTTCTCCTGATGCGTCGCGTTCAGACGATACACATTATCGCCGAAGTCGCATAAATAAGCGCAATTATGCTAATCAATAAGCTATCTAATAGAGAATACAAACACTAGAAAAAATTCTCTAAACTAAAGCATTCATCCGTCGTCGCAAACCTTCCTGCAAATATATACATATATATACATATTATACAATATATGTATATCTTATTTATAAATTTCACTATATGTATAACAAATACTTGAATTTAGAAATCAATTTTGCATTTCGATAAATTTTCATTGCTTCGTGATGACTGAGTATCTACAATTTGATAATTGTATGCGTCATCATCGCTTATATAATTATTCCAAGCTAGCCAATTGCAAAATCCCAAATAAAGATATCCTCAAAAATCCAATCTATTTACAAAGTATTATTAATATAAAAACCATTTCGATGCAATATACGATACTTAGAACTTGGATACTTTAAGCTTTCAGACATTCATGATTTCGAGCATTTTATGTATTGACATGTGAGAGGTGAGTATCGAATAGAAAGTAAAGAATCGATATTCCTCTATCTATATCCTCTTTTGACACTTCGTAACTCGATATTACGATAACAATAAGTCAGGCTCTGAACAATAAATATAAAATAAAATGTATAACGGGCAAATGAGAGCCAAATACGTTGGGTGGAGGTGCGTCAGGATAAATTTAATTCTTAGACGAAGATAATCTTTATTCACCAATAAACGTTTCGGTCCTTGTGTTGGACCATCTTCAGTATCTACAAAGTAATTACAAACTCTATATAAAAGAGGGGATTAACAATGAGAAGTGGTTACTCACTTAAAACTACTTGGTATCACCAAAAAAATCTTGAATTTATAGTTTACACGCTTTTAGACAATGGATATCCTTTATCGCTTATTTTTAATACAATAAACGAACGGTTGAAGAAGCTTTTTTTAAATACTCACGATGTGAATCTTAATCTTTCTGACAACAATAATAATATTAACGACAAAAAATGTTCTTTCTTTAACATTCCTTACATAAGCGGCATCTCTGATCAATTTAAATTTATGATAAAAAATTCAGATATTAAAATATCTTACACAGGCATCAACAAATTAAAAAAATTTATCAAGGTTCATAAAGACAAACTGTCCAAGGATCTACATAATAATGTAGTCTACAAAATAAACTGTAAGGATTGTGATGCCTCGTATGTGGGTCAGACACGCAGATTATTAAACAGCATTAATGAACATTTTCGCCACATAAATCGGGATACAAAACAACATTCAGTAATTACTGACCACAGATGGTTGGGTCATGAATTTGACTGGTCGAATATTGATATTTTGGATGAGGAACCCAGAGGCGTCATTACTTTTTTTCCCGAGGCCTGGTCATCAGTCAGTGACCGGGGGGCGGGGGATTCACATTTGTCAATACATATTTTGTACAATATTTCCATTAGCAGTAAAACATATATAAAACTTTAACGTTAAAAATTTACGTTAAAAATTTTTTTGTCTTTTTAAGTACAAAACTTTTTACTTTTTATTAAAGATCAAGATAAGAAATGATAGATTTATAAATAATATTTATATTAAAAGTAAAATTGAAGAAAAACAACGAAAAATGAAAAAAATTATAATTTATTACATATGAATAATTGCAAATGTTTGTTTTCTTATATTATGTTTTTCTATAAATTTGTTCAATATTAACATCTAAATCATTAATTATGTCCTAATGTATGTTCAAATAACTCAAATCATTTAACCTTTCCTGAAGCATTGTAGAACGCAAGTAAGTCTTTAAGCGTCAAAGAGTCGAAAAAGAGCGCTCATTTGTACAGGACGAACCGGGTATAGTTAATAATAATTTTATTAATTTTGTAAATTCTGAGAAAATAGTACGAACTTCTGGTTTCTCCTATAAATACATGACCACATGTTTTAATTAAAGCTCACTTGTGTCCTCAAGTATTTTTTTTTTTTTTATTGTTTTTTACTGAAAAAAATTATTTTATCTGTAGATTCCGAGGTATGGAATTCCATACCTAGGCTGCAGTGAGGCCTGGTCTGTACCATGGCTACCCTAGCGGTAATGACGCCCCTGGAGGAACCAATTTTAGGTAAATAACTTATATCGGAAATGATTTACATCAAGCGTCAAAAAAATAGTTTAAATCTTTACAGCGACACAGATCAACTCGACAGTATTTATTTGCTAACAATAGATAACTTAAAAGAAATCTAAGGTCAACACACTTTTGTATTTATTTAATTTGACTTTGTAACTTTTAATCTCGACAACCATCATTCGTATGTAATCGTTTGACAAGTGCGTTACGCTCGACACGGCCTCCTTTATTTTTAAGTGAGTAACCACTTCTCTTTGTTAATCCTCTCTTTTATAGAGTTTGTAATTACTTCGTAGATACTGAAGATGGTCCAACACAAGGACCGAAACGTTTATTGGTGAATAAAGATTATCTTCGTCTAAGAATTAAATTTATCCTGACGCACCTCCATCCAGCGTATTTGGCTCTCATTTGCCCGTTATACATTTTATTTTATCGATATTACGTTAACATATCTATATATGATATTCAGTAGAAAGTATCTATTAGAAATTCTCGTTATTAAACTACTATTACACAAAACGGGACTGCACGTTTCCTTCGACATTAAATATTACAATTAAATATTTGCAATTTTTGTTTTTTTAATTATTAAATATTATTACGATAGATAGTAGTTATTCCATATTAATTAGATATTGATATCTGGGACACAACCATTATTATAATATTATTAGAAAGATACTAATTATCTCACATTAATTAGATATTTAAATCACTTCGACTCATCAATGTTTCCCTTCTGATACTCCTGCCTCTAATTCTGTATATTGATAGCTACAGTAATATTTCTAAATTACGATCATTTTCGAGATTATACCTATATCAAACGAAACGTATCGATACAATCGACTCGCAATCAAGCGGCTAAGAATATCAATATTCTATATATGATAGCCAGTAAAAGGTAGATATTTATTAGAAATTCTCGTTATTACTAGAAATTATTAACATAACAACACAATTAAAAACTGTTACACAAAACTGAAGATTTCTTTCGACATCAAATATCACAATTAAATATTTGCAATTTTTATTTATTTTTTTAATTATTAAATTTTGGCGTTATTAAATAAAACATATCGATACAGTAAACTCGCAATCAAACGGCTTAGAATATCGATATACTCGCAATCAAACAGCTTAGAATATCAATATACTCGCAACCAAGCGGCTTATTGTTAGAGTATCGCAGCCAGATAAGGATAACAAGACCACGTTAAGTGTGGGATATTGTATTCTTACAGAGACAAATTTCTTGAAGACGAAAAAAAAAAAAAAAAGAAACGATATCTTCATCGAAGTTATTCTTTTTACGAAGTCAATTGCCTGAAAAATGTCAAATACGAGCGAGCTGATGAAGCACTTCAAGAAGATAGACAACAGTACAATGTCGTGCAATTTGTGCGATAAGCACATCAAGACCTCTGGCAATTCGTCTCTGGCAACTATGGCGAACCATATAAACAGTCACAGCAACAAAAAGTGAGTACAGACAAGAGACTCAACAGACAAGTACAAACAACGACAGACTTAAGAAACTGGAAAAAAAGACTTTTGAAGGAATGGTCTCTCTGCCCCCCCCCCCTCTCCCTCCCTCTCTCTCTCTCATTGACCTTTATAAATAGTATAATAGTGCATTTTCATATATATTTAACAAGAAATCTTCTTTTATGTTATAGTCGGCTGAACTCCAATAAAATTAACAATAATGCTTCACACACTCTAGAAACTCCAACAAAATCTATGAGATTAGTAAGTGATAAAGTATATATACTTTTTTGTTCATCAATTAGCTTTTTCATACTTTGCAAATAAGTTTAAATTTAAGTTTATTAATTCTTGCTTATGTTGTGTCAGAAAAGATCACAGCTTACACAAATGAATATGTCACCTGCAGTTGCGGCTCCTGCCAGGATGTCTAGTTATTCCAGTGAGATATATTCTTACATTGAAAATCCAATAACTAATAAAAATATGATAAATATATATTAAATAATATCTAAATACCTAATAACTACAAATGCTTAATCTCTTATGATTTTTATATAAACTATCTTTCAGATGATGAAGATGCCAAGATATTAAATGCTATTCTTTACTACATGTGCATCGATGATAAACCATTCAATACCATTCATTGTAAGGGATTCAAATATCTGATGAAAGAACTGGCGCCTAATTATAAAATTCCTAGCGAAAAGACAATCGAAAGAAGATTAGACGAGAAATATGATGTGATAGTTAAGAACTTCAAACAACAGCTGAATGAAACTTTATATGTAACTATCGGTATAGATACCTGGTCAGAAGCAGTGCCATGTAAAAGCTTCTTATTAGTCACAGTGCATTTCATAGCAAGTGCAACCAAAAAATTGGAATCGGGAACTATTGAGCTCATTGAATTGTCTGAATACACTGTAGATTACATTACGTCTGCTCTTCGGAATACTCTGAATAAATGGGGTATCAGTAAAGTTGCAACAGTTGTGATTAACACTGAGTCTAATATAGTATTCAAGACTGTTGCGCAGTTTTTTAATCCGACCCAATGTATAATCTGTTTCGTTCACATTATCGATTTAGTGGCAGAAAACTCTATGAAAAACTGTGAAGGTCTCAGTGATATTATTGACAAAGTGAGATTGACTGTAAAATTTATAAAAGATAGTACTGACATAAATAACGAATTGCATCAGCGTCAAGTTAACTTGGGTAAAACTGAAATAAAGAAACTTATTCTTGATATCGACTTTATTGTTAGATGGAACATCACATTCCACATGATAGAACGATTTATCGAATTATGGACAGTGATCAATGTCTTGCTTATAAATCATAAAACTCCCGACATAAAGGTGCCGACCGATGATGAATTAAATATGTTGAAAGAAATAGTAGTTTTATTGAGACCCCTGGCATGCATGGCAGAAGAATGTTCGGCTGAAAATTATATCATTATATCGAAGATAATACCACTTATTAATTGCGCTTTAATCGAGTACAAAAAGACTACACAAACGATGGAGCTGTCGATGAAGTTGAAGGAAACCATTCTGAAAGAATTGCAAAGCATATTCGGCCAAATACAGTCCATCGACTCGATCTCCATCGCCACCATATTGGATCCCCGCTTTAAGACTATACATTTTCAGAATACACAAACTCTGGCTAATATTATGTACCAATTGCGCGGATTCATAAATAATTCAAATCAAAATGAATTGTCCAGCGTGAGCTCGTCTCATGAGTCTAATACTGAACAGGATAAAACCAAATACAATCTCTGGAATCATCATAAATTTCTAGCACATGAACACAAGGACGAGTTAACTTTGTACCTGGCCATGCCAATTTCCTCCTTTAATGACGATCCCTTTGAGAAGTGGGAGAGCATGAAGATACAATTTCCCTCATTGTACAAAATAACACGAAGGTACTTGTCGATCGTAGCCACGCCGGTTCCAGCAAAAAGGTTGTTTTCGAAAACAAGGAAGATGATCCAATCGGAGGACCAATTAACCGTAGAAAGATTAAACAAATTGTCATTCTTGAATTCGGTAGATAAAAGATACTGGTCTCAATAAATCATGAAAATCGACATTTAATTCTGTTATTAATGATAACGATGCGACCAGAACAAGAGCATTAATATGAAGGCACAATTATCCTATATTATATATTCTATATAATTATATATTCTCTTTATATAATTGTATATTCTATATCTCTATATTCTATATCTATTCTATGTTTCTATCTAATTATATTCTATATCTATTCTATATCTCTATATTCCATACCTATTCTATATCTCTCTATCTAATTATATGTATATTCTATATCTATTCTATAATATATATTCTCTTAGAAGAAAATAATCTATTCTTATATAATACTTATGTATTTTTATAATAATAAAATGTTTACGCTTTATAATTATCATTATGCTTTTTTATAGGTTTAGATAATAATTTCGATTCTCCTCAAGCAAAAACCGATATCAACTCTAACATCGTCGAACATCGACATTTATCTTGAATCGATATTTATTAATTGAGAATTGATTATTAGTTCCAAATCTCGAACAAATAAAGAATTGTCGATACGAATGTTGATATAATAAATTCAAATATATCCAAATATATCCAAATATAATGATCCGCTTGCTCGAGCCAGAGCGATCTAATAATTTGCGCGATACCCGCCGTGTCTCGTCGGTGCCCTTCGCTTGCGTAAAATGGGTTAATGGAGAGGTCAATGATAGGGAGAGAAGATATTAATAAACAACTCGACAATGGGTGTGCAATGCGCGCTCGCGAGGCTTCGTTTTGCAATCGGAGGATCGCGGCCGACTCAATTTAACCTGCCGAAGTGCCGATTCATTATCTCCGTCAATTTCTCTCCTTACGTACACTTTCGTCTGATTGATAATGAACAATCTCACCGTGCGCCTCATCCTGTCTTTTCTAACTACGATATTAATTGTCGTTTCACGGCGTGAGACGCAAGCTCCTTCTTTTGCAGCATTCCGTTTTCCTCCTTTCGCGAGTATAGGTATTATTCTATGTTTCTCGGAATAAATTTATAATAATCCGATATAATTCCTTATGAAAATTTTTACCTACAATTTTGATTCCCCCCGTGTAAACCGAGATCTAAAAATTAATGCGATTATAAAGCTGTTATTCTCATAAGATAGTCTCGTCCTGTAACCTTGATCTTACGCTTGACCTACAATTATTTTCCGGTTTGTATTACGCATAACCGATAAATAATTGTAGATCAAATTAATGCGTTTGCATATCAGATTGCCGCATTATTATTCTATCCACATGATTATTTATACAATTCGACGCAAAGATGAGATAAGACCTTCATTTATCTTTTACAATCTACCTGCTATTTCTCAGTCAGGTTTACTAGTATAAGACGAGTTGATTCTCTCGATGGTGAGATTTGACCTCGCACAATTTCCGTGTGTTCGAATACAGCGATTGTCTTCTATCTATGGTATCGTTGTGAATTTTACGAATCGTCATTGAAGGAATAATCCTTGATTAATCACGTGAAAGATAAAATTGTTCGGATAGTAATTATGATCAGTGTAACACTGACACCTTTATTTTGAAAAATTTTTTGCCATCAGTCTGATTGCTCTTAACTTCTTCTGCTTATAATCAAATCTAAGACATCACCCATCTTCACGTCACTAGATAAAATAAAAATAATCTAACATTTGTACGTGTAATGTAGTCATTGTCCGCATATACGTAGACAGGGATAAATGTTTCAATTATTACATTCGCAAACGCACGTTCCTCCCACATGTAGATTATAACGCTGATTAGATCCCAATCTCTCTATTGCAGGATGTGTCGTTCGATAAATTCTTTACGGGAGGAAAATCCGGCGATCTTCTTCATCCTCATCGCGCGCGCTGCCGTCCTCGAAGTCAATAGGGTTATTCGGTAAATTATTGCGTTGTACGATATCTCATTGTGAAAATCTAACAAAGCAGACGCGCCGCGGAAACGCAACATCTCTATCTCCGTGTACCGACGTTAATTTCTTTTGCGATATTTTTTCACACGCGCGGCCGTGTTAATTACGAGGCCGCGTAGTAATCCGATCGATAGAAGCTCGTGCGCACATTGAGAATATAAAGAGAGATAAGATCTTAATTTCCGCGGCAACACACGAAGCCGCGAGACCGCGCTTTGGCTAATTTTCCGCGTGAGGATGAAGTTTAGCCTCTTCCCCCTCTCTTTCTTTCTTTCTCTCTCTTGCGATAAACCTTGACCTTACGCATTGCGTTTCCGCGTGCTCGAAGCAATATATTTCCCTTTTTTCAAAGTGATATTGTCGAATGTTTGCACCAATGCCATCAAAATAAACTTAAATATATTTTAACAATTCTGTTTATAAGAGAATGTATATATTTATATTAATTTCATAGATTTTTGCAAATTTTTAGATTACTATTAAAATATATTTCAAAATTCCTTTAATTTATTCCTTTAATTATAAATAATAAATATACGTTTCCTTTAATTTAATATTTTAATTATTCCTTTTCTTTACAGATACAAATGTTAAAAAAAAATTATTAAATTTTTGATGTGTATCTGTAAATTTTTCGTTACATTTCTTTTTTATTACGATATATAAATATATTTTTTCCGTAATTTTTTTTTTCATCGTTATTCTTTGGCGATATAAAGAGTAATACATGGGGGGAACGCGCGGATACATCTTTAATCCAGACACATTTGCGATAAAGTAACCGCAAGATGAGCGAACTTCATATTTTTTTCGCTCGATGAAGAAGAAAAACATGCCCCGAACAAAGCTGCCAGCGGGCCCGATTCTTCTTTTTTTTCCGCGCGAATCTCGAGGGGTCGTGGCTCTTAACGGTCCGCGGCATATTGCATCGGTCGGTTTGCCATGTATATTTACTGTGTGAGGATTCAAATGGACATTAAAGCCCATGGTTTTGCGCGCACGCGCGCGCGCGCAAACAGGCATTCGCATGCCACCGGACAGACAGGAGTGAACAGCGCGACAATGGAGCATAACGCGTAGGGTAACGAGCGCGAATTATGTCCCGTCATAATTTGCAATTTAGATTTCATTATCGCCCGATGGTGCGCCGATGCGCCACGACGGTTGCATCGCTACCGTGTGCACGCCGGACACGTATCGATAATCTTCTGCGTTTGATAGAGTATCAATAGTGAGAATGAACTATCTTATCGCTCCCTGAGTAGTCACTGAAAAGCGCGACGCAGTTAGAATCTTTAAAATCTCTACGCAGGGTGTATATCGAAGAAGTTTTCACATTTTTAAAAGCATCAAACATTGACTTCGTAATACATTTGTCATTGTAATGTACGTTTGACAGGTAACAGGTCGAATCTTTCAGCTGAATAAATAAGCAATCTGACTCCTAAGTTATTCAAGGCTAGTAATTAAACGAGATTCTCTAATGGAAAAATTCTTTGTTGCGCATCCCGCAGCGAGCGGCATTCAGCCGGATTCATATAAATCAGTTGAGGATGAAAAGATTAACGCGTTCGAAACGATAGGAGGCGGTACGACAACATCTTCCGCAGATTTCAGATTACTCTCCGCGTGTACGCGCGCGCGCGCGGCGGAATGGCGCCTCAAATGAAACCGACCGATGGGTGCGCAAAAGTGTGCTAACGACGTGCAAATCTCCTTCGAGCGTGCATTTCCGCATTGCGTGTGAGTCTTTAAAGCACGGAAAAAGGCGCTTCGGAACACGGCGAGACGTACGAAGCGCAGGCTCCGAGTAACGATCGCGGTTAACGGTACTGCAAATTGGTGTAGTAAAGGACCTGCGAGGTCCTTTATGGGAATGTTCGTACGCTTGTTGGCGTAACTAAAGCGACGCCTCCGTCTGGAATCGGAATGACGTATCTCTCATTCATCGTATCGAGGAGAAAAATCGTAACGACCGCAGAATCTCGATATAATCAGCTCTCTCTTTAATAAAATTTATTAAAATCCATATTAGATTTTTCTGCAATATTCTATTTTTCTTGAATTACAAATTTAACAGCAGAAAACCAAAAGCTAATTGCAAGATACAAGCGAAGGAACCACAGCTCGTTTAACTCGCGTCTTCTTACGTCGCCTTTCTAATCACGCCATTATCTCCTTGCCAAGATCACACCGTATAAACACGGCTCTTTAAATATGAAATTATGCAACAGGAAATATTTGCTGATTGTTTCATAAGAATCTTGTCACCGTTCTGACATCTAAATCTTGCGTAATACACAGTGTAATTTTCTAATAGATGAAGAAGAAGAAGCGGTGTGCCAGTATTCTAAAATTCTACTTCTCGATTTATATTTTACAAGAGATATTTGCAATTCATAAGTTATGTTAAAAAACTCGATATTTCATGCACAGCTCATCCTATTTCAAAAGTTGAATTATTTTAACACACTTTGTTTTATATCGCGTATCTTTTTTTTAAACATGATCATATTTGTGTTTCTGCCAAGTGATTAAAATTCACGCTACTAAACTATACGCGGATCGCTGTCACACATATTCCTTAATGCTGCGGCATAAAAAACACTAATTTGTAAGCTTGTTTGGCTAAACTTGATTTAAATATTTGGAGGGATGCGCTAAATCTTCGCAGCGACGTACCTCCAAATTTGGACGGTAAATCGAAGACTGTCTTTCTCGGTGCAATGTCCTGCCGAGGATTTCTCCTGCTGGCTGGCACTATACGCGAGGTTCTTTCGGTCTGACTCACGTACCGGTCATTCGAGCCTCTCTTCTTCCCGCCACATTCCCATTTCGTTCCTCAAAGACGAACAGGATTCGTCGTCTTTTGGACGCAAGGACATGGAGGATGAGGATATAAGCGAAAGGACATCCCGGAGAATCAGATCCTTCGCGACGCATACATTTCTCCCGCCCTTACATTCAATCTTATCAACTTTGAGATCTTATTATTAATTGCATTAGTATTAAAAAAAATATTCTCATTTTCCTCTTATTACCTAAACGGACCTTTTACAAAAAACATGTATTTTCATATTTTGTTCTTATTATTTTTACCCTCTTAAAAAGAAAAATAAGAAATATATATTTTCCTTTCTATTATTTTCAATCAAATATTTCAACAGAATGCCGCGGCATCCACATAAATATCTCACGTGGAAAAATCTCTTACGATTAATTTCACTGGCTATCTTTAATCTTGCAATTAGTTCTAGTTTTAATATTAGAAAGTAAAATATAATCATCTGAGTTAAAATTAATCATCCGAGATTAAAATTATAATTGACATCCGGCGGAAATAGTTATTAACGGCGCACAATTAGAACGTAAGTTTACATTTAAGAATTATATTTATACTACGTAGAAAACCAACGTATACACATACAAACTTTACCGACGAGAAGGATCATTAATGACGCAGGACTAAACAAAGAAAGAAAAATTCGGATATATAAATTATTTTTATCCAATAAAGAAATCAAAGCACACATAAAGGATCCTCGTCATACATATTTAATCCTTGTGTTCCCGCGTGTCGCGGAAGTGTCTTTTCCTAAAATAGGTACGGAATAGACGTCGTACGGCTTGCCTTTTAACGCATTTATCTTGCACCTAGGCAATATTTACGGCACAGCCGGCGAGCTTACGCATCGTTATCCTTATCGAGCACTCCTTAGATAGGAATTCAATCTTGGTTACGGCGGCGGCAGTGGCAAAAGAGCAAATAACGCGCATGTAAATGTAAACGACGCGCACCAACGCCATAATCCGCGTACGTCACATGCTCCTATGCGCGAGTGCGTGTGCGAAGCGTGAAACCGCGTCGGCACGCATTCGCTTAAAAGGGCGGCTCGAAGGTGCGACGCAAACCCGCTTACGCACTTTCCTGGAACGTCACGGCAGCGCAGATTTCGCGCGTATTTTATCACGCGTGTCTTCCTCGCGAGTCAGGTAAACGCTCGGCTGCGCGCTCGCAGGATGACACTTTTGCGCGAAGGTCGGGCTAGACGGCCTTACTGAGGTCGCGCGTAACGAATTCGGTATGTGACTCGTTCATTTTCATTCTCGCGAATCCGAACAGATGTTCGTAACAAATTTCTTGTCATCGAAGTAAATAGTAAGTAATACGATTTAAAACTGCAGCTAATAATGGCACTCTTCTTCGATCGATTTGCAGTTGATATTTCTAAGTTATTTGGATTTTATGAACCTTCTTATTTTTTCTTTCTATGACAATGTAGAATGAAATATTACTGAGCTTGAAACTCATGTTAATAACACGATATTCTGACCAATTTATATAAATTAAATTTTTCTCTAATAAGAATATAAAAATGTATAAGATAATTTTTGAGATATAAATGAAGGACTGTGTATTCAATAAGCACAATTTTTTTCAAACAGCTTTTTCCATTTGCTTATGTAATATACCTGTCATTAAAAAGAATTGTGATTTGTTACGGACACTTTATAACAATACTAAATATGCAAGTAATAATAAAATCACGCATATATAAGGAGAGACCCCCTTCAAATTTGCATAGTAATTTCAAAGTTTCACATTCACTTTCTTGTTTGCATTTTGTTCGCATACTATTACACGTATATAATTATTCTCGCCTATATCTCTACATAGCATCGGCAACTCGTGACGACAGCATATGTGTAACATATCTTGCATATCGTATTTTTTTATCCCGTAAGTAAGCTTATAGATGTAGTAACATCACAGTGTTAATAACTTCCTAACAGTAATCACACGTTTCGCCGCTTCTGTTACTTATCCAGTATCAGTATCCTCAACGAGGTATTAGAACTTTCACGTCGGGCGTCGTTTATCGTTCCGCCGTGAGAGCGAGAAAGAGAGAAATCGTGACAATGTATAATAAACGGCCCATCTGATTTAGCCGCCTTCGCGAGAGAGGCGGAAGGGATTTTCGTCGATTCGAGACAATTGCTCGGATCATTTTCTCTATTACCGTAGTCGGTGCAGTACGATCGCACTCTCGGCGCCGCTCTCAGCCCACTTTCGACGAGGGGGCTACGACCTTAAAGGAAGTAAAAGCCCATTTAAAGACTGCACGAATTTTTGTGACCCACTGTATATACAGGCTGCCGCCGTGAAACGGCCACCTTGGCCGTCGGCTAGCTTTCCATCGGTGAAAGCTCTCGCAGGCTTTGTGAAACGAAGACGACAACACGCGCCCACTACACACGATACGCGCGTGCACTTGTGTACGTGTTACGTACATACGTACAGGGATAGTACAAGAGAGACCGAGCGGACCTTCCTCAATGTGCTCGATGATCGCGCACTGTCTACATACATATATACATACATCGATGAAAAATTAACGCCGCGCGATTTATCGACCGACAACATTGTATTAAAGTGCATTTCTCATCGATCCACAGCCGGCCATTATAAATGAAAAGTATACTGTTATACGTCGATATCGTCCGCCGGACCGGTTGCTCTTATTTACTTACGCGCATCAATAAATCTCTACAGGGTGTTCGGCAATGGATGTACTCTCTCGACACACCTGATGATATTCCCTCTTATTTATTGACTAAAATATCGAGACACAAATATCTCCTGTACGCGCCGTAACCGATTAGAAAAGAGGCTCTTGGTTTCCAGGATATAAATAAATAGAATGCTCTTTAATTAATTTGAAGATGAGTTTTAACGGAATCTTGATTTACGGTATATAGCCAGTATAGCCAGTTGAATACTTGATGTTGAGAGCTGGGAAAAAATATGGCACCTAATTAAATACTGGCGGAGAAGAAATGATTTTAATTTTCGACGAGAGGAATATCGGATGCGCTTACGAAACGTGAGCATCCTCATTACATGCGAACACCCTGTACACCGCGGCGCGGCGTCCAAAGCGCGTTATCGCAAGTTCTCCCTTTTCTTCTGTATGACTTATACGCGATATGAAATTTATACGCGATCTGAATTGCAAATACGCACGCCGTGAGCCCATCATCAACGGCCTCCCCTATGATGTCCTGGAAAAGTCGTAAAACGAAGGGGGGGGAGAACACGCCTCGTTTTACAGCGTGTCTTCGTTCCACGCGATCTTAGTCGATAAAGGAGAAACTGGAAGGGAAATCTCATTAAGCGGTATGCCCGTAAACGATAACGGCGCCGTTAATGGTTCATCGACGATAATTAACGGCCTAGATCGGCGGCGATCCTCTTTTTACCGCCAACAATGATCCTTTCGCGCCGGGCCTTGACGGGATTTCAATGCCATTCATACTTCTCATATCCGTTCTTCGTTAATCGCGGGCAACGACGAAGAAGACTATCGGGGATGCATGCGTGATCGGTGTACAATTTACGCAAGACCTCAATTTTCGCATAATTAGAATCTTAATCGTTCCTTTCCTTGAACGAATATTGGAAGCACTTTGCTTGTCACGGTTATTTGAATACATTTAGGCGACAAGTGTGTGCTTGTGTAATCACAAATAAAGACACGTCACACACCGATGTATGCTGCACTTTGTAATATATTTCCACGAATCCCGCTTGTTAATATATTCCAATATTCGAAATGGCAGATTGAAAATGCAAAACGCGCGTTTAGGCGCCACGCGCGAGTGCCAAATTTTTCGTATTTACATTTTTTTTGTTCATTCTTTTATAATATTATGCTAATTAATTCTATTGTACTTTCTTTCATCAACTATTTCTCTCTCTCTCTCCTTATTCCTATATTTTTAATTGCAACATATCTATAATAGTATCAAGATTTTCTGCAATTAATTATCGCTTTTCTTCAACTCACATCGTCTTGCATTTCCTGTTCATATATCGAACGATCTTGTTTTTAACGTATCATTCATACGATAATATCGCGGTATCTACTAACTGTCGTTTATATACCGAGCGTAAAGCGTCCCTGGCACTGCTGGCAGATGATCAAAGCAAACAGACGATAAGCAGACAAGACGACGAGAACGAGAGAGCCAGATAAGAGGAAGATGGGAACGTGTGTACATACTTGAAAGGTAAGGCTTCTCCCTTGCACGGGGCGAGCGCCCGCTTCGAGTCGAGTGATCACGCGACGCGTATAGCGTGAGATTTTCTGATATTTTTAATAACAATCGCGCGATCCTATCTATGAGACGAGCGAGATTCGAAAGAAATTGCGGTAACGGAGTTGGGTCGGGTACCGCTAGGAACAGCCGATGCCAATCTGGCAAATCTGCCGAGATGCGGTTAGCGCGGAAATCGTGGTTACGAGAGAGAGAGACGAGTCGCCTGTATTGATTATTATTATTATAGAGTCGATGCTTTCACGTCTCCGTTGAAATAAATCTGTTTAGTCAGATATTCCTCGGAGTGTCGCGCGCGAGATGAAATCGATTATCATAATGAACAACTTTATGCGTTAGCAAACATATACGCGCGTCATTTGCATCTAGAGTGTCGTGTTGTTTCCCCGTATTCGCCATTACGTCTCTCCGTTCGTTTTTTTTTTTTCGTTGTCGAAGCAAAATTACAAGATTAGACAATCGAGGGAGAAAAACAGGATTCTAATAAAGTACATGATTTATCGCACGTCCATAAAATTTTGTCCGAATTCTGGTTGACCCGAGCGACCTATTCGATTCGTTTGAAGAATGTTTCAACGTTTGTATATGGTTACGAGGCATTCTAACAGGACAGTTCGTTAGAGCTCTCGGATTAATGAGCAGCCTGTTGAGGATAACCGGCTGTATAAAAAATAGGTCGAATTACGACAACCTACGCGAAATAAAGCAACAATCGGGAACTTGGTCACGGAATTCAATATAAATGTAAGAGAAAAGATAAAGAGATAAAGAGAAATGTATCACATGTGTTATCGTGAAAATGGAATAAAAGTATAGAATATTTTTTCAAAAATTAAATTATTATTGTTCTCTTTCGTATAAAACTAGTGGCTCTCGGTTAATTATAAAACTAGTGACACTCGTTTTATCGGCTATTCGCGTTTTATGCATTCTCATCCGGAAGTGACATTCTGTGCGCACCGTAACGCGGAGTTCATCTCGCAGTATGATGGCTGTTTTGATGGCTGTTTCAGTCGGCGTTTATAGGGCGCGCATTGGATTAGCCTCCGGGTCCAACAAAGGAAGAATAATTAAAAAAATCGCGCCGAGATTTCACTACGACGATATCTCTCTTTCTTCTCATCTGCTCTCATCTCCTTCTTCTCGGCCTGTGGAATGCGTATATGCGCGCGCATACGCGTTCGTAATGCATAGTACGGTTATCTAGCACATTCATAGCGTGAATTACGTGATTAATCTCACTTATGAGATATTTTTGCCGACGCCCCCAGTTAGGCGCTCCCTCGTAATCATACGCGCGGAATTGTGGTCTGAAAAATGACGGCTTCGTTTATTTCTAACGAGCCATCTATCTTCGCGACGACGCCTTTGCCATCCTCTTTTTACCGTACGCTTTCTATTTAATTACACGTTGTGTTTTCTATTTGATATGCTTTATACGCGTCGCGAGAGAAAAAGTTGAAACCGCGGCGTGTCCACTTGCGTTTCCACACGCCTATGCGTGTGTATATGCGTGTACACGCTTCAAAGTCGCGCGGTTATATGACTGTATTTACGCGGCCACGTGCGTAACGTTTATAGCAGCGCATACCATAAAAGCGATTATGCTCGGCCGTCGTAAATGCCATGGCGAAACGATTTCTCTCTCTTTCTCGCTCTCCCCCCTCCCTCCCTCCCTCTCTCTCTCTCTCTCTCTCTCTCTCTCTCTTTCCACAAACGTTACGAGAGCCCGGAGGATCCAGGAAATTGGATTAAGCCTTAAATGCATCCTTACGCACCGCGTCCCTGTAGCGTTGCGTGCGCTGAAGATAACAGTCGCGCTTATCGTCCATTTGCCTTCTACGCTATACTTCTAAGTTTGCTTAGAGAGATACGTACTGCATATGCAGTTACATTCTATAAAAGGAAATATTCTAACGACGCCAATAAAAGTTTCTAGAGAGCGGTACAAAATTACCGACCTCCTAACTATATAAATGACACAACTGTAATGTGTTAAGATGCAACGGCACAGAACACGAAATGATGGTAATAATTTTCCCTCGAGAATGATGGATAGATTTTCTTTGAGTAAAAGCCTCGCAGAGAAAGAACAGAACAAAGACGCGCTACATTGTTTTATTTCTATTTGTCATACATAAATATATGCCTCTTTCATATCTTTCTATTCTCGCTTGAATCTTGTAGATTACTCGCTTGATTTTTATCCCTGATCTAACGCGAGCCGCGATTCACCTGACGACTACATCTCGACTTTTCCGCGGTCGCTGAGTCAATAACATGGAGCCGACAACGGAGATCTCGATCGACCCTGACATCCAGCCACCGCGAAGAATGCGAATCGAGGGTCTCCGCGCCGATAAGGATCTCGATCGACCCAGGCTAATCATTGAAATATCGAAACGTCTGAAGAGGTTCCAAGTCGGTTCTTAAGCGGCGTCATAACTTTCACGCGGTCGATTATTAATTTCGCGCAATCGCGATCCTGACAAGCCCACAATCGGCAATTAGCCCGGAAGCCTGCGGTGCGTGGATGACATTGAAAGATTAATTTAATCAAGTTCGCTAGGATGTACGAGCATTAATTGAAGCCACGATCAATTTCTTTTCGTTTATAGCAACATAAAAGTAATTTTTGTATAAAAGTTTGTTCGTACATTGACAGATAATATATTTCTCATTATAAAGAGGATTAACTTTAACCATTAAATATTAAGTAATAGCTTTTCTAATTCTATAAGCAATAATTGTAACGGTGATGTTTCTTTCGCAATTTATTCACTCTCGGATCAATTACAATTACAAAGCGGTAATAATAAATTTTGCGTCACGTGAGCCAAAGTTTATCGCAACATTATTTAATAATATGCGCCTTTAATAATGAACGGCCGTATATACATATATCCGCGAAAGGGAGAAATTTAAAAGAAATCACGGAATGTTTTAGAGAGGTGAGGTAGTTTACAAAGTGATGTTCCCCTGTTACGTAAGATATATGCAAATACCTCCATGAAATACGCGTTTGCCCAACGACTTCCGCGTATCGGTTAAGGATACAGTTTACACATTTACCTTGAGTATCCCCGCAGAATTTCTCACATACACGGCGTATTTCGTAATTATTCTAAGGCGAGAACTACCCCGTACGATACATGCCGGAAGGAATACGGGAAGCAGAGAGTTTGATCGCGGTTGATTATGCTCGCTCATTATATAAAATTGCCGGGGAATTACATCGGTTCGTTTGAAAGTTTTAATGTCGAGAATTTATCGGATATTCTTTAAACAGTATATACAATAATCGTTTCCATTCGCGATCCTTATCGGAATTAGAGAGCATTAACTGCAATCGAAAAATGCCGACAATCAAACTTAGGAAATATTGACAATGTTTTAAATCGTAACAATTACATTATGAAGAAAACTGGACTATAAATTGTCATAAAATAACATAAATAATTTTTTAGATAGATTTTTATGTTCGTGCGCAGGCTATTCTATAATAATAATTATTATTATTAAAAATCAAAGATTTAAAAAATTTAATAGAAATTATATAAATTAAAAATTAATCTGACAAAAAGATGTTAGTTGAAATAAATACAATCATTATACCTAATATCTCGGATAAAAGTAATATGCGTTAAATTTTTATTAATATCTTTCATATCCAGAGACGTTTATCTTTCGATTTAACACGTTGCTTTTCGAAAAGCGCCGACCTCGTCGCAACACTAGTGGAATTTCGTAACTTCGTCGTGTACATCAGCGTACAACCTTTTCTCATGTTCGATCGCGAGGCTCGGGATCAAAAAAAAAAAAAAAAAAAAAATGGAGATTAACGGTGGCAATAAAGTTCTTTCATCAAACTTCACCGATCGAAAGACTCGACCCGGTCTCTCACGACCGGATACGAGCAACACGGTGGCGCAACCGCTCTCGGAAGATACTCATCGAGAAGGCAATGCGAGGCGCGCAAGAGAATTCGCTGTTGCAACGGATCGATATCTCGATTCTCTCTCATGGACCGCGCGGATCAAACGACTTGGCCGCGGAGAGTTTAACGCCCTGCATGTAGGCTACTTTGCAGTTTCGCCGTGCACGGTGAAAGTGCACGCAGGCGCGCACGCGTGTGCGTGCACGCATACATTTGGAGATCGGTCAGGCAGGTCGTTTCGCTTCATTCGCCTCACGCACCTCGTCGTGTCCTCATGCTGTGTATCGTTCGTTCGTTTGCGCACGCGGCTCGCATTGACATCAGGAAAGAAAAATACTTCCCTTTGTAGGAAAAGCAAGGAAAATACGACGAAAAAGACTCTAGAGTCTTCGAGAGATTTACACAACATTGGGAAAACGGGAACTAAAAAATTGTGGCTAATTTATATCGCGTCGTTTCCGAAGGATAGTGCGGAAAGTTTATGCTACTAATCCTAAAAAATGTAAGAAAGTATTTATGTTATTAATCTTAAAAATATCTGTTGAGAATAGTAGATTGAGAATAATTGGATGCAGAAATGTCATCACCATTCGGGGAAAAAAAAAAAAACTAAAGATTATATGATTGTCGAATTATTTCAGCGTAAAAAAGTTGTAATACAACTCTTTCTTAAATAGAACTCAATTATAGTATACATATAATATATATTATGTAATAAAAATAGTTGAATATTATTTCAGTTAAAGTCAAAATTATGTATATACATTTTTTTCTATATTTTACTTTCTCTCAGATTATATTAGCTTGATTTAGGTTACGTGCGCTTTCTCGCATTACAAACTGGTTCCAGCAGTCTAAAGAGACACGGTCATAAGGTGCTATTAAATCTGATAAACCATAACAAAATTTGGTTTCCAGAGAAAATTCAAAGGCCTTGAAGCCTCACTTCGACGGTTTCGAGCAGGGCTCGTCGCGAGAGCGTCGCCTTTTCTCAATAATTCAGCGCGTGCCTGGAGTTACGAGGAGCGCGATGTTTTATTCATGGAGGGTTCGCGTCGTCCTTTTGTAATTACACTAGCCTGAGCGCGGTGCATAGGTGTCTCGATTTTTGATTGGAAATTCGATTCAATCGCGCGCGCGACGGACGAAATAGTATCCGCATCTAACATGTACATGCGAATAAAATATTGCGCGATAATAACAAATTGCTGCCACCGGAGCTATAGTTACTCCCTTTCTCTCTCTCTGTCTCTCTCTTTCCGTCTTTCTCCCGCTAGCTACTAGGATTAATTAACGATAATTGCGGAGCTCACGAGCTTGAAGGTATTGCGTCGCTTGATTGAACGATTTATTGTTGATCGATTTTATTTAATCGAACGTTCAGTTACTTTCCGTTGCTATACGGCGAAAGTTATTTCGAAACTTAAAGACGATTATTCGCATTCGCTACTTATCGGGCGATTTAACTTTAGATAAATTTTCACTTCTGTATCCGTTCTTACGTCGGTTACGTCTGATTTAACAACGCGAAACTATTGATCTCAAGACAGTTAAGTTTTACAAAGTTCTCGTATTTTTTTTAAAAAACCAATAAGGCGAAAAGAAATTGAAAGAAAGTTAAAAGGTAATCGTTTTATATTGCTTTCTAGCAATATATGTATATAAATTTTATTATTCATTATTATCATATATAGAAACTATCTGATAGACAAAATATTCAGAATATTGCTCTTTTAAATATAATATCGATAAATTATTATTAATATATTAAACATTTTCAGTACCATTTCCACAGTCAACGTCCCGACTAATACAAAATTGCGCGCTCGTTCCCTCAAAGAATACGAAAGATATGACTTTTCACGAGCGCAAAGCATTGCACAGAAGTTGAATAGACGAGGAAGCACGAACGTATCATTTTAACCTGACGCAATAATTATTCATTCAATGTCCGCACGGCGACACTTCTCGTCGCTGCTATCCACCGGGGTATTGAATCGCCGATTATCTCAGTGGTACTCAGAGAAGGAAGCGAATCGATTCCATAGCTATACTAAGGCGCAAACGACGGCGTCTCCATTCCATAAACGTGGAGTCTCACGCACGAGATATGAAAATGCGCGCACCCGTAGGCGAAGATTCTGCAGTTTCCCCACGTTACCTCTCGGTCCGATGTCCACGCGGAGTGTCTGTCCCTCTCCCCCGTCCCCCCGTCATTAAATTCACCTTTCGCACAGCCATCCTCTCTCGATAATAACTAACTTTCATTTCCTCCCCCGCGGGCGATTTGTGCCGCGCGGGGCGAGTATGTTTTAAAGCGGAATCAACGGTAATAATTGAAATGTCGGAAAGTAGCGGCACTCTGTGTGTCTCGCGAGCGTTATTACGCATCCGGATGTTCGCCAAGTAAATTCGCTTCCGGCATGAATCGACAAATTCATCTGTGTGTAACTCTTTGTAAAAAACGCCGCGCTTTTATATAGTAATTCATTGCTGCTGCTGAGACATAAATAACGGGAAGATACTCTAGCTAAATAGACATTGATATTATATTACATTCTATCGATCTATAAAAAGAGAGAATACATAGAAACATATAAATATTACTTTCCCGAGAAGAAAGTTTGTATCTCATGCCTCAGCAGTCAGCACATTAATATATAAACATGCGTTAATAACTTTCCTTAATCCTCTCTTTAATATTCCATATATAATAAACATCATATTATAAATATATAACTTCTTGTATTAAATCGTATAAGAAAGCTTGGATTTTAGATATAAATGAGAGGAAAATTAATTAAATAAATCTTAAATTCAGATAAAAGAAAAATCTCGTTGCATTCAAGATATTTTGCATCTTGGAAAGCAATCGTGTGAATTGCTCTCTCTTGGAAATTAAACATTTAATATCGAAACACTGTCATCGGATGCCTTTCCAAAAACTCTCTCCTTGATCGCGCTTGATCTTTCTCTCGAAAGAGAGTCCCCTGACATAGACTCAAGATCGGCTTATTATTCCAGAAGGTGCTCCGAGGACGTAGTAATGTCCCGTGCTTGCGATGCACGCAATGCATGCGTGACATCCGGCCCCTCCCCTTGCATATATTCACACACGCATCTTACATTAGAATTTTATTGTACTAAGGATATATCCCGCGGGACAAATGTCTAACGCGTTCCCTAGCGAATTAATTTCATAACATTATATAACATTTTCCGTTATGCTCCACATATATGTTGTTTTCGATATTAACGTGCTATTTTTTTTCTTTATTAGTATGCGACTAATACAGGGATTTGAGAAGGAACGATGCATAGAAAGATCTAAGTATTTATAAAATACGAGTTCCCACAAAATTCCCAAAACTCTTATGTATGAAAATCGGCACAAATGTATGAAATAAAATATAAAATATATAGACACAACCCTTTTCTTAAGAATGTATAATAAAATCATCTAATAATATAAAATATTATAATATAATGTGTTAATCAATCTCACTACATTGTGATCGCCCCTCAGCAACTATAAATACGGCTTTGTACACTCAATGATGTTACTGGCTCGAATATCATAATTTTTAAGCACGGGAACTATAATCAATAACATCGTCGGCATAAAATATCACCTTCGATGCTGCGAGCAATTCTTTCGTATATACATATATGTATATAACGAAAAATACGTCGCTCCACGTCTTTACATGTAATTAATATGTACAAATCGCGGATAAAAGGGCGCTTCGCACAAATTCCAGGAATGATTATCACGATTTATATTTCTACGAAATTCCGGCGTACAATCGTTCTCTCTTTTTCTCTTTTTCTCTCTTTCTCTCTCGGGACCCGATGCATTAGGCCTCTCGCGAGCCACGTATACCCAGGAAAGGTATGTATTTATATTCAAGAGGCGGCGGGAGCGTATAGGTCGATTCGCGCTCGTGCAAACGCGGCTTTACAAGTGTTACTTACGACGTGCCGTGAGACGTTATGAGCGTGTATAGAAGGAAGCCATAAAGGGGCCCTCCTCTCTTGATGGTGCACGTGCCCGACGATGGTGTGTACGGTGCTTTATGACACTAACGCCTTAACGACGTCGGGCACGGTTATACTCCGACTGCATATTAAATATTAAACGATATCGGTGGCTCTCTCGCCAACGAGCCGCACGTAGTATAATCGAGCCCGCGAGAGAGAAGCTGCCGACTCGCGGCAACCGCTATCGCGACGGATCGTCGGTATTTTCATCGTCCTTTACGCGTAACAGAATCTTCTCCGTAATATGCTCGATGAGACCTGGACCGATTAATTTTTCGAGCAATTATTGCCAGTGGTTGCTTTTAATTTTTCACTTCTCGTCATTTTTATATCTCTCATTCGAATCTCAAGATTTTGTTTCGCGATCACGATTTTGATAAATTCATATGAATGTTTTCGCTTTGTCATTCTTAGAAGGAAATTACATGATTGATACTCCCGTAATTTATATATATTGCAAATAATAAAACGACATTACAAAGCAATAATATAATAATATATAAAATATGGTTTAAACTGCTTTCTAACTGCATAAAAATTACAATTGTATACATAATTGATAAAAAATGCCGAATTAAGAAAAGTCAATCATCGTCTAATTTTTCTTAAAAAATCCAAAAATTCAAGAAAGCAAAAATCTCAAATTTTTTACAATTAAAAAAAAATTTTTTAATGTCTAAATATCTATATATTAAAATATTAAATAGCACTTGAAATATTTGAAAATCGTTATTTAAATTATATTATGTTGACTCGAGTTTCAAATGACAGAGCATATATTGATGTTAAATTGCTGCTGTAATAATGTTTCACTGCATAAACGTTATTTATTTTCCGCAGCTACCGCGGCTTTATATGCGCGTACAAGTAAAAATAGCCAGATTTGATTAAGAGCCACGAGATTTCCGCAATGCGTAAATAAAACGCGGTTGTACTTTATCGTTGAGAGCGTAATCAATCTGTCTGTCAGAATGCCATCGAGACGCGATATTCTATCGAACCGTCGGTGTTTCACGACTTTTCGCCGAGGCATTAAATCTCGACGTGTGGTATATCAAATTGAACATAATAAAAAAATCATCCGGGCCGTCGATAGCTCGATTTCACTGCGCGCGGTTCGTCAAATTAACCGGTTAGAGCGGAAACGCTGCTGGCGAACAGGAAATAAAATTCGAAAGCAAGTACGATAAATCCGATATCTTGAATAAACTCGCTCATGCATAATTAATTCTGATGACAAAATTAGTAGTGACAAATTCACATGTAGAATAGAAATAGAGTGGAAATTTCTTTATGGTTATCTACAATAAAGAAATGTCCAGTATCTTTAGATTAGTTTAGATGAAACCAATATAGCATGATTAGAAATATTCGAAATAAAATGTAAAGATATATACAGATGCAATTCGCGTCGCGAATCTACGCACAAGTATAGATACTCACAAATTTATCTAACTGTACAAAAAGAGATCAAGACATTTTACGTCATCTATATCGAGGTATTTTACGTCAATGATCGCTAATGTTTGCAAACATCATTTTCGCGTGTCTACAATCTGAAAATCCGTATACTCCGACCGGTTTTTCAAATCCTATGCTTTAATGCTTTCGGAACGAGAGTCGCGCAAAGGCACGCGTCGGTGGACTTGTAAGTTTCTCCGATTAGCGCATCGCCGTGGCTAATTAACGGTGAAGCGTTTCTGCTGCGCGCCCGAGGATGATCTAACAACTAGTTCACGAGACTGCTTCGTAAATTGTACCGCGCGCGGTCCCGTGTTTTCGTTCAGGCAAACGAACGGCGAACGGCACCGCGTAATTTCCATTTATTACGTACGGCGTCTTGTTCGATAAACTCGAGCGAGCGCGTGCAAATAAAACGATATCCGAAGAGCGTAAACAGCGCGTTGGCTGCGTAGGAATCATTTTTGCGCAACGCTAATGGGAGGACAAATAATGAGCATTCGCGATTGGCGGGGAGCCACGCGTGCACTCTCGTGCACATACATTTCATCGCGGAATATCGGCCTGTCCTTGCATGTGCGCACCGCGATGCTCGATGTCCAATAAATAAGCAATTGTTATAGGAACAGTGTATTAGTCGTAACAAACACTTTCGAACTCGATCTAAGATTTGGTGCGCGCAGGGAGAGTTCAATCTGCGAGAATCGCTCTCAGCTATTTATTTGTCCGCATGTATCTTCTCTAACCTTTACTTAACGGAGCATTTAATACTTAATACCGTAAGTAATTTTTAATTCTATCTGTTTAATATAAAAGTAAAGATAAAATGATTCAGTTTATTAAATGCGTGGAAAAAGTATACATTTAAAGTTCTCAAGTAAATCTTCCATCAGTTATTCCTATTTAAAAACTTGATGTAAAATATGACTTTATAATCTTACGATTATTCTCACGTAAAAAATTTACAGATTAATAGCATTGTAACAAGCTGTGACATGAAATTTTTATGCATAATAAGTTAACACGTTAAAAATATCTCAAAAATAAATTTCTCTTTTTGGTACACTTGCAGTGTTTTTTAATTGGATGTTTATTAAAAAATAAAACTCTTACGAGAATGCGCGTATTGTGTCATCTGTGTTGAAAAGTCCTGTTCATGCTGATAACTAGAAAGCGTACTGCAAAGGTACAGCTTACGAGGGCACGGGAATATATTACGGTATATATCGAAGGTCCATTATTTCGCGGCAGGCGGATCGCACAGGTGCTTTTTTTCGCGGCTGTTTGTCGATTAGTGAACGTTGTCAGCGTAAACGTACGGACCTCGGCGGAGTAAATAGACGGTGGAAGATAAATGATCGCGGCGGCGAGGCGAAGTTAAATTGCATAAGAGCGTGATTAGCCTCGATTCCAGGTTGGTGAACGCCACGTCCGGTCGGGCGCGATCGGCGTAATAAAATATAAGCGACCGAAAAAATAAAAGATCCACAAAAGACTTACAAGGTCCCCGCGATCCTATTGTTCGCTACAGCCGGTGTCCTTATTCGCCGTCGTTCCTAGGGCGGTGCCTCTCGCGTGATATCCTGCCCGCTACACAAAGGAATCTCGAAGTATCTTGGCAACGTTGCTTCGAACCGTCCAATTAGTAATAATTACTCGTCATCCACGTGGCAAAACGACAGTTAAATACGCGGCTTACACTTTCCCTTTTGGGCCCCCATCGCGTCACAGGTGTCATGCAATAAATTAACATCACGACGATAATCGTCAGTCTCGTTCGCTTTACTTTCGTTGGACCGAAGCCGAACAATTTCCGCGAAGACGTCCATTATCGGTTCTCAAAATAATCGTCGATAAATTTTCACCGTGTCACGGCCAAGCGCATCTTCACGATCAAGTTCAACCGATCGGAACGCGGAGATTAACTCACTAATCGAACTTTGTCACTAGTGATTAACGTGTGTGCTGTCCAAACTAAACATTGTATCTCAGATTCCTGATATTTTATCAATTGGATTTAAAATATTGTATCTGTACTTGAAAAGAATACAGTCCGAAAATAAACGTTTTTAATTTTTTAAAATTTTATTTTTTAGAAAAAGATCGAGATCTTGCAGAGATCAAAAATCCCGCATATCTATCTCCAACATTAAATGATAATGAGTTAATATATTTTTAGTTGTGTGCTTCGAATTTTATCGCTTGATATGCTTTTGAAATATATAGATATGTAACTATAATAAGTGCCTAAAAGATATTTAATATAAATGTACAAATTATTTTCATACACAGTCAAGAAAGTAATATATGAAAATATAGTTTTAATGACTGTTAAAGAGAGCGACCAAAGTTTTTCAACATATACGACGTCATTATGTACTTATACGTTAGAAACAAAAATTTTATTTCATGTTTTATATAAATCTGTGTATAAAATTATTTTTCTCTCAAATAGGTATAATAAATAAATAAATGAGTAATCAAATAAATCATGCCTTCGGTACAAGATATTACACGACGATTTGTTCGGCTCGGCAAGTGTTTTAGCAGGATCATAACGCGAATTTATGAATCTAAGCATGGATACGTTCTGTCGGACGCAATTTGCGATTACGGAAATTTCCGTGTCGCGCGTAAATAACTTATACGGTACATAGATAACGAATTTGATCTTCCGTTTCATTTACGCAGCTTTATTTATTATAATAGGAAATAGTCCCCGCACGCGGGGACATATACGATTATTAGTCGAGCAGCCATGTAATTATGCGTGTATTAAAATTTATGAGGGACATCAGCTAGAAGATCGAGCGTTATCATCAACATTTATCGAGGATTCATCTCATCCGAACCGAAGCTGAAATATTACACATCGGACGCTTAATGCATCGGGGGAATACGATTTAACGATTTTGAATTATCAAAGGCGCATCGAGAGCGATCGTGTAATACACATCTTTTTATCACCGGTAAAAATCTTTATTTCACTAGATTCTACATTATGCGATTATGCCGGCGTTCTATTTGCAGCGTCTGGTATATTGATATAAAACTGGCGCACAGGATATATAAATAACATCAGCGCGACGCTTCTCAAGCATCTAATGAATAATAAATCGTGCTTCGTTCTGCTTCGTTTTTCCGGGGACAATCGGTTTTGCAACGCGTGACAAAACGCACGGGGGGAGGGGGGAGGGGGAATTTTATTAACATCGTTCCATTAAACACGCAATTACACGCGGGTGTATGAAAATTACTCAGACAGGAGGAGCCCGAGTATAAAAAGACCGGCGTAATTATCGGCGATCATGTATCGGAAGAATGCAATGAGCAATGGGCTTGATTCGAGCGCGGTGGAGCAGCGCAAATAAGGACACTGGAATGTAAGCGCGCGATGTAATAATCGACGTTTAACTACCACCTGCGTTACTATTATTTCCATAAATTGCGCGGTCAAGTCGAAGCGATTGTTCGTAACCTGTTCTTCCAGTTTGCATACCTAAACCTAAATGTGCGCGCGTTCGGACGTTAAAACTAATGAGCTGTGAGAACATTTATAACATGCACTTTATGCACAATCAGCATCTTTCCGAGTGACAATGGCTCGTTACGTGTGACGACGCATTTTTCGTGCCACTTTTCCACGAATGCACCACAAGCTTCCACGCGGGAAATCGCGCGGACGATTATCATTATTACCAGAATGATTATCCGGGATAAGCGCTTAGTACTAATTACAGGATTCTCAACAATTATTTTGTTATTCCTCGACGTCGTCGGAGAGCAATCGCTTTTATGGTAATCGTTAGTATTAAACATCACGTGTCTCAAAATGCCATCCACCGAGAAAGTGTCGAGAACACTCGCGCGCTCCTCATTATAGCGCTCAGTTTAGCTTTATTATTGCAAATTGATACTTTAGCTGTAATTAGACAATTATAGAGTAGTCTTTAAACAATTCTTATAAGATTTTCGCGACGTTTTTCTTCCTTTCAGTATTCGATAAAAAAAAAACCGTCATACATACAATATATTTTTTAAATAACATCTATTTTAAATGTAATATTTTATATGTATATATATTATCTACTCTGTCGTTTTTAATTTGATCAAACTTATGAAAAATAACGGTATTTTTTAATCAATCTATTCATATAATTTTTTTTTGCCCGAACAAGAATAATCTTTAAATAATGTAAATTTTTTGCAAACGCATCGATTCCGCTGACTCGTTAAGGATAAGAATCTCGAGACAAATTTTCTAGTTTTTCATCCTCTCTCGTAAATTTATTTTTATCTCCGATGTAAAAATAAAAAAGTAATCGTATCACGAATGATCTTAACACGCGATAAGGTTTTACGTGAGGATGCGGATCGATTAAGCCGCGTTCATGCTGCAACTACTCGCGCGACCGCGAACTATGACTAATAGCTTTCGTTGCGTTATTTATGGCGAAGCGGCGATTACTTCCTATACGCCAGCATGATCGAGAAACGTCCGCGGCTTTCGCGATCGATCGATTGTGGCGAAACGACTTCTTTCCAGTCTTCAGCACCTGAGGAGGTCGTCCATCATCACCTCCGTGATGATAGAAGTCAATAGGTTAATAGACGTGTCACTAGACCACACAAGTGGTGCATTCGTCTTGCATTTCGCGCTAATGTATAGAGGCTTGTCTTGATCCCCGTAAATTGTTAGTACCAAAAACTTAAGTGTTTTATTTTTAATTAAAAATTGTATAACGTGAAAGAGCAATTTAAAAAATTCAGAGAAGCAACAATCTAACTTGCGCTGTTTTAAAAATTTGAAACAATTATTTACATTCAAAACAATTACTTAGTTCAAATTTCATTGAAATTTTAATTTACTTTAGACTAATTATTTAATTCGATTATTCTGATTGATCATCAAGTTCTTGAAAGAATTAAGATTAATGTCAAATTGAATTCTTAAATTGAAATTTAATTCTGCAAACTTCTCAATCAGAACATCAATCTGATCTTAAAATGGTATCTCTTTATTTGAATCCTAAAATTTATATTGTTGCATCTTCAAAAAATATTCGATTAGAGATAATACCGGGAATTTTTACAGTCAATTTAAAAGTACAATATACGAACAGTATCCAGACAGCAATTGCCAGCGCGACAAATTTATATGCAAAATCATTTCACAAAGTAACTTCACAAATTGAATATATGTAACGCGGAGCCCTTGACACGTTATTCCTCGGGGGACGCGATTAATCGCCGCGTTCGTCCAGGTCGCTGAGAATCAACCGGAATCAACGGCTTTTACAGCGGCAAAGTTGGACCACATCGCGTTGCGAGCTTAACTGGTTTATAAGATCCTCGACGATCAAGGCTAGACACAATATCGCGAATCGAGCGGGAGAGTAAACGTATCGGAAAACGAGAGAGGACATCAAGAAGAAGAGAAGATCTTTGAAATGGACTACATCGCTGCGGGTCTTCTCTTCGGCTCGCCTCTTCTTCTTCCTTCGTTTAAATCTTTTGTTCATCGTGCGTGCGAGAGATTCACAATTCTTCGAATTCGAAAAACTGGTTCCGCGACTCTTCGCGATTCCACGAACAAAACACAGATTGATGAAGTGACAAACATTTGTTGCCACTTCATCATCTGTTATGGATCAAATTGATGAAGATTAATTGGCGAGGATAGATTGTTTTCGCGCATATGAAACGTCATGTGCTATAAAAGTAGATATGATTGATAACTCAAATTGATATCTCGATTATCCATTTAATAGCAATCCGAAGTTTTAATTTAATTGAAAAGAAATGTAAATATATATATATATATACACATATATGTACATATACACACTATATCGCGCGCGTATTCTCTCACATAAAAACAATAATAGCATTAACAAACAATCATATATATCTTAATATAGCATTTTGTAATTGTAAAAAATATTTATACCTATTATTTCTCATTTTACAAGAATAAAGACTTGTAATAATGCAAATAAAAAGGTACAAGTCACAAGAATTTCTTATACACGTTATGCTTTTATATCGCGATATACTTTAATCAGATTACTTGTCTGTGCAATTGAATAACGATTTTCCCATGAGACATTATATATATTATAAATTGCTACGTTTATTTTGCGAGCTGCCAAACAACTTCCTCAAGCGGGCGGATGAGATTGCATTTTAATTAGTTGTAAATGCGAACAGTGGCGTATTCATTCGCGTTGCAGCTTCGCGTAATCGCAGCGGTTGCGAATCGCTGCGACAAACCAGATTTCTTCATGGTTAACTAGCAGATCGTACCGGCCGGTTTTCACTGTTGACATTATCACTATCGCGCTACCCGCGTCTCTCTTTCCACGAGAGCGTAAGTAGGTATACCATATGCATCTATTACACTATCGAGACTTATCGGATGTCAAATCGTCTTATCGATGACCGAGCGAGTCGCCGCGATCCGAGACTCTTTTTCTCTTGTAAGAAAATGTTGCCTCCGCTACATCAAATAGACGATTTTGTGTGTGTATGCTTCTCATGTATCTGCCAATTACCTTCGTGAAATTAATTGATAAGACCATCATATCGCCGTCTTATTGTCAATGTGAAATGAATATCAAGCCCTTATTTCTTTACTTATTTTCAGTCTCGCTCTCGGCGTAGCACGCCGGTGCAAAAAGATAATGTTAACGATAATCTGCCGCTACAAGATTTCTTTGAAATTCGATTTTGCGTATTTATTTTACCCCTACGTGTTTTATATATAGTACGCGCGACTGCGATATTTCACGATTATTCCATACGAAACTCTGATAGAACTTAAGTCTCATTTCTAATTAATTAGAATTAGAGAACATTACAATAGAACAGCTGTGTCAAGAATTTGTTTACCGAAAGTTCATATTTCAGCAAATGAAATATTTTTGTCTTGATAGATTCTTTTGGAATTTTTTTCTTAATTTTGCGAATACATAGGAATTTAGATTTCTAATGTAAAGATTATTCTTAGATTATCGAGTCTATATCATGCGCGGGAACAAATTTTTAATTCTATAAAGTCTTTCATTCTCCAAACTATATTTACATTACTCAAATCTTTCCGTATAGATCTTTTCTTATAAATAATTTCACACACATTTTAAACGAAAAATTAAAAATATTTTCAGAGTTATACCCTCGCACTGCAACGGTAGACATATGTATATTCGTAATAATTCGCATTTTAGCATGTTCGTTATTGCGCACGAGCCACGATTTAACTGCAAAGAAAGGGCAAAGTTCGACCTGTCGACTTACGTCAGATTGCCGCGGCCCGATGATCATCGATGACGACGCGAGGTCATTCATCATCCCCGTGACACGATGCACAGAATCACGGCCTGTTACGTACAAGCAAATATATTGCGCGAACGAAGGAAACCGTTACCGCTGCTTGGCACATTCAACCTTCGGACTTACTCGCAAACTTCTCGATACATAGTTTACGGTTAACTGCAGTTTACGTATGACTTCGCATCCCACGCGACAAAATTAACGTTTATTTAAACTTCCGACTCGGATAAATCTCGGGAATTAACTGCAGCGTTGGCTAATAATAACCAAACTTTCACTCACGCGTGTAAATTTCTAGACTAAGAAAAGAAAATAATTTAGCACTCACCGGTACGATGCGCAACAGCGGAGTTGTAGTTATTCTGTAAAATACAAAAATACACCCGAATTATATATAAAGCAATTTCCAAAATAATTCATATTTCAGGAAATTATTGCGCACAATTAAATTTCTTATTCGTCCCTTTAAATAAAAATTAAATAAAAGAAGTTAGGTTTAATTTCCGAAAATTTTACTTTTTAGATATAAGTTTGAATAGAATATGATAAATCAAAATTTAATTCGCATAAAAAAATAAAAAAAAATATAACTCTTAACTAGGTTGAAAAAATATATTTTATATACATCTATATAAAAAATCATTCTAAAAGTTTTTATTAAACTTTCCAAAATAAAATCTAAAATATATTATTATGCATTATACATATAACACGATGAGATATAACTATTAAATCACTATTGCTGACATAAATGAGCAAATCAATTTCACTAATAACAAATAATAAATTAAATAAATTACAATTTGCTCACCTCATGGTTGCTCCGCCGTTGCCCGATGCCTTCCTGGGCCTCCTCCTCCTCTGTCGCTGATCCTTTGTTGCTGCTTCATGGCACTCACTTCGCAAAAACACACGTTAATTACGATCACGCGCGCACGAATTATAATACGACACATAGCACTTTACAGCACTCCCGATATTAAGCGTGCATGATGTGCACTTCATTATATTGCGACACGAAAGAGTAACGTGAAACGTTAAAATCGATTGCACAAAGCCATTATTTGCTTGATACTAGAAAATCGCGTGGCCAAATTCGCCGCAGCAATGTTACTTTTTCTGCTATCGAATACATTCTCGTTTTAGGTCGTTTATTATTTAGTGTTATAACACGAGTGCGAATGAATGTACTAGTTAAAATTAAAGTTAAAATTAACATAAATATGAGTAGAATGTGCAATATGCGAATATATCATCGCTTTACGTGGTAGATTTCCATCAAATAGAACACGTGTTTTAATCGATTACCGATGAATAAAAGCCGAATTTATAATTGAAATATTAAAGTAAAAAACTAACAATGAACATATTTTTAATAAAATGCGAAATGCGTCACACGATGTCGTTCAATAAAAGGCTATCAGTTACTCGTTTATCAATGACCGAAGAATTTGGAAATGACATCAACAACTTCGTCCTGAAACTACGCGATCGTCGAGTTAATGGCCAATTTATAGGCGTAATAATTGCTAATTGTAATAATCGTATAAAGAGACCGATTACATTTTTCTTTCTTTCGATACATAACACGACGACAGGACCGCGCCGCTGCCTGTTCGTTCGAGTCTCGCTACACGAATGATGACAAAATCACTGCGCATTCGAGTTTTATTACACAAACAATAATCTCCGCGCTTGCTCGTTCGAGTCTCACTACGTAATAATAACAACAAAGTCACCGGCGCGCTATTGTTTACGTGCGACGCGACGGTCTTGTTATCATTCATGCGCCGAGCCAATTTTATTGAACGACATCGTGACGCATTTTATTAAAAATATGTTCATTGTTAGTTTTGTACTTTATTTTATTTCAATTACACATTATAAAATCGGCTTTTATTCATCGGTCATCTGTTAAAACGCGTGTTTTATTTGATGGAAATTTATCGCGTAAAGCGACGATATATACGCATATTGCACATTCTATCCATATTTAATTTTAATTTTAACTAGTATATTTATTCGCATTCGTGTTATAACACAAAGTAGTAAATTACCTAAAACGAGAATTCGGTAGCAGGAAAAATTACATTGCTACGGCGAATAAGGCGTGAATTTGGCCATTCGAGAGTGTCAAGCAGATAATGACTGCGATCGATTTTAACTTTTCACATTACTCTCTCGTCGCAAGATAATGAAATGCGCGAATCACGTACGCTTAATATCGGGAGAGCTGTAAAGTGCTATGCGTCCTATTATAATTCGTGCGTGCGTGATCGTAATTAACGTGTGTTTTTGCGAAGTGAGTGCCATGAAGCACCAACAAAGGATCAACAAGAGAAGAGGAGGAGAGGATGGCATCGGGCGACAGTGGAGCAACCGTGAGGTGAGCAAATTGTAATTTACTTATTTTTTGTTACTTCTAAAATTAGTTTGGTCATTTACATTTGCGATAATGATTCATTTTATCATCGTGTAATGTAATGATATTAAATTTTTATTTAGCTTTCTCTTATATTTTTTATACAAGTTGACACCTTAAAAAATTTTCGGAAATTATGTAACTTTTTTTTATTAAATTTTAGCTTAAAAGAACGAATAAAATATTAAATTTTGCTCACACAATAATTTTTTGAAATACACAATAATTATATTGGATATTGCTTTATATAATTTGGATATTTATATTTTACAGATCAACGTTGCGTACTACAACTCCGCTGTTGCGCATCATATCGGTGAGTGAGTTGAATTATTTTCTATTTTAATCTAAAGAAGGGGGAGGTAATGAGGATTCGCAAATATTATATAATATTATATCAAATAAACATATTTTGTTAGAAATTGATAATGATTCAACAGATGCATTGAGAATTGAATAAAGATCGATAAATGTATCAATATCAATAATAACGAGAGTAATAAAAAATATCTCTATTGATTGTTTAAATATAATGTAACACGATATTTCTATAAGATGAAGAAACATTATTTGATGCTAAAACAAAATCAATGATTTTAAATCACCTTTTTCAATTATCAATTTAAAAGAGTCGATTAATCTAAAAAATCCGAAGAGAGAAGAAAATTAAAAAATTAATTTGAACTTTAAAACACTCGAAGAGCATATTCTTAATGGTACTGCTTTCACAAAATTATCTCACCTTTACCTCCCTTCGGCGAGACATATATTACCGTGGTAGGACGAGTGCCGTAAATCACTCGTCGTTCTGCGACTCGCTACGATATAAGAGAAACAATGACTGGTTCTGGCGGAGCCAGAACCATATACATATTGTATACAGATGCGTACCAAATGCTGCATAGCTGTACCTGCATATAATGATGCAGTTGTGCTACTTTTAAACGACATTTAAATTTACCTTTGCCTTTAGGAAAATGTCTCTCATATATAATAAAAAAAAATTTACAAAGATAGAAAACATTAAACACACTTCATTATACACACGAGGACACATTATTCTTTCCTTTTAAAAAATAAAAATCAAGATATATGTATATCGGAAAAAATTATGTACTCTCATTAAATCGAATTGTTAAATTTAACTCTCAAATTTTTAAAAGTTTATAATAAGATATGATGATATTTTGAGACAAGCAAAAATTTATGCTATTAACATATTTACCACCATGCAACAAGAAATTATCACGTAGAATCGTATCGTAGGCGTTAGTGGGTCACAAAAAGAAAAATATTTTTCCGGAAAGCATTCCAAACACATATACACTCGGATGTGTGATTTATGTATTACATAGCGGATAGCTGTAATAAGCCGCAACGTTATTTCGCGCGTAGGTGCTCGGGAGATCAAGATCAGCGTTTCATAACGACGTACCGCAATTTCTCATGTACGCTTGCCGCTATTTCTTGGGCTCGCGACGATATAAGTAAATAATGTATCAAAACGCGCAGGTATAAACCTCACACACGTATATGTACCTGTGCCACAAACGGGTACCGCGAACCGTTGTGAACACCCACGTGTAACAGGGCATCTCGTAATCTACTGGACGGTCGGCGTAGGCAGGATACTAGTAGCCTGCTGTGTCGCGGTTACAGGTGCAGAATTAGTCAGGTGAAATTTCATAGTTGACATTCCAGGTAAATCTGATAACCCGTAACGTTTCAGTAAACCGCGTCTAAACGTTTCTCGCTTAAACCGTCGTCGCGCGAATGCCTCGAATTACAAAATACGCGAATTATACAGAAGTGCGCGTTGCGCCTCGAAACTCGTTTGCAGAAATCGCGTTTCGCGAAATCAATTTGCTCGAGCGAGAGAGCAAACAGAGATAATTGCAAACCGCGGTATATGTTGTATTATCAATAATTGCGAAACTTCATTACGAAGCTAATTAAAAGCTCTGCTAGCAGGATAAAGGCAGTGCTTGTGGAGTTTCTGGATTTCAAATTTAGATAACAATGTGCCCAATAGCGAAACCATATTTGCAGACACTTATCAACGTCGAGCACGCATTAGATGCGCGCACAGATTCTTCCCCGCGCATATCTCCGCGTGACTTACAAACTTCGAGTATATATTTCAAAGGGTGTTACAGTCGCGACCGCCGCGCGATTACATCGTGCGTTCCGCGCCTCCGATCATTACATCCGTTATAAGCTGTCACATAGCTCATCTAACATAACGCGTTGCGTTCTCCGATACGCGAGAAGGATTTTTTTTATTTTACAATCAACCGTCTATGTTGGTAGAATTAACTCAAACCGCGCGCTTTCGATCGGTTCGAGGCATCTAGATGAATAGACGGAGCGTTTACTTCTTTGTTTAATCATATATATGTATGTAGAATATTTTTTTTCTAGCAGATCAACCGGTTTTGATATATCTTTGACTAATTTCAAGTCGATCCTTACATTCATCATACCTGATATCTTCGTTAGCAAAAGAGTATATTGTTTTGTGAATCGATCGATAATTAATCGAGGGACTCATCTGCTTTCGTTGCGCGTTCGCGAGAATAAAGGTTCGAATCGAAAGGTTAAGCGAAGATGTTCTCTCGCATACCCGTTGCGTCAACGGCGAGATAAGACTTTCACTGGAGAATCAAATGTGCAGGAGTGAGAGAACGAAACATGCGGTAGCTTTTACTCACGAGAGCTACTCGATCGCACTCTGAACAATTCGACCGGTTCGTAAAATTCGGTCGGCTGTAATTTAAGAACAGTCTCCCGAAAGAGATGGAGAGAGAGAGGTCCGGTATTCCGGCACGTTTAAAAGACTCGCGGAACGAATTAACGTAATTAAGCTTAATGACAGCACGATTAATTAGGGAATGTATTTTCCCCTGAGAGAGGAAGAATTCCACTTTTCTCTTTTTCTTTCTCTCGGGATTCATTTCACTATTCTTAACCGGTCTCCCCCAATCTTTACGCATATTTTCTGTGGCGCATACTTTAATTGCGCGGTATCCGAAATTGAAAACTATCGAAAGCGATGCGTGTAATCAATAACATTCACAAAGCCAAATTTTTGTTAATCAAGCATGATCTTAGGCGTACATTACAACACGTTTGGTATCGATCAAGTCAGTTGAACACTACAAACTTATATAACATCCGTGTTTAAATCTTATTTTATAAATGCAAACCAAACTTTGAATAATGATTTCCACAAGATTTTAATTTATAGTTAAAAAAGAATCGACATTGAAAGTCGTCTGCGAAGGTTGTCGCAATATTTCAGTAACACAGTGATCTTATGTTCTTCATTTATCAATGTTTCTTATTTATCAATGGCAATTAATTCGAATCGTCGGATATTATAATTTTGTCAACACCAAAATGTTGTATCGGTAAATGTAATTTTATGATGTTATTAATAACTCACCGGTAAGAGAAGTAAGGACGAGGGCGAGTGTCTCGCGGCCGCCTGTCTAAGACTGAGAAAGTGCAGCAGAGGGTCCTCGGTCGCTCTCAGCTCGTCCAGGGTTCTCCTAGCCTCGCCGTATCTCTCCAAGTATTCCCAGTAAGAGTTCCAAAACGAACCGGGAAATAAGTCACCTGTTGACAGCGTACATCGTCGTAATTAAAATTTGCCCGTATCGCGTAAAAAGCATAGAGAATTCCGTTATTAAATTACACGAGATTATCTTTCCCCGGTCATAAAATAATTGCGCTTGTCGTATTACATACCGCGGAAGGTTTTATGCTCTCCTCAGTAATTAATGGCACCGTTCTACACACGCGTGAACACTCGATGTAGTAAACGCACGTATTAGAGAATAAAATAGAATGCGGAATGTCACGTGTAATGCGATAAAATGTGACATTAAAGGGAAATTAATATAGAACTGGAATTATTAACACACCCTTCTCTATCTCGTTCTACATCGACGATGATACATTTTCTGTTTTTTTCTCGCGCTGGAAAATGATTTATAAAGATAAAGAAATTTAATATTTTTACCCGCGCGTCATGAAATACGGGCTGCACCGTGTAATTCGCGGATTCAACGCAAACTGCATCGCAAATTTACGGTAATTCATGCCCTCCCCCTTCCTGCCCTCTTACGTTCGCGCTAGGAATTGACATCTCAGAACGACCGCGTGTAAAAAGCGTGTGATAGGCTCGCGCGTGAATCACGAACCAACGAAAAAAAAAGCTGCGCGCGGTATCGTGTTTCGAGATAACGCCGCGAACGCTCATATAACACGAATAAATTCCCGCAGTGCATGTACGTACGTACGAGCCGCGGTGCCGATTTACGATCGACGTCGTCGCAGTCCCGTACGATAAAAGACCGGCGATCTTATTAATGTAAATTCGAAATGGCCGGTGATAGTCATTTCACGGTAATAGCGGCATCGCGAGATGAAAAGTGCAGAAGCGAGCGTCGGGAACGAGTCCGATTCGCAAATGCATAAAGCATGGCAAATCTCGATCGGAAGAACTGCTTAATTAGCGTGTCTTTTTAAGCACGGCGTAATCGCCCCTGTCGATCGCTCCCACCGTTTATCACGCACGTTTTATCGGAAAATGTGAAAAAAAAAAAAATAAAGGGGAGAAAACGCGCGCGAAAGGACGAGATGTGCGCGAGATTATCGGAGGAGAGAGAAGGCACGGTCGCCTTGATAAGAGTTCCACTTTACCAGTTTCCTAAGATATGCAGAGGGCCGAAGACCACTTGCTTCGACCACTCTCTCGCGGGGCATAATAAACTCGTTAAGATCGCTTGGCATCGTAATCGATAATCGCACACACATAGCTAAGAAATTCCCGTATATATAATATATACATATATATAGTGTACTCACTTGGCTTGAAGGCACCGCCGTCCCAATTCTCAAGTATGCCACGGATCTGAAAGGAAACAAAAAGGATGCGTGATAGAATTAGTTTTTAAAATACAATGATGAACAATACGGGGAAAGAAAAAGATTAAGCGTGGGAACCATGTATAATGTATGACAAAAGTGACTTTAGTTCAAGGCGCGATATAATCGCCGCTTTCCGATTTTATTATTATTATTTTCGCTTATTATTTCCTGATTTTATTATTATTATTTTTATTATTATTTGTCATTTCCATCGCTTGTCACTTTACTCTTATAGATTATATCTCGCGTTATTGTAAGAGTTACTTTTGTGCACTTGTATCGGCAATTCAATAACTGCCATAGGTTCATTGTCACTATAATTATTTACAAGAATACTCGGAATATTAAATTTACCAATATATGATTAATTTCCATAATTAATTATATGCAAAAAATCATAATTAATTAAATATTAACGAGGCCTGCTACAAATATAATTAATTTTAATTCTAATTAACATATGTTATACATGTAATATGTTTTTGTCGAGAAAAGGATAAAGAATATAAAAAATATTTAAATGTTACACTTAATAAAATAAGTTTTTATCATGCATCCCTTTTTATATTGCATAAAAATTTTTTCTATCTATCACATTTCATTAACGAGCCCGATAATCTTCTCAACGGTTAAGAACGAAAATAGTTATGTCGCGCTCTTCAAGCATTCTGACCGATCATCAAGAACATTTGTAGCCCGATGACAAGGTCAAAGAACTTTAAACGAGGCCAGCGCATGTCCTCGAGAGAAGCGCATATTTATCCATTGACTTATGACGCAGCATTATATCCAATCAGAACATCGTTCAACGAAGGAGATTCGATATGAATGAGCTCGGTAATCCTTAAGTTCTTCTCTATTCACAAAAAAGCTTCCTCGATAACGTTTACAGTAGGCAGTAAAGCCAGTAATGTAAATTTCACGCGGTCCGCATTCGCATAAGTCGTCCTTTAACAATAATCATCTTACGATACAGACAAAGGGGGACTTCCACGGGACGATCTTTCGATGCCGCGGATGCGTGACTTAGCGCGAGCGCGATGATAATGAAATGGAAATAAACCGGTCCGCGCGCGGAAAGAATAGCGCGATACATCTGGCACGTAGTAATTAATTTCGCCGTAATAAACGTGCCGCGCTTCATGAAATTGTATTACACGGTTTTGGAGCAAGAAACGCCGCGCGCGCGGAGAATGAGTTCGTAGTTTTGTCCAAGGCGTATGCATGTAGGTACGCAAAAGAGAGTGATGGACGGGATGCAGCGCTCTCAAGGTCCTTTGACGGCAAGGTCTTCCAGGCCACGCAGGCGAATGGAAATTATCGACGAGAGTCAATCAGCTTGCCTCCGAGCTACGAATACATATCTATCGGAGATACCGTGTAATCACAATAAAACTGCCGCCGCTGCTGCGCGCCGCGTACGAGAGAGCTCAATTCCTAACAACCAATTTGTTCCGGTTTAATTGCTACGTCTTATGTGTGCTATCGCAGAAAACCAGAGCTCTCCTGGCTTTAACGTAGCGGCCAGGCAACAATTATCGCGATAAATTGTACGCCGATCTCCCGAGTGCACTTCAAATTTCAAAGGAACGGAGCTGCACCGCATTCTCAGTCACACAATGCAGACTGAGAATAAAAGTAGAGAAAATATGAGAAAGACGAGAGTGTCTCTCATCGTTGAAAAAAAAAAAAAAAAAAAAAATACTTTGGTACTCGATTGAGGTTTATTGATGACTTTAAGATTCTGTATCAAATAATAAACTCACATATTTTTATCTTAATGCATAAAACGCGGGTCTTGCAATAATAAACTTTATTTTACTTCTTTTGCTTTAATTTGAAATTATTGCGTAAACTTTAAATATAAGTATGTAACGATACAAAGTTACTTCGTGTACGCGCATGTGTGATAAATTAACCATGAGATTAATTAAAGGATAAATTGAACGTCGGATTAGAAAACATCGAAATTGACTTAGCCGCTACGATAAGTCGAAGACCTATTCTTATCCGAACCTATGGGATTAGAAGAACGACGACATATTGAACCCCTCTATCCCACATATAACAAGCGATAAGGCACGTCGGATAAAGTAATTTCTAAAGAGAAAATCCGATCTTTGTTTCCGGAAAGATTCGTTTTTTCGGATGTATAATTTTAAAACATTAAAATTCTCCAGTAATTTTTATCTAGCTTATAATGATTAATAATTTTATGATCACCATATACATACATCAATCATAAGCTTTATATGTTTAGATAAGTTTTATATATGTATACGTATGTAATCATACGGTTTTTCTTTTCCTAATCTGAATAATGGCTTTATAGTGGCTACCTCATTAGATATGCATTTAAAAAATAATTTAAAAAATGTTATAATTGTCCGCAAATATAAGAGAAAATTGTAATTATATATTTACATTGCCTGAATGAGATGCGTCTATAAGAGATTCGATATGGGTACTTAATTAAAATGTTTATCATAGGGAAGCTTTCTGTAGCGAGAGACGTCGCATTCTATGCAACGAATTCTTATCGTGCCGTCTCGACCGTGAATATCACGTGTTACGTATCGATAAGTCACTCGACTCGGCCAAGAGAGAGAGAGAAAGAAAAAGAGATGATACCCGGCGTGAAATGAAAAAGCCGATGCATGTGTAAGAGCAACGATACGTGCGTTGCATCGTCACGTCGTTCTCGGTCGTCACGATGCGATGCGTCGGCGTGTCGATGCGTTTCTTATTGTCAGATACGTATCTATGTTAAGCGCGCACGCACTATGTGCCCCCATGCATTTATGCATCGCATTATACGCGCCGAAGATGAGGATGGGTACAGGGTGTCCTATTCGTTTTCGAGGCTGTCGAGAGAGTAGAGGAAATATCTATGTCTGCGACGACCCAATGAATTACATAGGTACATGTATGCGTGCGCGGTCGGAGATCACCGCGCGCCGCATCTTTCACTCTCATCGCGGTCACACGAATATATAAAGCAGAAAAATAATTAATAAAATAATTAGACAGGATCGTGTTACGCGCAGTCGCAGTTATTGGAAATCAAATTAAATATGAAATATATAAACACTACGGCAGCATCTGATTATAAAGTCGCGTAAAATAATGATTAGACGTCAAGTTAATCGACTGTGAAATATACATATATTTATAATATATCAATTAAAAAATATGTAATTAATTCGATATTTGATTTTATATATATATATAAATTAAATAACCTTCTGATGAAAAACTTGTTCGGTACGTATGTGTTATTTCGCTACGCGATTAATTCGGCCGTGAGATATATATGGAATATACAATAATCCGCAACTTGTAACGATGAAATGTCAAACAGATTTGAAAGTCGATCTTTCTCTAACAGTCGTCTCGCAAAATAAAAACGATAGTTAAACGATGTGTGTATGTGTGATGTAAACTGACTTCGTCAAAAAATTAAAGTACCTCACGAAATGTACATAGATCGTGAAGCATGGGACACCCTGTATGATGAGCGAGCAAAGGCGATACAGTCGCAACGTCTCGCGGGCTCTCACCTATCCCCTGATGGACGTTCGATTATCGATAATCTCGGTCGGCATGGATATTACAACGGACATCGCGGCCAATTTTTCGCTCGTGCTGCCTTACTCCGGTCGCGCGAATACGCAGATGCATTCCTCGGAGGCGGTTTTAATTATACATCGCACGTGCATACCCGTCCCTTCGGCCCTGCTGCCCATCTAGGACGACGACGACGACGACGACGACGACGACGAACGGAGGGCGTGTCCAAAAAAAGCAGGTCGAATACTCCGCGCGTTATTAGGTGTCTACTCTATGCGCGTAGGCGTTTATCCCATTATTATTTTATAGTCGCCGGGATGGTCGCTAGATTCGCTTTTTTTCTATCCCTTCTCTTCTTCTTTCCCGCGAGATTGACGTACGATAAACGAGATCGGATGACGCACTTGCTGATGCGTACACTCTGTACATCGATCTATGTCGACTAAATATCCCTTCGCGTTTTATTTATATTAATTGCGTTCTTCGCCCCGATATCACCGGAGTAAATTAATTAAATACCATATATGTCGTCACGAAACGATAAACAACTCTTTCCCGAGCGTTTTTACGACATGATGACGAAGAATAACGCGTAATTGGGTCAATTCGATCATTTTTAATTGTCACTGTTTGCCGATAGAACAAACATAAGTTGTCGATTCCCCCCCCCCCCCCCCACCACCACACACACACGTGTTATTAATATTTAATGTCCCAATCAAATGTGGTCATTGGCCGAACGATATGACATCATAATTTCATGATATCAAATTTATCAAGACATTTAATACGTATATAAATATAACTAAAAATTTTATTAAGCTACATATATAGGATAAAAAAATATATAGGATATATATAGAAATAAAAAAGTCAGAATGCTTAATAATAATCTTTCCACGATTTTCATGTAAAAATGTATGGCATTTGTTAATGATACTGTAATATAACTACTAATTTTATTATTAGAAAATCATTGCGTTGTGATAACTCGTTATTATTATTTATTCGTGTCGTGAAAGACAAACGCACTCGAGACCGCATTTCTCATCGCACGTGGCCGTCAATTCTCTCGAATTCATGACCCAGACTGCGGCGCTCACGTGCGGCCGGATGTGCGCACTCCTTAAATCGCTCCACTGCCGAATTAAACAACGACTCTGAGCGACAACGCTGGTCTTCGATGCCATATGGCCGTACCGGAGAAAGTAGATTCGCGTATCTCGTATATAAAAAAAAAGAAAAAGAAACTGTATCTCTTTCTCTTTCCGACCGTCCGTCGCGTCGCCCGTCCCTTTCTGCACGACCGATCGGCTGCTTTTACTTGCGCTTTAATAATGTTGTAAGGCCGCCTCGCTCGATCTCCCGATCGAGGAGTCGCCCTTCTCCACCCGGCGGAGTCTGTCGGGAAGAACGAGCCGCGATGCGGAAAGCAACGGGAGAAAACGCGAACGATGATGCGCGCGTGACGTACGTACCCGGAATGCAACACGACATGGGCGGCGGAAATCATGTAGCATCGGAGTACATGCGGCACTTCTTGAATTCGCTACAAGAAGCAAAGCCACTCGTAGAGAATAAATTAGAATCATAAAATAAGTAACAGAAGTGAATTGAGGAGGAGAATTCTCTCTATATCTTTCGTGTTATTTTTTTCAATATCTTTGCAATTATTCTCAACAAAATTGTCGAATTTTATAGCCTTAAATAAAAATAAAAACAATAGTAATAAATAACATAATCTAACTTAATTTAAATTTTCTTTTAAACTTCACACAGACTCTTTTCTTTTCCCTCGAAAGTTATTTCTCAAAATAACTTATATACAGAAATAATAGGTAGAATGTTAAAAACTATATTGTCGCGATTGCTTGCGTGAAATCTATCCCTGTATTTTGTCAACCTTAGAAACATCGTTCCGCCGCCAATGCGAATACGAATTCCGCAAAGGATTATTGCGAGCGCAATGTTCGAGCACGTACAATGGAAACATGGGCGTGTGCAAACCGATGCCATCCATATTGCCGGCGATTATTAAACGCATTGGGCTACTTTGTAGCGGCTATATGAGTTTTTTATCGAACTCGTATATCGAGAGATCTCTCTGTGTATAGCAAACGTCTGGAAATGAAAATGTGAGATCCATAAAATGGATATACTAGAGAAACAGATCTACACATAAAACTCTCGATAATTTATGAATAACGATACATCAATAATACACAGAAACATCGATACGGAGAAATTTCCGAGAAAACGAAGATTTATAGATTCAAGGAATAAAAGATCTTTTTATCGTCGCATCATTTAATAGAATTTTGTCTCGAATTTACGATATACGAATTTTTGCATAATGGAGTTCTATTGTATCGTATAGGGCGACCGTAAATCTTTTTGATTCGGATTTAAAAAAATCTATTCTCTAGACATGTAGAAAGAATGCCAGAGTGTCGTGTCCGGGAAAGAGGTGGTAGTCTTGTCGTGGGGCGCTGCAAAACTAATATGTCATGAGAGTAGTCGTTAGTGAGGTTGTCGACTTCGTTCAGATCGAAGGAGGAGAGACGAGAGACTTCCACCTCCTTCTCTCCTCCGTCTTCTCGCACACACGAAATACGTGAGCGCCTGTATACCACGAAACGCACTTTCTCCTGTCTCGGATTAAAGCGCGCCGCGCCGGTGAGAACGTTTTATCGCGATTTCCTAGGGCGTTCGTCGAGAGATCGCGGATTTGATTAATGCGCGCAGAATCGACCAGACATATTCTGTCTGGTCGATCAGCATTCAGTCAGTGAGTTGAATTTCGCTAATGTAGGGCCTCGAGCGCAAAAAATAGATCAGTAAAGAAAATCAGTCTACATTTAGATTATTAGATAAATTACATTCTTAAATCGTGTCATTAATAAAACTGGCATTTTTTTTTTAAATAAACGCAAAGAAAGAGAGAGAGAGAGAGAGAGAGAGAGAGAGAGAAAAAAGAATATAAATTAATTCTATAAATAAATATCTTTTTAGTAATTTTTTTTTCTTTTCTGTATGGAGAAAAGAATTTCTAAAAATTCAGGAGAGAGACAGAGAGCTTTCTATCCCTATGATCTCACGAGTGCAGGAGAAATCAAGATTACGTGTAAAGTTGCATCATCCCGCGCATGCATATGTTCAGGCGATTAGTCGCGCGCGCGTGGCGAGTAATCTCTCGCCTTATGAATTATTCGACCACGTAGGGCCATTATGTAGCGGCGTGCCTCTCATGAGAATTCTAATTCCTTTGGTGGTCTTCTTCGCGCGGTAAGCGAGCTTTAAAGCTACGAAAGCAGCTTCCATTCGCTCAACGGAACGTACGATGTGTGAAAAACCAAGTCTACGTATATTGGACTAACTGTAACTAACTCGCTGCGGAATATCGCCGTGGTACTTTGTACCTTCATGCAACGCGATTCAATCCATACTGTGCAAACTGTGTTTCGCTTTGCGATCCTAGGATGCTAAGATCGCAACGAAACGCTTGTTATGACTTAAAGAAGAACTCGCGAAGAAGGCGAATAATCCTCTTTCGAGATATCAGAACCTTTTAATGGAATAATTATTTTATTATCAATATAATATTCAAAAATTTCGTTGTGTAATTTACTCGTTTATATAATTGCTAAAAATTGTATCTAACAGTCAATTAAGTATCTTAACTTTTTGTAAGAGTCCGTGGAAAAATAATTTCCTACTCCTTTTTTCTTTTCGAACCCGACTAATAGTTTCTAAGAAGAACAAAGAATATAAAATAACTCATTTTTGATCCTCCAAGGTTTTGTCCTATAAAGAATTAAAAAGAAATTTTAGCGACTCGGCAGAAATGATAAGAATGGTCCCATTAGCAATCGGACATGGACAAGTCGTCGAATAAGGGGCATTTATCATTTTTTCGATAGTGTCGCCGGGTATTCTCTGTTAGCTCTCCAACCTCGTCCTCGGTGATGAAGGCGCGTTAAAAATAAATGTCGTCGCTAAAAGGCGCGGCTCCAAGGTGCGATTAAGCCCTCTCTACTGGCGCGACAAATTTTTTTTATACTTCTTGTCCGTTTTTTTTTTTTCCCCTTTCTCCAGTTACATTCCCCCAGTCGCTTCCTTATGTTCCCGCACTAAAAGCTCACGCAGACCCATATCATGATACACATAATCTAACGATGGAATTTCTTTGTCGGCGCAAAGATCAACAGACTGGACGGAGCTAAAGGGCCGCGTTATTAAATTTTCTACCTTCTTTGACGCGACTGACGTGATGCATACCCTCGCACGAATGATCTTTACAAGCTTACAACTCACGAGAAATCGAGAAATTAATAGTAAGGAGATCATTGTATATTCATATTAAGCGTTCGTAATTTCCGCGCTACGGTACAACTTGACAGCATCTTTACGATCTGTCTCGCTAACCAACGCGTGCCGTTGCCAATAAATAAGAAGACGACGGTCTCTTCGGACGTGCCTCTTCCAATCTACGTTAATTATTAGCAATTGTATCATTAACCTCGCATTGGCGAGGCACGACAAAAATGACAGTGAGGATGATAAACGAGAATATCATCAGAAGATATCTTTCTGTTACTGTTTAATATGTATTAATTTGCAAGATGATGTAAATCTAAATTTTTGATAAAGTATTTCTGACACACTGTTCCTATTTCCTTAACAGGAAATAATCACGATAAGACCGGGAAAAGGAAAGGAATATGTGAATATAATTTTTTAAATATTCAAAAATATGAAATAATGTGTTGCAGAATACAAAAATTTTGTAACAAAATGTCGAGTTTAGAGCTAAAGAGATTTGTTGGCCAGAGTCTGTCACTCTGAGCAAATAGAAATTGAATTCCACGAAATATCTATTCACGTTTTCCCTTCCAGCTATATGAGACCCTTGACGATGAAATCGAAACCATTCCCGACGATCCGGTATCCCCGTCCACTTTCCCGATGAACGCCAACGATGACGATCATCCACTTTCTTAAAGCACGTCCGACCCTTTTTTTCCTCTCGCGTCCTCTCGCGCAGCCATAGTTGCTCCACTTTCCACTTCGCCATATCCTCTTTTTTTTCACAAACGGAAACGTGCAAAAAAAACGGAACCGGTTGCAATGAGTTTCGCCCTAATGCGAATAAAATTGCGCCTGTTTATAACTCACAAGCTACTCGATTTCTCGAAATCGAAAATAAAAATTGCGCGTATTCCGGCACTCAATTATTACATGGGTACTTTATAATTTTACGAGATAAATACCACCATTAAATATCACTTCTCATAAATATCAATTTGATTGGAGCGCATATAATACTTTTTGCTTTTACAATATTCCATTATAATTTCATAAACTAAAGTACTCAAGTTATGCTGAGAAAATAATTATAGAGACTGAGAAAACAATGAGAGAGAAGACAATATTAATTCCAATGATTTTAAAATTTAAATTGGCGCGAGCGTATGTGCGCCAATTCTCAATGATGAAATGCTTAGACTGATTGATGAAGATTTAATGATCTTCAATAATTACCGGTGACTGTGCTCTGATTAAGATCTAAAGTTACGACAAAGTCGCGAACGAGTCAAAAGAAATTCGATCATTGAACGTGGCATTGACGAGGAATGAGAGTTCTAGACGTATCGCTAATTCATTCGTACTCCGAAAATAAAAGTGAGTTGATTCCCTACCGTGAAAAAAACGGAGGTGCTCTCAAACAAATCGGTGGATCAAGATTCACGTGAGATTGATCAGCGATTGGAACGCTCGCGTCTCGCTTTCGTTACGTGTACGATTCCCGAAACACGCGAATCTGTCGGCTCTCACCGCAATCTTCTGACAACGGGCCGTAAAAAGAGCGATCCGGACAAAACGCGTCATCGTGCTCGACGCAAAACCCGCCGGTTTCAGGTGCAGCTTTCACATTCTCGCGCGTCCCGACACCGACGAGAAGGCATTGCCCTACAGGTGCGATGCTCGTCCACCTTCAACCGACCCGACTGACGCGACGACGGCGACGTGGCGCGCAAATTTTTCGTCCGTTCGTCGATTATTTTCGTGAACTTTTATGTTCGGTTTCACTAGCTTTCCACGGCGTGGCATGTCCCATCCGTTAAGTTTTTAACGATTCTTAGACGCAATTTGTTTCGTCAAGTAATAAAGTCATTAATCATCTTAAGTCATTAACCGTCCTTTTAAAACATTTTTAAAGTTTTTTTAACAAATTGATAAAGAGAAAAAGAGATTATTAATTTAATATTATCCCATTCTGAGGAAAATTAACTTGTATAACTTGAAAAAAACCTAGCTATTTTTAAAGTCTATCTGCCAACATCGTAAGAAATATCAAATTGTTTAAAAACAAGCTTATATCATCATTAAGCATCCACGTTCTTATCGAGATCTCGATTTTAGAGTTCAAAGGGTTAATACGAAAATTGTAATAATAGTATTGATGTGGTACTAACTCAGGCTCTCAATAGATTATCGACTTGTATGTTCGGATATGCGATGTGAGCAGATAGAACGTGCGAAACGCGGCACAACGCGGAACGCGCACCGCGGCGCGACGGCAATCGCCGCAATTAATCTCCACCCAACCACATAATTTCCTGAAATTACGATTCCCAGGCGAATTAATTACCGCCGCCGCGGTAAATAAGGTAATCGCCGCACGCGATGACAAAAATACACGGACGACGCTGAAGGGCGTTGGTCTTCCTCATGGATGACGCGGTCGCGTCGCATTCTCGCGCAAATGCAGCAATGCATCGCAGGTGCATCGCGTACAGAAGCCGCCGCGTGCTTTTCTCCGTTGCATCACCGCGAACGATCACGACTATCGTCGTCGCGCGCGCGCGTTGCGACGTGCAAAAACGTAATTTACGACGATGGCAATGCAACGAGCGACGAAGAGTACCACATTGACTCTTTCTTTCTCTCTTTCTTCAAAATTCTGAACTCGCCAGTCAAAATAATAAGGATGCCGGACACGACGAAAAAAGCCCGCTCATTTCGAAGTTTCTTTGACGAAGAGCTAACGAAGAGAAACTTTAAACCACTCTTATTAAGATTCTCTTCGGAAGATCATTATCGAACTTCTTAAACCTCGCAAATTGTTTCTATTTGTCGAGAAAAATCGTTTGAATTTTTTTATTGAGATATCTTTCTTAACGCATTATAGTAATAAAATTTATTTTATTGAAAATATTTGCAATCCATACATTTATAGAGAAGTTAATTTTATCGAGATATAACTTTATAAAAATTTGCATAATCTTTTTAATAAAATAATTTAATAAGTCGGAAGATTATTTTGAATTAAAAATAATTATTTTCTCTCTCATTATAATTAATGTAAGCGTCGCAGGAAAGATTTACAAAACAATTTCGAAAAATTCTACATCGAACTTTAATATAGTGATGAAAGATCGAGGAAGCAGCATGAGAGGAACGTTCTCTCGTCAACAGTTTCACCTCCTCGAAGAATTCTCTTGAAACCGCTGAAGAGATAAATAAAGCAGAGACGCTTCTGTTATTTCCGTGGAGGGGAAAAGAAGAATGAAGGAAGAGAGGAGAAGATGTAAAGAGATGTGGTGAGACAGATATACGTCTCCAGGTGCGCGATTGCTTCTAATTGCCCGCTCGATGGTTCCGTGGTGTCTCTAAAGTGAAATTGCAGCAGCGTAGACCACGCGAAGAGGAGGAGGCCTCCTGGAGGGGGTCGAATAAAAAGAGCGCGCCGTGAAAGAGCGTGCGACGTGTACACGACGAAGATGTGGAAGATCGGTCGTGATACTCGCCTCCTCCTCGAGAACGGCGAGAACGATCCCGAGAGCGTTTTCACTAATTAACCTGCGGTCCGCCACGCCGCAACGCGCGCTTTTGTATCGCGCCGAGAAACCCGCATCACCTTTATGGCGCTAAAATTCGGTAAACGTTCTGCGGTAAATCTTCACGCGGAATACAAGGCACGGCTTGTGTACTTCCTTCGACCAGAGATAAACCAGTTTCGTCCGTACGGGACTGGCGTTCTTCTCCGAAGTTCAATCGAGTTATGGTATCGCTTTATTACACAAGCATCGCAGTGTCATGGTTATTCGCCGATTGGATAATGTTATAAATTGCTAATGGCACGGATATGTTACTGCTTTGCTTTGATTTAAGAAAAAACTGTATGCTGAATGTGCGACTGACTTAATATAAAGTATAATAATTTTAAATGTAAAAATTTCTTACGACTTTCTCTTAGAAGAATAATTTTCTTTTTCTCTCTCCCTATCTTTCACAAATTTAAAAAAAATATTCCTTAAAAAACAAGTGTTAAATCGTATTATCGTCTCATTTATATATTAATCTGAGTGATAGAAAAGTATTAATAAAGAGCAATTATCTTTAATGATTGCAGCTACAACATTTTTTATTTTTGTTATACGATTATTCTTATTATTACTTATATTTACGACTCAATTCTGCGTAACCTCGAGAAATCTCGATAGATTCTATCTGCTGATTACGAAGCCCATAGAGGAGTTTCACAAAAGTCGCACCAGCGACAGAGATAGTGTCTTAATCATGATGTTCGCCTCGAAAAGAAGTTGTCCAGTCACGTTGAGAACAAAGGTCGCGTGTAACATCCCCATCGGAGGGATTTTTTTCTCGAAATTATCATCTTCGCGAATTTCGGTTGACGGCGATGGTGACGACGAATAGGTCGATGGAAATAATCAATAATCATTTAATGCGCTTATTAAAATAAAATAAAAATAAATAAAATAAAATAAAATGCAAGTCGTACCGCATCGGATCAAGGTCTACCGTTGCCGCTCCGCTTAAAACGTCACTCCGGCCAGTCAGGATAAAAATGAAATATAAACGTAAGAGAGATCATAAGTCGCTACAATTAATATCCAACGGTCCGCAATAACCTCTCTCTCGATACAGGATCCCCGAACACGATTTACCACGAGGAGAGAGAGGGAGAGAGAAAGGGATGGGGGAAAGAGGAAAGAGGGAGAGAGAGAGAGAGCGAGAAAGAGAATGGCAAAGAGAGAATACGAGAGCCCGATTTTTGCGACGTTTTTGCCGCACGGCAACTTTGTTATTGATGATCGCGCGATGTTGAGTGCACAGAATAAAGAAGGTGGGCGTTTCCACCCTCGGTTATTTCACCTCGCGAATCCCGCGCAACGATCTCCGCGCCGCGAACATTTTTCACTTTACGAGGCTGTTGCTTGCGAGGCGCAGCCTCAGAGGTAGTAACGTCGCCGCGATTCGAAGCGCGTACCGCCGCTCGTCGTCTTGTAAAAGTCAATATTTATGAGGGTGCTAACCACCGTCATCGCTCATCCTGACTCGTTAACCGGCTCTTCGCCCCCTTTCCTTCCCACCCCCGCGCGGCTTTGTGTTTACATCTGAAGGACAGACATCCTCTCTTTATTGTCAGCCCTAAAGAAAACATGTCCACACGTGGCTGGATTCTGCTGCCGTTGCTGCTGCTGAATACGACTTGGTACATGACTGGCCTCCGAGCGTGCCAGAGAACGCATTCGCTTACATCAACGCACTCGTATCCAGCTACTATCGTATTTTCTGTCGCGTTTTCAGAAAACATACGAATGTTTTAGGATAATTAATAGTGTCTTAATAACATATTTATAATAAAATTTTTAATCCGTACATCGCAAGCTTAAACAAATGATCCGCGCGCGAATATTAATATTATCTAATTTAACTCAAAAGTTTCTATTCATTATTATGTTAGTTATAAAAAATATGATTATGGATACATACAGCGAGATCATGTGTTCTGTTTAAAACAAATAATCCAAAATAAAGTTTAATTTAAATAGATATACTATTATTTTAATTATTTTAAATTGTTATATCCTCTATAATTTATATTTCAATTATAATATATTTCTGTACTGTATTTTTATTTTAAATAGGACATTAGATTAACACGTGATCGTATTCGTTTTTCTCGTTGCTATATATGTATATATATACAGATTGCACTTTCTCTCGATTGTGGTTTCGATATTGAAGCATCGATAATCTCCAAGTAATAAACGAACAAAAATATTTTTATTCTCTTTTCATTTTTCGTGAAAATGTTCGCGTAATTTTATCAAAATTTTAATTCAAAAAAGTTTAATTATTAAAGTATTTAATATTAAAATGTATCAAAAAATCGACCAACAAATAAAAAAAAAGGAAAGAAGCAAACCATAGAAAGAAGTTAATCTGTATTATTCGATATGGTAGTTATAAGTTTACATTCGATCAATTCGATCATTCAATATTTAGCGCCTTCTCCCTCTTTCTCTCTTTTGAAAAAGTTATAGTAGCTCGCGCTACTATAATTATGACGGACAGAGCAAGACGAACTGCTTCACATAGAAGCAACAGGTGTAAATTAACAGGTGTATAGCAACAGGTGTGTGTAAAGTCGGTTTACGTGTCGCCATCTCTCATTGAGTTGCTCAACGCGCCTTTCGTCTAGAGAGCTCGTCGATAAGAATGTATATTCAGTAACGTATAGTATGAATCATAGAGAAGATCCCCCACATTTTTACATTTACTTTTTTATATTCTTTCAGGATATATATTTCATGATTTAATTTTCGTATCAAAGCTCTTATAACTTCATATAACGCTTCGAATTCAATATATCAAAAAATTTGTGATGTAGCACAATTATGTTATTGACTTACCCTTTGGCAGTGTTCCGCACTGACCCGCGATAGATCTGCGAGGGGTTGAAAGATAACATCGTGAAATTCAGGATAACTCCGTGCCAACGGACGTGCGTACAACTCTTTGGCGCTGCACAATACTTCGTGATATTCTTCTTCTGCATGTAACAGCTTTTCCGTAGCTCTATACCTGCGATCTGTATCTGCAAAGCAATACCATTTCTCCGTTCCAATAACAGCACAAAGGTTTTAATCGATTACTTTCTTCTTGCATTAAAAAAAAAAAACAATTTTTGTCGTACGTATGTACGACAGAAAAGATCAAAAAGATCAAAAATTTTTAATAAAAATATAAAATTTTACAACTCTTAGCTTCAAGAAATTACAAAAATTAAAATTGAATGAGTTTCACTTTATAAATGTTAAATTTTCTCTTAAGTCTGACAATTAGATTCATAATTTAATAAAACTTAATTTCTTCTCTTTCTGTTTTTCGTTCCGTATAATCTCTCAAAATAAAAATAAAGTTTTCATGAGATATAAAAACAAAAAAAAATTAATTACCTCCAATCGCGTCGTACTGTCGGGCGAAGTCCTCGATAAGTAAAACTTCGCCGTGTAGAAGGGCTACATCGGCTGCGGGATCGACCTCGGCTCTCGAGCCTGCAAGCAATAATCGAGGCCTGCATACTCGATATTTCAGAAGTACCGGAGCGACCACGGAAGAAATAGCTCCGGGCGATGAGGCTGATAACTGCAACAGACAATTAAAAAAAAAAAACTAAATTATTGCACAAGAATATCATCAATCGCTCTCGAATCAAATAATCAACTTACAAGACTAAAATGTATAACCCATAAACAAAAATTTGTGTATTACATTATTATACATAATGTATAAAAGCTAATACGAGCTCTTGCGATGAATTGAATCTTAAAAATATATTCTAATAATTTTATGAATTAAACTTGGTAAATGTTAGGCATTTTAAAAATGTCGATATAATTGGCAGATTTCTTCCTTGAATAATGAGATCTTGATACGATTTTTGAAAAGAGTTAAACTAACTTCACAGTTAGCACATTTCACAAATTAAATATTAAACTATTTCAAGTTCAAAAAATATACATGTAATATATAACCATACTTTATCAAATAAATAAATAATATTAAATAATCATAATTTGTTAAATTTTTAATTAATAAAATAATGGATTATACACAATAAAATGGATTAATAAAACGTTAACCATCATTATAGAGATCAGCTAAAATTATAAAAGTGTATTCTGTTAAATGCATCGAGAAACTTGCTGTAGAATCTATTTAGTGGAACTTTCTTTATACGAAGAAGACTGATCCATCCAACAGATAGTTCGGAATGTTCTAATTACGCGATTGGACGGGAGAACGATCGTCTTATAAAAAGCGTCGGATGTCGGGGCGGACATCCCATAACTTTGCACGGTAGCCCCGACTGGCTAATCCCCGAAATCTTGGTCGCTATAGTAAGGAACACGAAGACAGCGCATAATTAAAGCGCACGGTATTTACGATTCGGCAACGTGAGAAGCGGCGCGAAGGGGGATCAGATAAATATTGAGGGTCCAGAAATCTACATCAGGCAAAAGACCGTACGTCGACCTTTCGGTGGCCCCTCGCAATTCGACTCGTATACAAATGCTCGTTGCATCGCATATAAATATGTATAATACGATAATTGTACAATCATAATTCGCGCGAATTCTTCAGAAATTCCGGCATTCGTAGAAGGCGCGGTGGAAGTACAGTTGTTTTCTTACATATCTGCAGTAAACCCGCAATTTAATGGACTAAGGACGAGGAAGTTGTCAGTTAAAATCGACTGTCCATTAAAGTGCAAATAAACTCTTTCTTACGTGCCTTTAAACGTATTTTACATTATAATGTATTTTACATTATTCAAATAAATTATCATATTGCAATAATCATATTGTATGTATATATGTATCTCCGATTAAAATAATGCGAAGTTTATCTTTGCAGAATTGTTGCTTTTCTAATCTATAATTTTTAATACTTTAAAGAATACTTTAAAAAATATCATGTATAAAATAACGATAAAAAACATAAAAGATATATTTCTGAAGAAATGTTAAGAGAAAGAGAATATCGTAAAATTTCTCTATCACTGAAAAAAGTTTCTAAAAAATTATTAGTTTAAAATTAATTTAAAATATTAATTACAATACTTTTTGCGTTATTTCTCAAGCTTTTACTTTACGATGTTATTTATAGAATGGATAGCTTTGGAATTTACGTTTTCCACTATTCAGATATCTGCAATAACAAATAAATCTTCAATCCAATGTAGATTTCACGAGATTACAGGATAATTAGGCAATGTAAATGACATTGGAAATCTAAGGATTTAATACAGTGTAGTATTCTTACGTTATGTAATGAACCATGATAATCTTTTCCGATATCGTAATTAAACGCCGAGCCCAACGTATCGGAACATCTTAATCGACACGGCGAAAAACGGAAATGTAATCGCGCGTGTGTGTTGCCCATTGTCCAGTTTTAGTTTAAAATCTCACAGGCAACCTGATAATTATCCGTCGCTGCCCCGACAGACCCCAGACAATGCAATTTAATCATGCTTTATATCAATACAGAATATATAATTTACATATGTCGACATATTTCTAATCATCATTGTTCACACAGACCGGACAAATGTTCTTATATCCAACTAATCATCGGCTCGTGCCATGAGCGGTGAGGAGAGATCAAGGAAGATGATATGATACGATCGCACGAACCCCAGGATCAATGATACAATCGCTATATGATTCGATGGAATCCGGCAGTAAAAAGGCTTACATTTAAATATACCGTTTATCTAAGACCGTTTTCCCCTCTTTTAATATAACGCAGCCGATTCAGGTATTCGGAGCTTTTCTCCGATTTGATAAGAATGTACAGAAATAGGCACATTCTTTAAATTAAGTACAGAATATAATAACGCGAAACAACTCGCCGTTAAAAAAGCCGTATTAATTAGCGCTCGCATCGTCAAGCTGCCGTTGTAACGGACTTGAGCGTAATTTTCTAATTCTCCTAATTCGCGTATACGTCACGTTTTCAGGATTCAACCGTCAACACGTTCGACGCACTGAGAATATCACGTGGGTTTACATAATTATGTTGGAAGAAAAGAAATAATTATACGTTATTAGTATCTATTAATTATATTATGTCAAAATCATTCTCTAATTACTATATCTCTATAGAAATCTGTTACCGTATGTACGGTTCTTTTTATTTCTTGACAAAAATTGCTAGCCAATCTTAATTATGAAAATACATACTAAAGTATGCATTTTCATGAATTATGCTTCAAGAATAACGATAACAAATTTCGTAAACTTCATTAAGAAAACAATCTATGCAAAATAAAAGAATCTGCTGTTAAAATATTGTTTGCTAAGTCTGAGACATCCTGTATAATCGCCAGTCATTAATGATTCTCACTATACTAACGAAGAAAGTGTCGGTCATCCGTGACCCCAACAACATTGGACTCGTTAAAACGATGTAACGACGATGAATCATCGGTAGTTGTATGATTTCGCATTTGCAAAAAAAAAATTGAAGTATATATTTTCTTATATGACTAAACATATATTTATCCACTTATCTCTGATTTGCAATCCTTCAGTTTAATTGCATAACATACTTGATATTTTATCCCACTATTGATATGTGTGAATTTCAACATATTCTTCGAGTAAGTATATTCCCATCTCATTCATATTACATGTATACATACAATATGTATGCGCGTAATTATGTTCTTTAACTACTAATGTTTTTTTACTACTATCTAAAAATAATAACATTTCAACACTTATTTTTGTGCAATTTTTTTATTATTTTTTTACTTTTGACGCGGTCTTCTTTTTGCTATATATGTACCTTCAATATTTTATTCTGGTGGTATAAAAATGCTTTCAGTTCAGGATTACCTAAATCATATTGATAAGCGGTTTTGCGAATCTGCGATAATTGGGACGATTCGTCTTTCTCGCTGTTCGCATAATTCAGATCATTAAGCTCGTACGCGCATTTTTCACGCGATGTGATTTAACGCGAAAGCGAGAACACGTCGTGGCGCGCGAGATTACCGAATTCGCGGGTATAATACACATCGTCGGAAAGATTCATGGCAGCCTCTCGAGGAGTAATGTCCAGCATGCGGGATTCACCGATGTTGCATTTATGCGAAGAACGCGTATCCCTCCTCTTAGCGAGCACATGTATGCGTGTATAGATACTCTCGATTGGAGAGAGAAAGAGGGGCTCGCACGCCCACTCTCGCTTTTAATAAAGCCAAACCGGAATCGTAAAGCTGAATCTAAATTGCATAATTATACCGGTCTATTATGTCTCTCTCTCACTACAACGTATCTTACACTCTTTTCCTGTCTCTCTTTCTCTGTCTTTTTCGCTCTTTTTATTCAGCAGCATTTTCTTTAACACTTGACCCTTTCCTATTTTCCTTCGACTTCTATTCGATTCCTTTTCTGTCACGAGCAAATATAAAAAAAATAATGATATTACAAATCGATTGAGATCTTAAAAGGCGAGTGCCACGTCTTTTAAGATCTCTAATATTGCGATAATTGACCAAAAATAAATGAAGATAAATAATGCTCTTTGTATAAAAGTGTGTAATCAAAACCTCAGAATAGAGTTTAATAGCAATATCGAGCAAAATGTAAAAAAAATATACGCTAATATATGTATATATATATATTCGAAATCGCATGTATTTTTTCGTGAATATATTTTACTCAATATTATTAAACAACCAAGTTCCTAATAGGCTCGATTAAACTATCTCGTTACGAACGTGTTTGAAGATCAAATTACGAAGAGCAAAATGGAATAAAAGCGCAATAATCAATCAACATCAGCGGCCTCTGCACTTTCACCGGTTTTTAAAACTGAATCTGGAATTCAACAGAATTACTATTATTTTCTTAATAAAAACATTCAATCCAAGTAGCTGAGAAAGAAAGAGAGAGGTAACTATATAACGATGAAAACAAACGATGCGGCTCATTTGGCCTTCCGGTTGGCCGGAAATGACTCTCTTTCAGATAGATTAGCTCTCAGAATTTATTTCTTCCCGGCATGAGAGACATCATCTCTTCGTCCAATTATTCAGTCCAGTGATTTCGCTTGCACGAAACAGAGACGTTGTACTTGCATTCTTCCCAGCTGATATTTCGCAAGGCTCTTATCGAAAAGGTTTGCAAGATTCGCGTTTCACAGCAGGATATGTTTGAAAGAAGACTATATTGTTACAGCGCGTCAAATTTATCTATCCGCGAATCCGTCACCGCTATTCAACGTATCGCTTCCCATTGTTCGGTGAATCACCTGGTCGATGTCGTTGCACTTTTTCCATAATGTGCCATGGCGATCGATGCACCGTATACATATACATGATGTACGAGCGTAAATCGCATATACATATATGGCACAGGATAATCAACTATAGTCGCAATAACAATCGCGCCGGCACGCGCGCTAACTTGTCCGCGAAATATTTCCGCGACTATATGTATATCTACACGCTATGTATGCAAATCGATCAAGTGGACTGTACGAACTTGTTTATTGTTTCCTTGCTCGCGTGACAGATGATGGATTTCCATCGGTTGTGTTAAATAGGCAAATACGTATACGTGTGTATATGTGTAGTGCCTCGTTCGAAACGAAATGTGCATGCACAGGCATCCTGTCCCTCCCAGCCTCATTACGAGACAATGAGCGTCGTTACATCGATCACAGGCCAGGGCATTCTGCCGAGGCGGAAGAGAGCGGACTTGTATTTCGCGTGTAGTGCGAGCAGTAGTGGATTTAGAACGTCCAACGTGTTTAGGCCCTGCAGTATGTTGCTAAAATAACCTTTTTAATTATTGTTCGCGACAATAAAAAAAGAAAACAACGTATTAAAAAGATTTAAAAAAGGTCTAATTTTTTTCAGCGTAATGTGAAATGTAATGTGCGTGATCAACTAAATCATATAGAAGCAATATTTGTTGCCTATTTACAAGTATTTACTAAGTTAAAAAATTAAGAAAAAACGATTCTCGCCTCTCGCCTCTCGCCTCTCAACGATTAAAATCTTAAATGATCGCTTCAATGAATACGCCACTGAGATCGAGAGAAGAAGTCAAGCAATTAATTCACTAGCAGATGGACTGCGGAAAATTCGCTTCGAGAAACCACTAATCGTCTTGTGCAATCAGGATGCATGCAGATGTTGCAGCAGACCGAAATCTTTGTGATACACATTTTCTATGTGTATACATGCACGCATGTAAAATTCCCTCATAACGGAGAATTAGTACACAGGCACAGGAATAAACTAAATAATATGCTACACGGTGGAACTCCATTTGTCAAAACGTCAAGATAGTTCATCTAACGGAGAAATTCATATAATACAGGTATCAAGTTCGCCGTTTATCTTCACGATTGCGATTAGGGAGACTAAGCTTTGAATAACTGAACTAAAGATTCAGGAAATTATAGAGTCGCAAATTTGTTTCATACAATTTCAATAAATTAACAAGATTAAATTATAAAATTATAAAATTTACAAAATTAAATTGTGTGCTAAAATAGAATAATTTTATATATTTAAAAACTCTATGGAATTATTATATGAAGCACTTCTATACACATATAAATAAATAAGTAAATATATAAATATTTAAAGAACTTTGAATTTAAGAGAAGTTTTCTCTTGTACTCCCTTGAAGTTTTGTTGTTATTGTTGTCCTACAAACGTATTTTATATTATTAATAATATATTATATTTTATACGCTCACACAAATGGGTTAAAAAACCTGCATTCGATATTTATTACGTGCATAGACATTTGTTATATACTACTAGCCTCCTGCTGTTTGTACAAGTTGTTTAAGCATCATTGCTCGTTACTAAAGTCAAATTTGTCACTTTAGTAAATCACATCTCTGATGTCATTACTCATTCAGCCACGCCGGAGGAGAATTAGAATAGAATGACCGCGGCAAATGATTATTCGACTCGAGCGTGTGTCTGACATTATTTCATAAACATTGTTTGACTGATAGAGTCCACTTTTCTTCAAGATATTCGCTATAGTATGTTGTTATCTTCGTCATATAATGCGACACTTATTTTGTAAGACTTTAAGCAGAGGCTCTCAATCGCAATTTTAGAAATTATTTGATATAAATTAGACTTATATTTAAAATCTTAAAACACATATAAAAATTAACAACTAAGACTTTTAAGCTCTCAATGATTTAAATAATTTTCACATATAAAAATATTGCAGACAAATATAATTATATTTTGCTCAAAAAAGTTTTTTAACGTTTCATAAAATATATAATTTATAAATTTTACACTTGAAAAAAAAATAAATTTGCAAACTGTGTATCTATGTACGAGTAAATAAATTATTGTAATAAAATTGTAATAATATTACAAATTATAAATATTATGAATTTAATGAATATTAATTAACATATCACTGCTTGTTAACATAATTTATTATCTATTAAACAAATATGAAGAATGGCACGAATTTGCCAAGACGTAATCGATAACCGGTGGATTTTAGCGGTTTGAGAGCCGTAATTGTCGTATAACTCACAGGCAACGAAGGCCATTCTCGGTAACTATATATAGCTCCATTCTCTCTCTTTATCTTCTCTTCTCAGAGGTGGCATGAACTGCAGTGTAAGCATGCACATGTGTTATATGTCTATAAAATATAAGTCACTTCAAAATATCGCCACATCGCCTATGTAACGATATTACGAAAATTCTATTTTAAGTTATTCTATTTTAAGTAATTGTAATGATGAAACACCTTTACAATTTCACGCACTGATAACACTAGTAATTTGGGATAGAGCCATATTTTATATTTAGCAAAGTTATGTACATATGTTATGAAAGTGGAATATAGATCAAGTATTAACATTTTTTCAATACAAAAAAATAAAGATTTGTTGGTTGTTAGACATCATTGGAGTAGTTAAATATTAAGACAATCGTACAATTTTCCAAATAAATAACAAAATCAAGATTAGTCTAAAAGAGTTGAAGTTTATACTTCCTACAAATATAAAATAATATATTGTAGTGATAATATGATATAAATATATAAAAATATATATATTTTGTAATGTCAATAATTTTTTTAAATTAAATAATATATTAATTACACTAATTAGATAACATACAATAAATGAAATCAATTAAAAATTAATTTAATCAATAATTAAAACTAATTAATTAATTTTATAATTATTTTCTTATGAATAAATTTACATGAATTAATTTTCTTTTGATTCATAAGAAAAGAATTATAAAATCAAGAATTATAAATTATTAGTTTTAATTATTTGATTAAATTAATTAATTGATTTTTAATTTTTAATTTTTTTATTTATTGTATGTTATCTAATTAGTGTAATTAATATATTATTTCACTAAACCGATTTTATCTTGTATGAAGAAAAGCGTATCTTTAAAAACGGCAACAGACATGTGCTGCATCTCCCAGCGCGTTTAAAGCTACCAATCTATTTAAGAGAGCAGTAAAAAGTGTTCACGGCGGTGTACGTGTATATATGTGTGTATATGCAGGTTCCAGGCCTCGCCCATGCTAGAACGACCGAACAACCGATTCGCCGAACTGCGCACCTTTCGCTTAAGAATCGGAACAAATCGCGACTGACCACTACGACGACAAACAACTATATGCGTAGACGATGGCGAGAGATCTCTTTTGGCCAGAGCAATCGCGCGCGCGATTGATTCGTGAGAACGAGCGTGAATGAAAAATCATCATTCAGCGCGCGCAACCGATTCAGTCGTGCGAGTTGCATTAAACATTCACGATCCTGAAAAGCGTCGTTCGTATTGAGATTGTTCTATAAGAGAATTTCCACGAACATGATATTCTGCGTTTCAAATGACGAGCGTGATCGGTGATTGAAAATTCGATAAATCCAAAAATCAAGCATAAGATAAACGTAAAATAAATATTATATACATATATAATCTTTTTTGTTATTTTCAAATATAAATTCTTTGAACGAAGTAGACATTTATCAGGGGAAAAAAAATATCAAGTGACATTTTGTATGTATATATGTTTAAAAATCTATACAAGAAGAAATTCAAGGATTTATGAAACAAAATATTATGCAAAATCAAGATTTATAGGACCAAGACTTTAGAGAATCAAGAATTTATAAATCAAGATATATCTAGAATGAAATCAAGAATTCATCTATATCAATACACACTTATGATATTCCTAAAGCTATTTGGAATCAAGAAACCTGGTTCTATGAATCGTTGTGACCTTTTAGTTTAAAAAAAAGAAATGTGTAGAATATGCTAAAAATCTATAAAATCAAAAAAATTTAGATTAAGAATTTTCTAATATTAAGAGAATCTCTAAATTTATTACAAATTAAAGAATCTTTGAGGAATATTTATAAGTTAAGTAAGATCCATTAATATTAAATATACATATATTACGTACATATACATATATTAAGTATACATATATTAAAAACCTATTTCATTAATTATTTTATTTTTTTAATAGATATTTTCTTCAACGTTCATAAAATAAAATATTCGTGAAAAGTAAAATATTTCTACAGTCACATAACGATATTTTAGTTGTTTCATTATTTTATCATTTAATATATCGTAATATAGGTACGTGTCACGTTATTGTAGGTCCAGAACATTATCAGAACTATAATAACTCGAATGAGTTTCTCCCGTACTACAAATCTCACTAGTTAACATGCGGAAACTTTACTCTACGCGATAATAATAAAGCAATTTTTATTCTTCTGGGTAGAAAGCTGTGACCTGCAAAATGAGTGACAGGAAGCGCGGATTCAGCGGAATTTCCGCTAGTTAAGTTTCGAGGCTAAAGCTCTTAATGACACTGTTTACGCTTTATGTGATCTAGTCGTAGACGCAGGGACGTAGGAAGCTTTCACGTTATGAATAATACGTAGGCCATTAAAGTATAAAGCGAAATTATAAGAAAAATGCGTCGAGGGAGAGAGAAAAATATATATTCTTATCTATACCATCATATTTAGAGATCGCACGAGTATCTTGAAATTATAAAAATTCTCTTTTTAACGCATATACTAAAAAATGTTTGCAGATTAAAATTAATAACAAGTCCCTGTTAATTTTATCATTAAGAGTTTAAATTATGATAAATCTAATATAAGTAAAGATTTACACTTTAATCTGCTTGACGAATATAGTAATGAGGACATCTTTTCGAGAACAATGGATACCTTGGCAACATTTCTGTGCATAAATCTTATAACAGCTGAGACAGAGCTAGAATAAATTTTATCTAGGTACACACTATGACCTCATTCCTAAGGACATACGCGACCCTACAGGCAATTCCCCCCCCCCTCTTTCCCCCTTTTGCCCCCCCGATCATCACGCCGTCTTCTTGCGCTAATGGCAATCGCGAGATTAGCTTCGTGAACAACACTTAGTTGCGAAGGCGGTGATTATCTTCATGACGATGATTTCAACGTAGCCCAGTTTGGCGAGGAGTTCCGTTCACGTCTCGATTCGTCCATGGCCACGTGATTCATAAGAGACACGGATAATCAAGAGGAACGTTTTATTCTTTCTTTTATTTATCTCTATAGTGATTTTATTTTATTTGTCTTTTAGTCTCTATGGAGTGATCGCAAAATCGCTTCATCCTCTAGACAATAACAAGTAAATGCATATTTCCATCAAAAAAAGAAAATAAATTTTTTCAGCAATTTATAATTTATCATAAGATCAATGAACAAATATTTCTACCGTGCAAATAAACACGTGACGATTTTTCATTTGATTTATATGTAAATTCGAAAATTTGATTTATCGTTAATTGTTGAGAGGTACGGCGAATTGTGTGTATTATTAATTCCGCGTGAATATGTTACAGTACTCCTACATAACGCGGAAAATATGTTTTGTATTATAATTCCATATACTCAGGAATTCAATATTCGAAAATATGTTGTTTATTATAAAACACAAAATTTTTCACAAAATTTGAAATTTATCTAGCGCTTTATGGGGGTCATTTACCGCGTTATACGAATCAATGTTATAAAAATACTGCGCTATACTGGAGGTTTATTATCAACATCTCGGCGGCACATGGCGTGATATTTCCTGGTCCATGAGAGAAACGCGCATTGCGAAATACTACTTATTCTCGATTTATCCGGAATGGAGTGCTGTTTGATTGCTTTAACGGATCATGACGCGTTGTGGTCTTACACTTAAACGCCATTGTCCATGCTGATGATGCACTTTCGACACTCGTGTAAATCTTCCGCGGTTATGTAGCCGAGAACAGATGTATACGGCACGGCACGGCGCATGCACGGTGCACGGTGTGTCTAAATTTGCCTGACCCAATGGCCAGGGGGCCACTGATCTCTATGGACGAAAGCGAATTTCCTGGAAACTTCATTTCGAAGCGCGTAACCGCGCGTTGCGTTACGTCGCGCTGCTCGTACGCGATCGAAAATAGATATTTCGCATAGCCGGTAGCTTATAAAGATCTCATCCTGGCATACGGAAATATGACGGGTTCTATTTAAGGGTACAGCATAGAAAAAGCTGAAAGTATGAGATGCCTATTTTTAACTATCACTTAATTTTAATTTATAAGTTTCTTAACTCTAATTCCTCTTGTTTTTAGTAAAAATTACTAATTTTATTAAAAGTTAGTCTCTTAAAAAATAGATTTCATAAGAAAGCTAAAATTACATTTTGATGTCTCAAGTTTCAATTGTATTCATATTGCTACAATCTCTTCTACTTAGAGATAAATAAAAAAAAATCCACCCACTTTTATATTCTACGATATAAAACATCATTATGATGAAATATTACACAATGAGCGAACACAATGATAATATTGCATAAGGAAGCATCGAAGAGGAAAACCTTCGATCGAGCGCGGAAACGTTCCGGGAAAAAATCGAAAGTATTTTTTCTTCTCTCTTGATTATGCAGGCCAAAAAAAAAGTGACAAGAAAATGATCGTAGAAATATACACGCATATCGTAAATAATAACGGGGGTATGATTTACGTAGACGAATTAAGAGACGATTAGTTCTAACAAACTGCATAAATTGTCCAGAGGAAAAAAGACAAGGAAAAAACAATAAAAAAAAGGCACGCCTACTGCTCCTCTCTCTAGGTCACTAGGACGATCCTCTCTTATTGTGAGCGAAAAAGGCGAGACGAATGAGCCGGCGGCGGCAAGGACGATTCGCGTGGATGGTTCCACGTGCGTGTGTGGAACCGATTTAACGGTCGCGGGTTTTGCCAACGAGAAATGAGGAAGGATTTCCCGCGCGATAACGGACTAGTTGATTTTTCACGTCGGCCCATGCATCGATCCCGGTAAAACTCTATTACAATCGCGATAACGGGAACGATATACGAGCGGTTTGACCTTACGAATCACCTCATATAAGGTATTAACCTTACACGTTAATCCACTGTTTAATACGTGAAGGCTGCACGAAGGGAGCGGCAGAAATACTCGATATATTTATCAAGTATGTAATATAGTCGCGAGGTAAACTGCTAATCAGAACTCTGCGTACGTTAATTTTATAAGACAGTTTTGGGTAAACAGCTTTATCTGGGGAACTGTCGTTACTTTTAACTTCCTTAATTTAGATTTACAACTTCACATTAACAATTTATTAAACTATCAAAAAGATCGCTAAAAATTATTTATTATATTAAATATATTATTAAAGTATAAATTTTATATAATAGTCTCTAAATTGCGTTTTTGCGACTTGATTCGTGCGATCTAGTTTCTTAGTTCGTAAGAATTTCTTAGTCCTTATATTACATAATTCTTACATAATGTTGCATATCTCGAATGAAGTTGTTGGAGAAAATCGATTAAGAATGTAATGACACTGGCAGTGGAAAATTGGACAAATGCGCGATGAAGTCTTCCGTCTAGTATGACTGCGGTGATATTATTATTTCGTAACAGCTCACGCAGCTGCAATGCAGAAGACGCCGGGTATCTTCTTAAAGTCGCAATAAATTTCTATCTGCTTTCTAGACAGCAGCGTGAAGCGGCTGTTTAATGTCATGCGCAGTGCGTTGCAGCTGTGGAGCTGCTTTGTGGGGTTAACGCCCTGCGATTTCTCGACGATAATGCGAAAAAAAAGCATCGAACGTTTATTATTACGCGTACACGTATATTTCGCGATTATTATCGCGCTAGATCTTGTCATTGAGAACGCGAGGAATCTCCAAACGAGCCCGAGGTCAGTGCTTCGGCATTGAGACGATAAAGTCGGCCGTGAAGTGGAAATTAAGAAGGATCGTAACGGTAGATATTTTGCGCCGATAAAATCAAGTGAGAACTTATCGCACGGCCTTGTCTTCTTTTCCAGATACTTTCTTTACGACCGAGAACTGACTGTCTCTCGTTTGCAAATTCTCGCACAGCTGGGACGATCCTCGCGAGGTAAGAATCAGTCAGCGCCGTACAAATATTTGCCGATCGGGAATGGGTAAGCGTGAAAAAAGTTTCGATGAGTTTTACGGAGAGTTTAAACAAGCCAATGTTAGAGCGAAAGATTGACGTTGCGTGCATGGAATTTGGGAGCTCGTTAAAGACATGCGAACGTTTATGCACGCGTTTAAAGAAGGATTGAGAGCGAAGGGCGCATCCGTTTTGCCTTCGTTTATATTCTATTTCGTCATCAATGCCGAGAAAAATAATTGGCAAACTCCTTGCAGAGAAACATGTTATTATCTTAAATGGAGCCAAGAATCGACTGAGAGCAAAATATTGTGTATTCAGGCGTATTTCGATACTCGTATCTTCTTCGGCCGCGATACTTAATAATACACTAATGAACGTTATAGCTTCTGTTTCATGTTTCGAATAATTGTAAATGACTTTAGAATATATTTTAATCATAAATCACGGAATTTTAATTAACAATTAGATAATTTGAGTCTAATCTTTAAAAAAAAATTCTAGATTAGATATTAAATTAGAATTTCCCAATATTTTCATATCACACGCGCACACAAATACAAAATTAAATCTCATTAATGAAATTTATTATTATTAATTCCACTTGAATTTTAATATATTCTGTAAACACTTTCACGCTACATAAACATTTGTATTGAATATAACGTAATATAACGTTTAACATACATTGATATTATAATAAGCTCTTAGTGCAAGAACGTGATATGATCGCGACGCGAACGCATAGGAAGAAAGAGAAAGCCTATTGAGCTTATCGAACCTACACGAGCGTAAAATGAAAATTACGGGAATTTACACGAGGCAGACGTGGCGAATTGTATACGTAATATCGCAACTTATTAAATGTCATTGTCCCACAAATACAGCACACGATGTGCGATGCACACTTCCCACTTTATTTTACATTCCAGAAAAAGGAATATAAAAACATATGTATTTTTTTACGCATGCAGTGATGAAATCGATTACGCATGCGCGAGTAATTAATCTACTGACACGGAATGTTAGTGACAGCCAACTTTATTTGTTTCGTGATTTGATGGGAAAAAGGGGAAGCTCGTACGTGAAAGTGACATTATATCGGCGCATTCCATCTCGATGCAGCAACGAGCTCAGAGGAGCTGCATTCTGCGATAAGACGTAATGACGAAGTGCATATAATCGGTGCGAGAAGTCTGTTTCACGGACATTGATTTTAATTACTCACTAACACACAAATTCCCCGTTGTGTGTCGCGGACAGAGAAATTCTCTCGTAAGACATGCATACGTATGCACAAGGTAGTCGCATCTTTATAATTGTCGTCGATGTCCGTAATTAATTGCCCCGGCATCGGCCACGGTCTGCAACGCTCGTTTCGCGACGCCGGTTTAATTGATCGACACTCATTAAAATTTTGCCGATGACTAATCTTTCCGACGGCACTCTCTTTCGTAATACGTACAAAGATACGCGCGCGCGTGTCCTCCGAAAATGGTGTTGGAATCCCGGTTCGCGAGGCACGCGTATATAAACTCGATGCTGGCGAAGCATTCGATAGACTTCTTTTAACATCGGTCATCACATTTTATAACGAACGCGATTCTTCTCCTCGTCTGGCGCATAGTTATTCGTTGAATTTCCCGCCGCTTCGGACGCCGGATTTAATCTTCGCGCACGACCGAGTCATCTCTCTTTTTAAGAAAAAAAAAATCGAGAGAAAGGCAGGCAAATTAATATCACGAGACTAAAAATAGAAAAGAATCTACGAGATCGTCGAAATTTATGAGCGACAACTATACGAGCTGTTTGCCGAATGGTCGCGAAATGCTAAATGCTTCCACGAAAATTTCAACGCGTCGCATTTCAAATCATTCGATATTTTACCGAATGATCGTACTTCGCAGCCTTGCTCTAAACAGGCTCGTTGTGTTTACGGCAAATAAAACATGAGATGTAGACGCAGTGAATTTACATATAGCGAGAGGCCTTTTGAGTGCGATATTTGGCAATCTCGTCTCCAATTTTGCAGTTCATAAAGTATTTTCATTATCTCAATTTTGCTGGTATTATAAACGTGCTGCACAGAATACGAAATGCGAGAGATAATTGAAAGAGAATGTTGCATTACAGTAGCATTTTGATAGTCGCAGAGAAATAATTAAAGTCTATTCCAGCGGGCACACGCTAGAATATTTATAGGAGGAAAGTAGCGGATTAGAGAGCACAATTTTGCAATTACACAATAATTGGTCTAACGAGCAATATAATTATGCGAGTCAAATGGATATGTGCTTAACAGTTATATCGGCACTTTCAAACGTTTCGTTTTGTGAGAGATTTACGAATCGCTTTCAATCTCCATTTTATACGCGATCCCAGAAAAGATTCAGTATTAAAATAAATATTGCATGAATTATTTACGATGCTTATCTACTACGCTATCGATGGAACTCGGCGATTAAAGTTAATGACATTGCAAACATCACAAATTCGTTTTTTTTTTTTTTTTACAGAATCATATTTTACTTCGGAATTAACGGCGCGAGTAATTAATGATTTTTTGACAGACGCGATAAGTATAAAACACTAGGCAATTAGTAAGACATAAATTATAACAATTTACAGCTACGTGTAGAATAACATATTTTCCGTTGTATAAACTTTCTGCCAATGTTTTGACTCATATATGAGGATTAGACTTTAAAAAGAAATATAATTTTTCTCACTATAATAAAAATTTTCAACACTTCCAAAAGTTAAAAATTTACTGTTTGCATTAAATAAATTACTATATTAAATTGTTTCATTATAGCAAATACGTACACATATTTTTCAAACATTTTATAATTACTTTCTATCTTATTAAATAGATTCATAGATTATTAAATAGAATTTTTATATACACCTTTTAAAATGTAAAGAAACTTGCAAGTTTAATTTTTTTCATCACCGTTAAATCGAGCATTAACGCTGTATGCGTCTATTGTAGCGATGGAAAGACGAATATGCAGCCACATGCATAAGCAGGGTAACATTATACATAACGAACATAAAGCGAATATAGAGCGAACTCGATACGGCGAATGAACTGGTGGGATACGCAAAGGTGAATTAGGATACCGAAGAATACCGTTACGATAATGGTGAAAGTAGAGACACCCGCCTGCTGAACTTCGCTGTGCGTCAGCACGCGGCTTGTAGATTAACATAATTATCGCAATTTCGCGTGAAGATGTCCCGCGATTGTTTTACCCGGAAAGAGTCATTCTTTCGACTCGCTCTCTTTAAAATATTCATTTAATACGATGTTGAATTTTCAGCAAAAAAGTCTATAAATCATTAAATGGAAATATATATAAAATCTTAATCTTAAAAATAAATTTCTAAATATTTTCAAATTTATTAGAATATATTCCTAAATATTTTTAAAAATCTAAAACGCGATTAAATTAATACGCGATAAATTAATTACGGTGTACAGAGATAGTGTGAATTCGTAGTTATAACAACATACGATACAATTAACAATATATTTAAATAGAAGGTTGCAATATGCATATATAACATTGTGACACCTCTCGCTGTGTTCGCATTTTTCGTATAAATTTCGTATTCTTCTGAGAATACGAACTTCTCTCGCCGATCTCACGAACCGATTTTCCAAACGCAATCACGCGCGTGTATCACCGCGCGCAATTGAATCGGAGGAAAAAGCGCAATTAGCATGAGACTTTGGCTCGGTTTGCTTCGTCAATGTCTCATCCACCTACTTTTTCCAACGATCGAACTAGAGTCCCAAATGCGATTATATGAGAATCTGAAATCGATGTCAACGCCCTCGCGAAATCGGATGATCGCAAGGATACGAGTCACTAATTCCCGGGAGTTTTCGAGTGATGTCATCGACGACGATGATCAAAAACTACGTAGGTGAATGTGCCAGCGAATGTACGAATTTATACTAGACCGAGAGAAATTGCTATCAAGAAATTACTATAGAGTGAATTATATTTTGAAATAAGTATAAAAAATGGTTCATTAAATTACAAAGGGATTATTATAAAGTGATGTATTATATTACAAGAGTAATGATGTTTATTCGATCATCGAGAGGTAGAAATCATGAAAGGATTTTTATGCCAGATATGCTCAATAATTCGTCAATGAAACACAATAATCGAGAATTAAAATTCGAGGTATCTCAGTAAAACAATAGAGTGTGACTTTGACATGGTGTGCTGGACATCTATTTTTCCCGTTAAAACGGTTAAATTTGCACTAGAATCTTTTCACCTCTTAGCTTGATAAAATCTAAGATTCTTAAGAGATGAGACTACTGTATATTCCAACATTATTTCGTTCAAGAAATTATGAAGGTGACGGTGACAAGCGTGACGACAAAAATATAAGAAAATATCTCATTCTGCATTTTCGTTCATTGATTTAATATTTTTATATTGTTAAAAATAGAAGGCGCGTATCCGTGAAAAAATTCACGTGGTTCGTAAAATATCATCGAAGAAAAAAAAACCACCCAAGATGCGGTAATAAGAGAAGCTTGATAGTCTGCAATAATGAGAAAGAGGTATATATCTATTATATATACAAAATTTTCCCTCTAATCTCTCTTTTCTAAAAACAAGCTGAAGACATAATCTCAATTAATAATTTCAATCCTAACATGTTTCTCAAAGTGTGCCGTAATCATCTGCTGATGGAATATCGCGAATATTCAACGATAATTGTTTGAAACTCATTAACAACATCACACAAGCGTTCAGATTCGGAATGAGTATAATCTAACATAAGACCCGACTGCATAAATAATAAAATTGCAAAAAAAATATCGGTACAACGGGAATGCGGATCCGTAACAAAAACGACGGATTTGATATAAATGAAATAGCATACCGAGCTCGCGCGATCGACCGAGATAATCGAACGTTTCTTTAACGGTGCTATGCTAGCAGATTTACGCACCACCCAGCCAACCGCCAGCCAACCTGTCAACTGTCTTTATCAGGATGAACTCTCTATCTCGCAGCATATCTTTTATTAATCATTCGTGCAGATGCGTATTATTAACGATGCGCTATAAAGAAATCTCAATGTTTCCTGTTTATATATCACTACCACTTCAATTAAAAATCTTCATATTAAAAGATATATTATAAAACGCAGTGTGTGTGTGTGTATGTGTGAGACAGATAAACAATGCAAAATATTATTTATAATTATTGCCAGAATTATATTTATAACGATTATAATTTGATGAAGATTGATCATGATTCATAATTATAAAAATGTATATTGTGATTTTTATATGAACCGATCTTACGCAATATGGTCTGAAAATCGTGCAGCATATATATGCTAGAGAACAAGTGATCTCGCGCTCATCCAGCATGTGCGAAATGCAGTTACAGTTGCAATCTCTCGACGGCATGGCGCGAGCAAGCTTATACAGATACGAGGAAAGAGGAAACTCATCGCGAGAATCATAATTCATCGGCGATGGCACGTGGTAAGCGAGGCGTGGTGGACATTGCAGTTTCCGCGAGAATAATTTTGACCGGTCGGTGCGCGCGGAGAGGGAGAGGAGGGAGAAGAATCGCATTTCCAGAATCGGTGTATCGGCTCCATCTACGTGAGCACGTGCTTGCGTCAGAATACCGTATCCGCGACGGCGTGATAAATCTCACGAGCGGTTTTCGTAACGATGAAGCGCGCCTGCTGTCACGCCGTTAGTCATCCTATTATGCTCCTCCGTACGCCGCGGTGAAAGGAGATATTCGCGAATCTAGCATGCGAGAGAATCTAGCATGATACGCGAATCGTCAAGATGTATACGCTCATAAGTGAATAAGTGAGTGGTCATGGAACAAGAGTGATGGAAGAAAGAGCTAACGAAATTATTTTTTTTTCTTCTTCATGTAGCGATATGTGAGAATTCCACTTGTGAGAATTTTCGTGGCTTTCTAAGTCAAGTAATGTTCAATTTTCAAAGCTCACTTCAATAGAGAAAAGTTTTTAGTTATTATATATTACGTGATATTCATTGTCGAAGATTTCTTTGTCTATTTAAATATAATAGAAAAAAATTAATCCTTTTACAGAAATCTAAAATAGTCCCAATAGCATTGGAAATGAAGTTTTATTCCATATTCTCGTTACTTTATATCCTCCCATGGAAGTTAACGATTGATGAAGACCCGTTTTAAACGGGTCACAAATTTGTCTTTGACACCGCGCGATAAATCCAAACATACGATTCTTCCGATGAAGCGATTTCTCTTTAATCGATTTCGATTGAAATTTGCGTGATCGATGCGCGTGTCTGGAAGTTCGCGAACTTTCGGGAAACGTAATTAATTCGGCGGGAGAAATTAACCGCATTCTGATCGAGCGCGCCCCTCGAGTCTCCTCCCTGATATTTTCGATCGTCCTTGATTGTACACGAGAGAGCCGCTCCCGGACATACGGATAATCACACAGGCGAGTTTTCGTAAATGCCGATAATCGATACCGCCAGGCGCTCTCGCACACGTAGACATTATTCGACATACCGCACGATTATGGCATTACAGTATCACTTTTTCCCGTTTGTGCACGTATATGAAGCACAGATACGGAGAGCTAAGCAAATGCCCGTAGCAATTACTCACGCGGCTCGAATCGCAATCGATTGTAGATCGATAACAAAGGTTATCCGCGCCATCAATCTCACTGTTATTATGTTATTATTACTCCGATCTGACTTACATCGCAAACGGGAAGATAAAAATGCAATGCGCGGGCGTGCTTATCCCCGGATGAACAACCGCATAGCTGCGCTAAACTATCACGCTCGGGATCTTTACCGTTCTCGGAACATTAGAGAGTAAATCAGCGCGAGTTAATTCACGGATATTTAACCTTTGTGAGTGGAAGTCGGGTGAGATTCGACAAGCTTATAATCGAGTACATATTAATGATCGATATAATATATTAATGATCCGTGATATTAATTTTCACGGTGCTGATCTAATCGATAGGCGCGGCTTCTCGATGACACACGCGCCTGATTGAAAATTCTATACGCTGCGTTCTAATTTCATTTACGATCCACAAGGTCGGGAAGACTTAAACATCTCGGAGATATCAATGATTATGCATACCGACGCCGCGGAAGCTACTCGTAAGCAATCATATTAAGTATAGACACGTGTGCTAATATAGAAAACGTCGAGTTATTATACAATATATAATTTCCGTTCTTTTGAAAAAAAAAAACTTGAAACAATGTATTTTTAGCTACAAAAGAGAAATGACGGTAAGATTCACTAGAATAAATTATATTCATCTATTTCCTGACTATATGATACGCAAAATTTGTAAAAATAACCTATGCAAAAAGATAAATAATTTCTTAAAATAGGTTTCATAAATTTTAAGAAAACTAGTTTTTTATAATTAATTCTTAAATATCTAAATAGTTGTGAATTATTCAATCTTGTTATTCAGAAATACAAATGTAATCTAAATCATTCTTTTCTCGACATGATCGATTATGATATTAAAATGCTGTGCGCGATGCTATCGCGCGCTTTTTTATTTTTATCGGGTCAGTAACTGACTCCGAGAGCTGAGTGAGACAAATGGTATTTTATTTATCGTATTTCGCTGGGCGTCGCTAACAATTTACAAATGAGTCACTTAATCATTCGGTCGGCGTCATATATGTATGTAATCCCATTCGCTCTCTCGCGGCAACGCCCGTTGTACTTCCTCGTGTCGTATTTCACGAACGTGCGTATTGGGGGAAATATACCGCTAAAGAAATGCAGCAATAGAATCGCGACGAATCTCCGTCTGACGCCTTTCCGTGATTCGCAAAGCTTTGGCCGCATTTCAATTATATATAATCTATTAATTTCCCAGAGAGAGAGAAAGAGAGAAAAGAAAAGAGGCCTGTTATTCTCGTATACGTATGGATCGTAGAGAGAGAGAGAGAGAGAGCACTGCTATACATGCTCTCCCAGCCGAGAAGTTAATAAAGCAGCAAAGTTAATTATCGGCAATCGCGCGAACTTTTAATGGCTCGCGCGACGAGAATTTATGATTTCGGCTCTCTCGCGCGTTCGACGCGAAAGGAAAAATGAATCACCGTTGATATCACAATTCTACCTCGCGAAACATAAGATTGATCTTATTCGCAATTGGTAATGTATATACAGGCCGATATGGTAAATTTCGCGGCAATAAATTATTATCAAAGTTGATTAAAACGTTAACGGAGCACTTTACTCCGCGCTTCGCCAAGGAGCGAAGCAAGTCGTCGATTTTAAACAATGGAACGGACATTTGCATAAAAATGTAAGCGGCGGATGTTACCAAGATGACATCGCACGTGTGTAATAATAGAATAATATTGATGGAATACCGGTAATTTCCGCGAAAACTTGCGCATAATGCAAGTAAAGATTTGACGTGAAAGCAGAACTCTAATTGTGAGGGCTGGAAAATAAATATTATAAGAGCCGAAAGAGTTAAAAAACACACATTATGCCGCAGGAAGATTGTTAAAGTTATGGTTGCATAACACTTTAACCTCGTTTTATTTGCGGTATTCAAATATTGCTGCTAGAAGAAGATATGGCAGATGAACGTGACTTCCGCACTTGACAATATAACGTATGACGCGATGGATTTTGGGAAAGCAACAGACAAGTGTAAATGAAGAGACACCATGAATATATTACTTTCTCTCGCGCAAATAACCTCAGCTTTTACGTGGCTATGAATTCTGCACGTGGACACGCAGTTGGCGCAACCCGACTCGTGAAATTTGCATTAGAATATCCACGGTAGCGTATTTAGCCGCGTAGATACGCCGTGAGTAAAGCCGTAGTTGCGCAACGCGCCTTAAATTCGCAGAAATGCACAAGTAAGACGGCGTAACGATGATGTTCGTTTAAGTTACGGTCGATTAGGCTACGGATCTTTTTTTGCCGCGAGCGGAAAGGACGGCGGACGACGCGGCGGCACGACACAATGGTAAGCAGATTTGCATAAAAATACCTGCAACCGCTGCATAATGCGCAGCCGAGCGGCATACCTCGAAGGACCTTGACGAGGTGAGACCTTCTTGACGTCAACAGCTGTGCTGCGCGCGAGAGTGTATGCGTGCCTACGCACTTTTACGATCGCGTCGCCTTCTCTGGTTGCACGGGGTATCCAAAAATGGAAAACGCAACTTAAAGAGTCGATAGATCAAGAAATGTTATATAGATTCAATGATAACAATCTCTAAGAGATTTCCTGTATATACGTTTCAGTCGCATTATCATTTATTATTAAGACTAGAGAAAACATAAGTTTCACACAAGAAGAGCATCGAAAAACATTATCAAAACGCGGAAACGTTTCAATTAAGAAAAATCAGACAGATTCAACAATATTCAAGAAATTTAAAAAATGTTTATTTTAAAAAGATTAATAAAATAAAAAGCTAAATCTCTATAAAAATACGTCTAAGAATTAATAATGCAATTAAAAACATAAATTATTTCAGATTCAAGGATTATAATTCTTGAAAAGATTTTGATACATCTTTATATAATTATTATATTTTTTTCACATAAACAGAAATTGAAACAAAATTGTGTGAAACAAGCGAGATGATAATTTTCCACGAAAATAGAGAAAAATTTCCAAAAATGAAACCTATAAAAGAATGATGTTCTATTCAATTAAGTAAAGCCCGAAATAATTAGATTAAATGATTAGATCTTAATGAGAGAAATTTCGATGATACACGCACGCGTTCCTTTGACAAGGTGCATTGTAAAGATAAGCAATACATGAAAGTACATGAAAACATTATTGAAAACGAGACTGTCTCTCGATCGACAGGTCGAGATAAACGAAACGATTACGATCTTCAGCAGATTACACTGATTACACGTGTTCCTTTCACAAGGATTTATTGTGTGAAGTATAAGTAGCACAACGGAATAATAATAAAACTTCCCGTGAGAGATCGGCCGTGTGTTGCGCGCAGCGCGCATCATACGCATCCTTGTACTTCTTCCCAAAGACACGCCAGGCATTCGCGACAGGCAGCACGTGACTCAATGATCGAAACCCGCCGCCGCTCTCGCAAGGAATATCACGTATCTTACATCCTGTTGCGCTCACGTCCTAGGAGTCAATATGTCACGAGAATCTCCTTCTCATTTAACGATTGCGTAAGGCAGTTAAGTAATCGCGAATTAAAACGTAATTCTCCAAGATAATCGGATCTATCAAAATAAAAAAAAAATTAGTCGTCGCCTTAATTAAACTCTCGATACAAAAACTGGATCGCGAGAGATGAATCTTTTAAGCGCCTAAGAAATTCGATACGCGCAAAGATCAGATCTTATAGTGAGATATTATTCTCGAATATTACATAGAAAAATTAACTTTTTTAAAAATGTAAACACTCTCGCGTCTCGCCAGAGCACGTAGCCTTTTTCTTGCTTCTTCATTTTCGCCACAATGTTATCCGATCTTCTCTCGTCATTTTGAAATCAGCACGTACGTGCGCGAAAGAGCGAGGTGCAAGACGTCGAAAATAGCCGCTCGATGGTCTACCACAAAACCACAGGGAAAAGCTAACCGACGAGACCCCCGCCTCGGACTTCTCTAACGATCGGCGCGTACGTTGTCGGTCGATATTCCAGTATTTCAATACCGGTGGCAGTGCCAGTATACCAATCAACTCGTCCTTGACGTGCCACGACGACGCACACGTTAAGTCGTCTCTCAACATGGGGAGAGATTGACGACCGCCTCGACAAATGGGTGCTGACCGCGTTCCTAAGTATCTCACCTGGGTGTTCTTCGCTCGCACACGACGGATAGAGATCGATGTATAAAATCGGAAAATGCAACCGACAATTGTCCAGAGAGATTGATCCTTGAACGCTCACTCACAAAAGATTATACGCGTTTCGTGATCAAGTACCTATCTATCGCGCGCGCCGTAATTGCCTTGAAAGATAAATTAGATGTGCAACGTGTAAAATTATCAGGCATCTACCGTAAACGCAGAAAAGTAATTTTCAGATTTCAATGACGAAATAACTTTTGATGCGCTAACTCCAAAATCGGTAACTTTATGTTCTATTTTAGTATTAGTACAGTCCCTACATTTATAAAATAATTATTTATATTCTATAATTCTGTATTATCTGGTAAATTGTTATCGTTGATCATATTGACTTTTTGCATTAATCAAAATTAATATTTTTTATTCAGTTAACGTTACGAATGGTACAATCGTGCAATCATCATGAAATAAATTATGACACGTCGTTCGCATCTTGGATTCACTACGCGATGCGCATTGTAAAGAGAAAAATCTGCGCTATTAAGGCTAGTTCGTTAAATTATCGCTTGGAAGTCAGGTCGCGAAATATATTATAATACTCTTTCCTACGTTATGTGCTATACGACCGATAGAAAATTGCTTTTAATTGCGCGCGCGCACACACAAAACGCAGCAAGTAAAATACGATCGCGATAATTCATTGTCGGTATCATCACACACGAGGAAGTGAAGTACGAAAGTGAATGAAAGACGATCATCGCGTATAGTTATTCTAATAAGCTACGCATAATCGTGCGTTGAAGATAATATATCAACCGAATGGTTTACATATATCGCGATTTCTTTCGAACATAATTATTCCAAAAATAGAAAACCTTTATTGTAGCAGTTTAAATAGTTCCTTGAATAATCGCTATCTATATGTGCCAAGGTATGCGTGCCAAAATGTATATCACTCAGCCAATGAGTTGTGGTTAAAACTCGATTTATCTCCGAATTGATATCTGCCGTTTACATTTTGCTATAAATATTCATCGGAAATATAAAATATATTTGAAAATTTATAAGAAGCAATTACGACATTGATTAATCTTTTAAATGAAGATATCGAAGAATTTCTATTTAAAAATTTAGCGACGAGATGGAATGCAAGAGAATTTTCATAGATCATAAAATCTAACAAATTCGAGTAGTTACATGTTAATTCCAAAAAAATCTAAGGATTTTCGGATCTGGAAATTAAATCCAAGAATTCGTATTAAAGATAAGAATTCAAGAAGTCAAGGTAGTTCGAACTTTAAGAAATTTAAAGTAGATGTTAAATCATAGGATTAAATTAAAATTCCCAAGATTCACCGACTCCAATGAATGTAAGATCTTTCCTGTATATCTTATATCATTTAAATAACGATAAACTCTTATCTTGCAGTAATATCAAAACTTGATGTACATCACATAATAGATAATACTTATATTTCCGCATTTCTTTCTCGAGAAAAATAAAATCTCGAAAAATCGAGATACATCATATATACCTTGTCTGTCATTGAACAGATGATGGTGCATAATTATGAAACTATTAAAAAAAAATTAATATTTTTTTTAACCTGTACTCTACATTTTTTGCAGAGCTCGCATAATTTCGAGGAAAATCGTAAACACGTGAAACGCGAAGAATCTGACGACGCGTTGATCTGTGTCTCTCACGTAGTCTCGGCAATCTCGCGGCGGAATCTACCGCGCCGTCGCGCGTGTCGGTGCATGAATAATACGTAGTAGTATGAACGCGATGTCATTATCTCCATTGATATTTCTGCCCGGCGAAAGCGAGTTCATCTATAAAATTACGGCGGGGATTACGAATGAGGTTAAATCCGCGACGAGGTATCATCGGTAATCGTAATCAACGTGTGCTGCGTGTGCGTAAACATCTATGCATCGGGTGTCGTACAAGTCAGAGAAGCACGTAAGTATCATATATTTATTCGCCATAAATTATATTGCTCGATTAACTGTAATTCTTATATTATGACTGTCATATTTTAAATATTATTAATATATCCGTCATCTATTTACGATCATCGTAGATTGAAAATATTCGAAAGCAATATTCGGAATGTTTTAAGATCTTTTTCGATTATTCTAATTATGTTTGTGAATAAAATGATTATTTCATATGTTAATCGCAGTTGCACATATCGTGTCCATAATTGTATAAAGTACTTTCTGAATAAAAATAATGTACAAAGTGAAATAATATGTACGGTGCGAAGCACCTTATATAACGATGCATAGATATAATGCCATTACGACATTATTAATATTTTTTCCATAATGGAGATGATTTTCCAAAGATTACACCGGCGGGTCGTGAGAGAACCTTGAACTCTCTCTTCTCTCTCTCTCTCTCTCTCTCTCTCTCTCTCTCTCTCTCTCTCTCTCTCTCTCTCTCTCTCTCTCTCTCTCTCTCTCTCTCTCTCTCTCTCTCTCTTCGTCGTATTTCAGCCGTCTATCACTATCGTCGTTACGTAGAGTAGCCACACCGCGAACATACGATATGTATACGTCGATTGCGAAATCACGAATGCACTAGGAGTGCAGAATGCGGTACGCGGAATACTTTCTCGAAGCGGAGATAAAGAACTTCGAGAATAAAGCATCGACATCGACCGCTGCTCGCTAGGATAGAGCAAAAAGAAAACAGAGCCGATCGCGGATGTGTCGCGCGGAGAGAGTTTAGATGCGCCTTTAAGATTTAACTCTTTCTTTTTCTACCGACAGATCGCGGAACAGAAAACTATACATATACGTGTCTCGACGGTATTGCGACATCGCTAATGCATCGTGAGTGCAGGATGCAACCGTGGATGCACTGCTAAACTATTGTAGTAGAAATGAATATACGGGGAGAGCATCTACTTCCTCGAACAGAAGTTCCAGATGCGCGAATTTTTAGCGCAATGCAGGATCGTGTATTGGAATAACAAGACATCGATCATATATAAATAACAAATTGAAGACGACGATATCTCTGCCATAAGTGAAAAATTCGAGGTATATTTAGATAAAATAAAAAATATGAATACGATAAAAATATATAATATCGCAAATTTTTATAAAATATATCATAATCGATATATGTGTGATGTATAAGATATCAATTGCATGTGTAATTAGACGCGATCAATTAATTCAAAGTTCAATGTAATTCTCATGGATTTAGATTATTTACACACAGAATATGCATCAAGACTTGCTTCAGATAAAGATTTTCAAAGTCGGCTTTCATTATGCAGTGCAGAAAGCAAGCATGTAGCGCATATAGATCGCTGATTGTAAGTATTGTGCTACATTATTCTACCAGAATGCTCATAGAATAATAAGAGAAACAGAAAAGAGCTTGGAATTTACGACTCTATCTCGAGATAAGATTTAAAGATATAATCAACGCTATATGGCGATTGTATACATTGTAACAAACAATAAATAGATGTAATTATGAGACTTGAAGTCTTCGCTAATTATATTTCGTTACGTATCTGACCTAAAAATCTACGCGCCTTTAAATTACAAACTTGTTATTTATCCTTGCATTGTTAATACCTTGCTCATATAAACTAATTGTTTTTTTAACAAATTTAAAAAAATCTCGTTATTTATTGTAGGCACTTTATGATCGTGCGCAAAGCAGAATATATTTTCATTGTTAGTTAATATCAATTTTTAAAAATATTATTTTACATTTGAACATACAGCATCGAGAATAATTAAAGAAGATATATCGCGAAAGATATCGCAGAAACTCTTTAATCATTTTAACAATACAATAGGTATTGTGAAGAATGTATGATTTCGACAACATCGCCCGGCGAAAAATACTCAGACACAAGGAATTTCCGAGAAGCTCTCGCGCGACAGGAAAAAGCGCGTATATACAATCGTACATCGATAGCCGGTATTGCAAAATCGCTAATGCACGGCGACGAATACGCCGCAAATACACACAAACGGCGAGTTATTCTTTTCTGTGTATATATCAAACGACATTCTCTGTCAGCGAGAGACAATGCAACGATGCGTCGCGGCGGTTGTCTCATGTATATATCGCTTGCATTTTCTCGCATGACGTTTGACCACCGTGTCGTGTTTAAACGCTTTCAGCGAACAACGCGCGCTCTTAACGACACCTCAAGGCTCCTTTCTCCGTTTCTTTTTTTACTACCTCGCGGCTATTATTTTCCGATGTAATTCAACATGTACGTTTCATCAACTATCCCCCGCGGATCGGGAAAACTCGCGGTTTCTTTTCTCGACATCTTTATTCGCGGCTATTAATTTTTTTCTCTCGACAAGGGCGCGAAGGAGATACGTTACGATACGTTACGCGTTAGGCTTTCTCACGGCAAATTAAAAAATATAATGTACAAGACTGCGAAAGCTGATTAAAAATAACATTTTTCAATGCACTTCTCGGCCGTTGAACTCGACAGGAAAAAGAGTCTCGTTACGAACATTCGCGTGCGCTACACAGCGGAAATTTATCGAATTCCATTACGCAAAGTAATACGTACGTTTTGAAGTCTTTACGATTAAAGATAACACGAACGTAATTCAATGTAATGCGCCACGCATGTGGCGATTATACACGTGGATATCAATTATTTTTCTTCAGACGACACGCTATAGAATGTTTCTTAACTGTATTTGTTATTTGTATTACAATAATTTTTATGATTATTTATGAATGAAAAGTATTCTGGCGAAAGACGTAATGGACAAGGCTTAACAAGATTTTTCTCCTCGCTAATTCCAAACTGACGGTGGAAATTTCTAATGATCGAGCATTACGTTCAGTTAGCGAAATCCGCGAATGGATGCAAGTAAACGAGAAAGATAAATAATTCGCCGGATAAACGAGTACTTTGCCGATCCGTTGCTGGAATCTAAGGAATCCCAACGCAGAGCCAGGTAGTCTCGCGCGTGATATTCTATTTTACAATAAATATTTCAGTACACCTGGTTTTTCTCAATTATTTAAGTCACCGAGTATGGTTACGCCATGTGCATAGTTAACCGCGATCTTACGATTCTCGCGAATTTTTCCTCGTTTGACGTTTGACGTGCTGGCCAATTTCTTGTTCGACATTTCTTCTCGACGCAATCTTATTAAACCTTTCTTTTGCGAGAGAGAAACAGTTGTCATCAAAATTTTTTTAATTACAAAACAACATAAAACTATTATTCGAAAATTGTATTGAACAGTTTAAGGTATTGGACGCAATAATAAAAAATTTGTGTACAAAAAAATTGATTTCTTAGAAAATTTTGCAAAATTTCAAATTATAACACTGTTCTTATGAATGACTCGATTATTATCACAGAGTGCACGCAGATAGTAAACAACTTTAAACACATATGAATAATAAATTTACATTCGAAAAGTCTTACGACGGAATTCGTGACGCATGTGCGCCACATGGAGCGTGAAAGCGTACGAATCGCCATGTGTAGCCACGTTATAAACGCGTGTATGTGTGCACGAGATTATAGTAGCTTATCTGTATGGGCGTAAAAGTCTGCCGGGAACATATAGTTCGGATAAATTCTTGTTTTCACATTCACTCTCAGGAAAAAGTCTTTTATTTTCATGTCAAATTTATCGAATATTGAAATGTAGAGAAATGTATATATTAAATATGTGGTACAGCTCGCAAATCATGACATAAATAAGTCAAACATATACTCCGTCTGTACTGCGCACCATGATATTACGCATAAGCTAAATGTCATCTCATGTTATTGGATAAAATTGATTTATATGATGTGTTAAATCAGCAACATTTTCACACTAACTGGCATATCGTAAATTTAGCTGGAATATATATTTTTGCATTAATTTTGATGTTAAATAAACTTTCAGAAATAAGCTAAAATATAAAGAAAGAGAGAAATTTAAGTTTGAAAATTTTTTCTTTTTTAATCATTTTATTTTTATCATATTTATATCTTGTATAGCTACTGGATGATAATAACATACACAGTCGTAAAAAAGAAGTTTAATCTGTGAAAAAAGATGAAAAAGTGAATAAAGATTCAGTTCCCCCAAGAATACCGTTTTCAATTTGTCGTCGCATTTGTCAGAGGAAGGCAAAAAGTGTATTACACCCGCTTGTGTGATTTATGATGAATGAACTTACTAATAATGGTACACTCTGTACAAATTGCGAAAAAAAAATTATTTTCTTCAAGAAGAGTCACTTTATGACGAATGACATAATATATGTCCCGCGTACAAAATATTTTTTCAAATTGACAAATAATTATAACAAAGCAACATTTCTTTGTAAAAAGAACGACGAAGATAAATATATTCAATTCTTTTTAAATTCCCCTGAAAAAATGTTCAACTAAAAAACTATAATTGATATGTGCTTAATTCGTTTTATATAAAAATTACCCAATTATTGCGAAATGTCTTCTATTATAGATCGACAAGATCTAAAAAATTATGCTATTTAACTTGTATATGAAATGAATAAAAATATATAAGAGAGAGGCAGAGTATATATGTAATACATATTATTCTTTGCGAAAATGAAAGATCTAGATCAAAGCCTTGGCATGTCCAGCAAATTTTCCTCGTTAAATCTGACGTTTGCGGAGTGTAATACAAGATCCGTAAGATCGATCTCGCTTTTTTTGCAAGCGCTCGTTATCATATTACATACAAGCCGAGAGCGTCTCGTCAATGTTACATTCCTTCTCCTTTACGCGAATAACCGCCACATTGAATGACCGATCGTTGGAACGGCGAGCGACAATTAATCGTGTAAGATGGAAAACGAACGCACGCACGCTGGAATGCGCGTGATGTGCGTAACATCGGCAATCAGGGTCGTGATTGCGCTACACAAGAATCAAATTAGCATTGGTCGCTCGCCATTAGACCCACGACGAACGGAAAGGTATACAGAGAACGATAGGCGTATTTGCCATCGAGCGGGAGGAGACGCGGCAAACAAGTCCAACGCGCGCGGCTTTTACGTAACGCTTTATCCTTGCCTCTCTCGTAGATCTCTCCTCGTACAGTGCAGTATGCGCGGCGACGAATGCAACGTATCTTCGGAAACGTAACTTTCCAGGGTACGATAAGAAAAACGTTCGTGCAAACGCGCCATAAACATTACGTAACTTCTATCCCAGAAAATACCGAGCTAACTTTACCCGTATGTATTTTACGAGTTGCTTTAGAATTCATTCATAAACATTGCTCAATTTTAAGTTTTGTAAGAAATAACGACATGTGTCTACACTTTTCACCAATTTCTGTATAAACATCATAAAAATATCCAGCACTCTGCATTCAGTTACATTTACATAGAAATAATTTATGCACTGGATATTCAATTAGCGAATCATGAACATTGAAATCATTGAAAAATAAAAACTCTATTTTTTGTTCATAATTTGTGACATTTTAATATTATTTCTCTGTAAATGAAATAATTAAATCAAGAATAGAAGGATATTTTCAATGATCCATCAACAGATTGATTATATGATTGACAGCATATGTACTTCTAAACTTCAATCATCGAATTAAACCTGTCGTTCGATGAATAAGCGTGTACAAGATACCATGTATGCACGTGCTTCTGTATATACGAGTATCGCGTACATAGCGCGTGTTGTGCACATAAACTATACGTCGAAGCACATGTTTGCCGCTTTCGAGTGCTACTCTCATGGAGAGATAAAAGTCTCCGCGCACGCAAATGCGGAAAGGTTTCGAGAATCAATCGCTCCATTGTTTATGCCGATTGGAAATAGATGAATAGGAAGTGATTTATATAATGGATATTATTTCAGCATGATTTATTGCTCTTGATGAGAGTCTGTCTGGAGCTCGATATATAATTTGCGCCGAGAAATATCGCGATAGAAAGGTGCGGCAAATATTTTTAGAACGTTAAATTTAATCTTTATTCAAAAAATTAATTTTAAAAAAAGTTGTAAAAATATTATTAAACCGCGTATATTTTCAAACAGTATATAAAATGCGATAATATTTCTAAATATTATTATACCAATAATTTAGAAAATTGCTTATACAATATGTATATAAAGTTTCAATAATAATTTATAAAATTTACGACTTTAACGGTTAGACAAAAATACGAGTTGTGAATTTTAAAAAAATCTAGACAGCAAAAAGAAAGGATGACGCGATATCCTTAAAAAATAATGCGAAACTTCGAATCCATAAAAACTAGCGGTAATTTTATTAGATCCGTTATCGCTCGTCACTTTTTCTAAACATGACATAACACTGCATGGTGAAAGCTTCAGAACCGTGTGAATCATTTCCTGAAAATTTTGCTTCACGTTTTCTTCAGTTTAGTGACACCTGCATACATCCGCACATGTATACGCACATGCAATATACTGCTTTTTTCTAATCGCGATCTAATTCTCCTGTCAGAACTGCAGGGATTATGATTGCCTAAGAGTCTATTAAAAATTGTAACAGCGAGATTGTTAACTACAAAGGTATTGCAAAATGCGAGAAAAATTTCTAAGATTCGAAGAGAGTCGTGCGCGCATGTTCGGCGAAATCGGAATTTATCGAACGTCATTATCTGCCACGTTCGCACTCCGAACCACTTATGAGCGACATTTCTCGAATCGCCGCCGCGTGCGGTTTAATTACAGGGCATTATCAGCACGCGCGGCACGCATAAACGAATGCGGTGCATAAACGGCCGAAAGATTGGGCAAGCGGGGAAAAAGAGCCGGCAAAAAAAACTTTACGATGAATTACCGAATGATTTTGCAGCCCGCGTTATCTGTGCGTGCGCCTCCTAATAATGAGACAATTTTTTGGATAAATGCCCAAACACAGAATCGCCTTTATTAGCCCTAATAATCGACGGCTACCGATATCTTCAAAAAATATCTACAATAAAATTCAACCAGCGACTCACTTTAAAGCCTGTACAATCGCTGAAATTTCGGCAGATAATGAGCAGTGTCCTTGTTCAAAGTCATCTTCCAAAAAAAGTCTAGCGTCCCAAGCATTATGATACTAGTTATAACATTTTCGGCAAACATAGCCTTCATGGAAAGATACTATTTATTACAGAGAAGAGTTCAGTGCTAATTAAATGGATTTTTGAACAATAGTTAAGACAATATTAGCGTTGTTGCCTCAAAATGTTTTAATAACATTTTTATAGTAGAATGCTAATTAATATTAAAATTTTGATAAGAATGACATTAAAAGGATGCAAAAAAGGACTACTAAACTATCGAAAAATATTATTATCAAAACCGACATTCTAAGAGATCATACATAATATTTATATATTTTTTTGTTATTATTTCATAAAATTAAATTAAATTATTCTATCAAATTAATTAGGCTGGAACTATTAAATTTTAGATAATTATTAAAATATTTAGTTTAAAATAGATAAATAATCTCCAAAAAGTTGATGAGCGATGACTGAATCAAAAGAAATTCACAAATATAGAATTAAATTATTTTTAATAAAATTTTTCTTCAATGAAATTACTTGATTACATCTTATTCTTTGTATGATAAAGTCAACATTAATGACTAGTTTTTCCGAGAAGTCCAATATTAACATCATCGCCAGCCAACTCAACATTGCCCGAACACAGTATTCTTTGTCTCAGCTCAACATTGACTCAGCTCGCAATAAGATCTCAGTCTCTAGATATACACGAGATACGCAGAGATGCACGCATGTCGTGGTAATTGATAGGTGCGTGACGAACCGAGACTCGATCAAGCACAGGTAAATATAACTGGTATAACGGCGCGGCCTAATCATACCGCGATAAAACGCGGATGGAAATCTAATTCGAGCATCACTTTCTCCTATTCATTACGAGTTATCCCGTTCATATTAGACGATCGAACAATCGCATAATTTACATATGAAGTGAACAACCTTGTTTAAATTTCATTTTGCATGTGTCATCCGGATATGCACATCAATTAACAAATGTTATGTATAAAGTTTCATATACATATATGTATATATATTCTTTAAATTTTATTTATTTTTCTCAAATATTTAATTAAATTTATTAGACACTTATATTGCATTTATATAGAACTTAAACGTTTAATCCATTTATTTATCCATAGCAATTGCTCATAGCTCAACAGCTATGTCATTTTTTGCAATTTACATAAATCATGTAATAAAATAAATAATATGAATTTGTAAGAGATTATATATTTTATAAAAGATGCTTTTTATGCAGTGATTTAGTCGCATCTTTAACGCGATATGTATACTACTGCTTTTTTTTATAATATACATTATTTAAAATTGAACAAAACGATAGATACGTAATTCGACCAAGAGTCCGCAAGTAACTTCTCCAGGATTCGCTACGTTGGACATAATTTACTTGTCAGCGTGAATGAAATCATAGGATATTAGACGCAGATCAAGTGAAAATACTTGTACCGTTTCCTGCTCGCGCACACGTGTACCGGCTAATAAACAGGTGCGTAATGAGTAAGAATCGAACTTGTAGGATAACCGGCATAACTACACCACGAATCTTCGAGCGTTCTGATCGCGGCATCGTAAACGTCGCTATCATATAAAAGCGTCACTTTCTCCGTTCTATTAAATAAGAACAGCCTTTTTAACCTTTTCTAACTGCTAAGAAGGATGATGCCGTAACCGAGATATACTCAATTTCCTGTCTAAGAACAACTATAAATCATTAAGATGAAACGCATATCTCTTTTCAATTCCGCCGGATTATCAAACGTACGAGATATTAGAATTTTATATTATTGTAATAATGTAAATAAATTATATAAATATTAAGCAAAATTTTTTTACTTGAATATTTTTTTCACATAATACATTTTGCAGTCTCGGTTGATTCGTGTTATTTGTTGTATGTATATAAATATAAATTGCGAATTAACAGCTAAAACGCACAAATTGTAATTAATTAGTAATTTTTTATTAAATTGTAATTTAATAAAAAATTAAAATTTAGGGTTTTAAGTATGTACAAAGTTACATTCAAGATTATTGTAGGTACTGATCTCGTTATTAGCGCAATATATTTTCTTTTTCAACGATTTGATCAAAATTTTGAAGATGCTTTATTAATAAAAATTATTCTAACTGATGATAGCTACTTTGGATCAGATTGCAACGGAAGAGAATCTCATCATTACGAAATGATCAAGGAAAGATGATCGATACCTCACGCTGCTTTACTCGAGAGTCGAAAGTGAATTTTCACGTTCGCCGGTCGACGAGTCAGCGACCTTTAAATACATCTCACACATGTCGATCAGCCGAAAAAATAAAGTTTGCGAAAACTATACGGTATTCCTCTATGATATTTATGGCCGATATAAAAGCACACCTTACATCGCATTAAAGAGTACCCGCATTTGTGTAGGCTTTTATTAAACTTGTAGACTCTACAAAGACTTTAGAAAACGTTTTGCAAAAACTTATAAAAACCTGTAAAAAATGAAAATGTGCGTATCTTATCTGCAAAAGAAAATTGTGTAAAAATTAAAAATGAGAAAAATTGTGTAAAAAATTTAAAATGAAAAAAATTGTGGAAAAATTTAAAAATTTATAAGAAAAGAAAAAGAGAGGAATTGTATATAAAATCTATATTTCAAAAATAATTCTCTTATATACATCTATTTTAAAATGTGGATTTTTTATCTTTATTTAAAACACATCCTTTGTATAGGATATTCTACGTGTTTTGTTACATGTGTGCGACATTTATGCGGCGTATAATTCGTCGTTAATGGCTTTTCCGTCACCAGAACAGCATGACGTAACCATGCAACTAATTGAGTGACTGCGGAAATAACAAATGCCCTTGCATTTTACACACCAATATATTTCAAGATACTTCAAATACCTTCGCAGATAGCCGCAGAGATTAGACGAAGATTTACAAACGCGTTTTAACGCTCTAACCATCAAGCAGACACGAGATTTTGTCTTGGACGACATTCTAGTCACATTTTGCGCAAAATATTAATACTTCATATCGAAACATGAGTTTAATTTTACCGATAAAAAAAAACACAAACGATCGTAACCTATATCACTTTCGATTCCATTACACAAGAAAATAAAGACTCTAATATATTTATTTAAAAAATTCTAATATATTAAACTATGAATATATATATGTATATAAGTATATTACATTTTTTTTAAATCTCAGATATTTCTCTAAATTTTCTAATAGTAAGTAATAAATTTGTTCGTATTTCTATTAAGCATTCGTATTATAAGCCCAGGTAAAATATTCGGTTGAAAATTGAAAATATAAATTGAATCATGCATTTAATTAGTCACATATTTCGAAACAAAAAAATATTTACGATACTTGAGCTGATAAGAGCAACAGCGAGAAATCATAACAAATTATTTCCTGCGCGTAGCCCGTAGATATATAAACGTAGACATTATCGAATGTAATTACGACGTAAATCACGAATACCACTTATCACGAGATCGTCGAAAGATCTCGCTGAAAACTCGTCAGCGCAACGGTACGTGTTCGCGGTATTAGCAATAATATTAGCGATTATCGTTTCATGTCACATACAGATGCACGCTGTTTGCGGGGAACCTCCTTTAACCCTCCGCGGTTGCATATCGGCATTTAACTGACCGCGGACTTTTACTCTTTTGTGTCGGCGCGTAGCCGCATCGCACAATTATATGTACGTTTATAGTTACGGGTGGATTGTAAAACGGCATTCTACTTTAAGTACCCGTACATATAGCTGATACCGTTAACTCTCTTTTATTGATAATTTTTATTACAATCTCATTCGTTATTATCATTATTATTCGTTATGTAATATATGATATCGCGTTAAAGATGCGACTAAATTACTGTTTATAAAGAGCATCTTTTATAAAGTATATAATCTTTGAAACTCATATTATTTATTTTATTAAATAATTTATATAAATTGCAAAAAAATTACATATAGCTGTTGAGCTATGAGCAATTGCTGTGGACAAAAAATGGATTAAATGTTTAAGTTCTATATAAAAGCAATATAAATGTCTAACAAAATTAGTTAAACATTTGAGAAAAAGAGAGATGATTTATATTAAAGTTCACGTTTGTATTATAAGTTCAGTGCGTGAGAACTTGTAGCTATCTCTTCTTTGAGGCAACTTTTCTTTGAGAAATATAAAAATAAATTTTTATTTCATCGATATTACCGCGGAATCATTGATAAAAGTGTCTTTTTATCGTTCGAATAATATAGAGGCCAACTTAAATTCCAAAAAGATGTACCAACGATTTTATCGTAAAAATATTGAAATTTGAAAAATTAGAATCATGTCACACTGTTTCAATTATTTCATTTAAACTCTCAAAATTGTATGTCGTCCAAATACTCTTAGAAAATTTTCAAATAATCTATAACTCCTAAAACATCACCAGATAATCAGATTTCTCTTTAAAGAATAAATAAAATAGAACAGAGTTAAAAAAATCGCGCATGACGGAGCTTTGTGTAATCAGTGCGAGAAAAGAAAAGTTGTTATAGGCGACTGCCAATAATCGGGCACGTGCGCGTCGATAATGCATTTACGTGCGCCGTAAACTCGAATCGGTTTACATTCGCTGCTCGACCCACGCTAAATCGTCGACCCAGTTCCGAGATCCGAGAACGAGACAGACACGCCGCGAATCGCAACGGGAAAAAGAAAAAAAAAAAGATAGGTCGTTCGCCACTTTGCGCGCAATAGAAAGCATCGGTCATCGATCACGCTTTCTTTCTTACGACCGATTACGTGTAAAAAGACGTCGAGGTTCAATGAACCACATGTACGCGGATGCGACTCCGCCGCGCTTCTTTCCCGAGAGATCGAGCATGTATCCGGCACTTCATTGTGATTGCGGCGGAAACACGCGCGAGAGAGGCAACGTATTGGGAGACTGGAGATTTATTTCCCTTCTTGATGATGGTTAGATAAAACCGCTTCTCTCGCGTGAACCGCGCAAAAGAGCAAGTATGAAAACGACGTTAGGAACATCAATACGCATATACATTCGTAGTATTTTTTCATTCGCGATATGTAAAATAATTCTCTAAAATTCATTTAAAATAATAATAAGATTATATTATTCTTGGCACACCTACAATCTCTTTTTTTTTATGAAACGTTAATACATTACTGACATGTGTAATTTTATATATCTCTGTGTCTAGAATTCTTTGCAAAAAAACTCTAGCAATTACATATATCAAAATGTTGAAAACGAGATGTTCATCATAAAAGTTGATGATTCGAAAGCGGTACGAATCAGCGAACCGCGAGACAATAACGAGACAGAACAGAATTTTCCTGCATTAAATACCGAAAGTAACACCTCTTACTCCCGTAATGCTACGCAAATGTGTAGCATTTATACTCGATGTATAACATGCCAGGGTACATTAATCGCCGAAGTCTATAGCGCGTTTCGATTTCTACCTTGGAATTCGGTACAAATTCCGAGCCGATGCAGCTTCCTGATTCAAATTTATGCCCGTATTTCTTTGCAATGTCAACGGCGACCAAGTGTAAAGTTATGAGAACGATACTCTATCGATCGATTCTATTTATAATTCAGAAACACTTTCACAATTCATAGCAAAAATGTTAGAAGATAAAAAAGTTTGTACATAAATAGCATATATTTATAACAATATGTTTCAATCTTAAGATAGATTTTTTTAGTAGATTGTATATTTCAAAGAATTCGAATAATTTATATAGCAATTAATATATACATAATCGCCACTCTGAGTATTAAATCTTATATAGGTTATCATCGTGATGTTATAATTCTTTATACGTGATTTATTTTAATATTATTAATAAATATCAACTCTATTAAATGTGTTAATTTGATACTTGATATATATATCATATTTATACGTTGTATTATTGTATTTCTTGCATCTGATATTTTTTATTATGAAAAAATATTTCAATCACTGCAGCTAATTAATTAAGATGTCGATTTTGTTTCTATTTTACATATTGATTATTTTTACAACTGCTAGATAAAGCTATTGAAAGCTAATTTATTTACACATTTAGAATAACTTAAAGTTGCAATTCATCTCTTCTAATTTTTAAACACAGCACGAAAGTAAAATTTCATGCAGAAATAAGAAAAATTCGTAAAATTTTTGATAAAGTTTTGAAAATATTAAATCCTTTTAAAACTTTATCAAAAATTGTACGAATTTTTCTCATTTCTGCGTGAAATTTTACTTTTGTGCTGTGTTTAAAAATTAGAAGAGATGAATTGCAACTTTAAGTTATTTTAAATGTGTAAATAAATTAGCTTTCAATAACTTTATCTAGCAGTTCTAAAAATAATCAATATGCAAAATAGAAACAAAATCGACATCTTAATTAGGTAATTAGCTGCAGTGATTGAAATATTTTTTCATAATGAAAAATGTATATGAAAATATAAATATTTTCTAAAATTCTCTAAAGATATAAAATATAAATATAAATATTTTCTAAAATTCTCTAAAGATTTACAATATACAGAATATTGTATATTTGTATATATGTATATAAAATTTATTGCTGCAAATCTTTCGGTCGCGAATAAGATTTAACGTTCAGAGAGAGTTATCATCCACAGGCGATATGCGCATGTTTATAAATGGCGACGGAGCATTATTTTACTCACCGTGAGCTGCGTCTTGTCAGGTGCAATCGCCGTAATCTCGACCGGTCTCGGTTCGGGTTGGTTCGCCCTACTGAGAATTGCAGCCGGCATCTTCGCGACGAGGGACAGCCTCCTGGTGAGCCGTCTGCCCAATTCCGCGCGCCGGCGAACCCTAATGCGGGGTCCGGTGCCCTTGTAGCTCCCGAATTCCATTCTCGATCACAGACGAGAGTGAATCCTTTCCTTCCTATCGATGACTCTTCATGGCGACACACACACACGCGCGCGCGCGCGCACAATAGACGCCGCCGGTGTCCGCTCGTCTGTCGTTGTTATTACGTGATTATTTGAGCAAACGTCATATCCTCGCGAAGATCCATCTCGAACGCTCGAAAGTTAACGCCGAATACACGAGAGAGAAAGAGAGATACTTCTCACCAATTTCCTGTCTGTACAAACCGTCAAAGTCCGCAAAGTTTTGCAACCGTCGCCATTTACACAGTACTTGCCGATTTGAAAATGGACTCGTCCTATAATTGGACTCGCGGAAAAATCACCGATCGAACGATATTCGCGACGGCGTACGTTATCACCCGCGCTCCACGCGAATCGAGAGTATTGTCCGAATAATATAATCGCCCGAATAAATCTCGCGACGTCACGACGTTAACGCGCAACCGAACGGGGCACACGCGACGTAAAAAACCGACTGGATGCTGAACGCACGCAGCGCCAGCTTAGGCGGGGAGGGAACGAAGGCGCGCGAAGGGAGCCGATGACGCGAGACGCGAGCCACATGTATGTACCGACGTTCATACACCTGCGGGCACCCGCGCGACGTTCAGACCGTGCGCACTTCTTGCATCTGTCTTCTCTCTCTCTTCATACTTCACTTTCTCTCTCTCTCTCTCTCTCTCTCTCTCTTTCGCTCTTTTTCTCTCTTCGTCTCCGAAGATTGAAAAATCAGAGAGGCGCCGGCTGATTCTCTCGCTATCTTCGCCGCTCGTTCGATCCGCTCGCTCGCTTCGGTCTGCCTGACGCGCTTCGACTGAAATTGAATCGCGGCAACCTCCTACCACACGCGGTCTGTCCGCTGCCGCGCCGGCCACCACTAACTAACCGTCGTCGTCGTCGCGCCGCCAAGCCACCTCCGCGCCGCGCCGCTCCCGTGCCACTCCCGGCTCCCGGCGTGCGAGAAGCCGCGCACCGTTGATAAACAAAACACATCCGCGGGGGGGGGTGGCTACTAGAGTCGCGCGACGATAAAACAAGACGTTCGGCGCGCATGATGTAACATGTAACAGGTGCGCGCACGATCTCGGTCAGTCTGTCAACCGTCGAATTAGTCGCCGCGCAATACTTGAATCACATGCGACGCGACAGATTTTTGTCGCGATCTTTAGAGTAACGAAACAAAACAAATTTCTATTTAAAGTGAGGAAAATACCTGCGAACGCCGCGATGTCGCCGGGTGAATCGTAAATTACGAGTCGAGTGATGCCGCGGCACTTTTCCCGCCATTTGAATATAACCGAAGTGCATCGCAATATCCATAGACAGAGAAAGTATAGATTGCGCGCGTATCTCATCTTAAAGCCCGTATCAGACTAGGCATGGAAAATTGAAGATTAAAGAAATTTGACTGATCGGAACAAAAGGAACTAAAATCTCTTTGTCCTGATTGGTTGAATTTTAATCTTTAATCTTAATCTTCAATGCATAATCTGATACGGGCTTGAGGGAAAATTCGTGCACCAAAATTAGAAAGAAAGCGGCAACGTTTCGGGAGTCTGTTTATCTCTTTTTAACTAGTGTAAAATCGATCAATTTCCATGATAACATGGTAAAGTGCTCCGCACTTGACGCTATTTTCGCTTTGAAGATTCTTCGCTCTGATTGGTCCAGCGAACATTTTGAAGCGAAAATAGCATCAAACGGAATGCACTCGTAGTCTTACATTCGAGAGAGAAGATCGGATCTTTCCAAAGCTCTCTTTCTCTTTCTAATTTTGGCTTGATCGATACGCGCAGTCTATACTTATGTTTCTGACGACATCCGGCGTTTCTTCAAGCGAAAGTCATTGTTTCCGCGAGATGCGAGAACTCTCGTAATCCAAAACCGCGATGTGTACCGCGGATAAGAAATCGCGGAACGCGATCGATGATTGATTTATATCTACGGACGACAGCGTGACGGCGTCGTTGACAGAAGCATCCCGACGACATACGACATACATCGCGGTGTCTCCTTCCTCGCCTATAAATAACGAAGACCTATTAGAAAGCGCATTTCTACGCCGATCGTGTCGAGCGGTTGCATAACATTGGCGTGTTACCTGAGCCTAGACATTATATCCATCGAAGTTCATAAACATTCGAATGCAGCGTATACAGGGTTTGTCGAAACGAGATCAGCTGATCTTTTGATGATAAATTTAAACGATTTTAATTATTAGAAAAATCCTCAATCTCTTCGATCGAATCTCTTTATAACGCTATTATTACTGACGCTTCAATCTTGTAACAGCAGCACACACACACACACACAAAGCCTTTCTATAATTTTTTATTACCATTCAATTTCTCAATTCTAGGACACTTCAAGTAATATTTTATCTGAATTAATATGATCGGAGAATTTATTTCAAATCTCTCGCGCGGATACAAATAAAAATAGTAGATTTGATAAAACATGTACGCTAATAAGGACGGCTCACAAGTAAGTAGCGCATGTGAAATAACTGAGCTAATATATATATGTATAAAATATTATTTCCTGAAAATCATACGATGTAATCATTATGAGAAAAGCTAATAAAAGGCAGGCGATCAGAGCATTAAATTATCAGATCATTAGTTAGAATCCAGTTAAAATGGATTTGAAAATGTACTTTATATTCTTTGTGACGTAAATAAAATATGCTGGTATAACACTTGTTGCAACGCGTTCTATTTAGCGTCGTGAAAACGTTTCATGAAACTAAAAGGAAAGAATCTGTGAAATTAAAGCTCTATATCAAGTTAAAAATCTGCAATCCATTAATTCAAAGCAAATGATTGATGAGATTAAAGATCTAAGAAAACAATTAACTTCTTTGATATGTATATTAGCTCCTGTGATTTCACCTACTTTCTTCAAATGTTCAAACTTTTAACTAGTCACGAATTTTCAATTGCTTGTTAAAAATAGAAATTGATTTAATAATTGCCCTAAATCTAACATAGACGTTAATATAACAAGGAAAGATTGCATTTAAAAAGATGTGAAATAGATTTAAAGATTAATGAAAGATTGATGAAATCGATAATTAATACATGATTTTTTTTCAATGAAAAAATAATTATCCAACGCGAAATAACGTTCGAATCCTTACATGCGTTTGTATACAAATTAAACTAGTAGAAGCAATAATCGCACCTTTTCACTTCTACGATTTCTTTTATATATTTGCATTGTTCATATGTAAAAAGCACGAAATCCGATTTGCATTTATTGAAGTTAGGTAGATTATAAATTTATTTTCTGACAAATCTGTTTTCTTTTTTTTTTTTAATTTCTCTTATTAGTATCATAAGCTCTCTTTGTTTGAACGCTATTGTATTTAGTTTATTATAAAAGGCTTTTATTTCTTTTTCTTTTTTTTTTAACGGTCGTTATAATAAACATTTCTGTCAGTTCCAAAATTTATCCTTGTCAGTCTTCATTCTAAAGTTCATCTCTCATTGTCGGCAATTTCATCTAGCACGTGTGCCGCGTGTCGATTTGTCGATTAAAGTGTACTCTGTTGGGTGCTCGGAGTACTAGAGGTATTAACAAAAAGGGCGACATCTTCCGATCTTCCATTGCCTGATAAATTTTTGATATCACGTATTGCGATTTTTGAGATAATCCCGGGAACGAAAGTACCGTTGTGTTTATACGGTCGCGTAAACGAGCCGCGAAAAATAGATGGCATGTGCAAGGTGTTGCGGCGAAACCGACAGGTGTAATAATTATAATAATAATTCACTTGGAGAGCTCGCATACCACGCTCGAACATGATAAATCCGAACGCCGATTCGGAATCGGTCGTAAGTACCGCTGCGGAACGAGTAAACGCGCGACAGAAGTCGAAGCATGGAACAAGCGGGAGATTCGCGACCTTTATTTGGCGACGCGAGAATAATTTGCGACAAGAATGCAAGAGGAACGACTCGGCGAACGACACCAAGGACATGGAGCATAGGTTAAAAAATCCTTCGGGTAGCAAGGTGTCGTTCGATTTTTTCAGGAATATCAAGAAACACTTGCAAATAAAAAATCTGTGCAAATCCAAGCACAAGGTAAGCGCATATTATTTCCTGCTGTTTTCTTTCGTCCGCTTCTTAAAATAAATTTCCTTTTTTTTTTTATACATATTACATATACGCCCTTTTTGCAATACAATACCATACTCCTAAAATAATTTTTTAACTGTTTTTTTTTTTTCAGAGCAAAGAGACAGATGTGTTAAGCCCTTCTTCAAATCAGAACAATATTATATCTGTCATTGAACCTTTTAATTCTTGCCAAGAGCGAGAACTTTCAAATAGCGAGCAAGAGATCTCGTCAATCAGACAACCTTTGCATGAAAGTAGATTGGGCGATGTACTTGAAAATTCCTGCCATGGTACTGAAGAAAATATAGATAATATTAATACACAATGTTATGGTGCAACTGGCATGAATCTTATAGTTCCTACTAGGCAACAAGATGAATTAACACATGACATTGCAACTGTTTATTCAACACCCAGTTGTTCTGATGCTATAATGGCAGTTCCTAGTAGTGCAATAGCGAAAGTTCCTCGCAGTGTGAATGAAACATTAAGTAATGAGCATAAAGTTAGAGCGAATCTTGCAAAAGAATTGCTCAATTTAAGCAAATACGGATGGTATTGGGGTCCTATATCTGGAGATGAAGCTGATACCAAGCTCATATCTGAACCAGATGGTGCATTCTTGGTTCGAGATTCATCAGATGATAGGTATGTATATATATATATGTATATCTCAGATAATTTAATTTGTAGTGTTTTACTCATACTAAATATAAATATGATATATGATTGAAATTTTAGATACGTCTTAACGCTTAGTTTTAAATCATCTGGGAAGATGCTGCACGCGCGTATGGAACACAGTGGCGGTCTATTTTCCCTGTGCAATCAATCTACAGAGAGTGGAGGATTTACTTCAGTGGCTTCTTTGATAAATCACTCCATGAATTTCAGCCAATCTTCTGTCATTTGTTATTCGAGGCCGAAATATCCGGGATATCCATCATTTCCGGTTAGATTAACAAAACCAGTGAGCAGGTTTACACAAGTAAGAAGTTTACAATATCTTTGCCGTTTTGTCATTCGCCAGAATACTAGATTAGATAACATACACAAGTTGCCTTTGCCAAAAACTATCAAAGGATACATTCAAGAAGCGCACTATTGATATCTAACATACAAAAAGATAAATATCAAAAAGAGATTAATACTGAAATTATTTTTATTAAAAAAGATTCTAAGACATGTTAATTAAAAACAAAAGAGCAATATAGAATGAGACAAATTTTTATGACAAATTGGCAGCATGCATAATAATTTTTGCATATGTGTATATATATATATCTAAAAATTTTGTGTATATATATATATATATATATATATGAGAGAAATTTTTGTTATCTCTCTCTAATATATATTATATTGCATTAAAAATGTTTTTTCTCAATTAATGACGTTTTTATTCATTATTGAAAAGTGTGTGAAGATATATAATTTATAAATAGTTGAATAATAATAATTTATAAATAGTTGAAAAAATGAATATTACATTTATCTATTTTTCAACAAAATGTTACACGCATTATCATATTTTTATTGAATCAAAAAAGAATATTTTTGTATTACATAATCAATGTTACATAATCAATTTGCAGTTATTACGATTTCATAAATTAATTTAAATAAAATTTGTCTTCCTGCTATTTCTCATAATGGCAGAAAACTAGCAAGAGTTTTATATGTGAAATTAATGCTGGACGATTATACTTAATTATGACAATACTGCAGGGTAAACGAAAATGTTTTTTAATCTATTGTTAAATGTTGGTAGCTCTACATAATCAACGATTTATATCTTTATATTTTGCATGCGAATAATTTAGATTTACTATTTTATTGTACAGATTTCGTTAAAATATATTATTATGTAAAATAAATTATAGCTATATATATCTGCTAGATAATATTCTTCATATTCATTTTTTTCGCGTGCAAGACCAGGTACTTAAGTAGAGAACTTCTTTTAATTTTACTAAGAAATATTTTAATTGTGCTCAATTAAAAATATCTACAGCTCTCTTTTTCCTAAAACTTTCTCTAACTTATCTATTCCAACTCAATCCGAGTATATTGCGCGCCTAGAACAGAAAAGTATATTATAAGTATGCAGGATCTATATCGAAGATTGCTTAATTTCAACTACAGATTTTTTTATGTTTTGGGAATATATTTTTTTATTTCTAACTTTTAATGTGATATATTATAGAAAATAAATACAGGAAATATATTTACCGTTACGAAAACAGCAGTCGCCGTCTCTGTGGCACGACTTAAAGCTTCATCCGGTGATGGCTTGGCAGCACTCGAAAGCATCGCGTGCACTTGTAAAGCGTCTTTTATTCGTCTGTCTAAGAATAGCCAGGTCTCTTTATGGTCTTCACTAGTATCTTGCAGCATGTACAACTCAGTGGCCTTGTAAATGGTCGCCAATATCATTCTCCTAGTGTACCAGTTGATCTAACCAAAGTAATGTGCCGTGTTTAAACAGCACATCTGAACAATATTTTATTTGCCCTAACAGATAAATATCAGCGATACGACTTACATCGACGGACCTGTCGCCGGCATAGTAGCAGATATCGTCGACTAAAGTTAATAAATTCGCTAAAGCAGTCGGTACGTTCGGTGGTAGAGTCATAATAGCCATTGCTTGTGCCCAGGTCTTTTTATAGGGAATCACCATTCTCAACCGCGTCTCCACGGAGTCTCGAACTTGCTGCTCTGGCGTCTTCCCTGGACTCGAAGGATCCGCTTCAATGGCTAATGTTTCTTTTTCTAGCATCTGATTCAATTCGCGGTTGCACATAGAATAAAAGTACTGCACCAAATCCGCGCCACCGTTTGGAAAGAGTCCGTGTATTACGCCCGGATATCCGATCGACTCGGCACCTACGGCACCATAATTTTCAATTATATTATTTTATATGTCATTTTTATGTTAAAACGATACACAATCAATAACAGCAAAGCATTAATATTATACAGACTTATATTATTGAATATAAAATATGAAATATATTTCTAACGCATCTTTTAGAAATTTTTGAACAAGCGTTTTAAGTATTTTCCGTCTAAAAATCTTTAATTTACTAATTTACTAATCTTTTTTTACAAATCTTTAATTTACTAATTTACTAATCAAGATTATAAGTTAACTAATTTTTCAAAATGGACAGTACAACACATAAAGAGAATTGTAGGTTGAATTACCAGCACTGATAGCCTGTTTGCTCCATCCCATATCAGGAACAAATTTCAGAGAGGCGCCAAGTATTTTTGTTTTAATATTTTTCTCATATTCCTCATCACTCTCCTCATGAGTGGACTGTTGCGGTTCTGTCTTTCTGTTACTATCATTTTCAGATTGATCGGCCAGCAAAGCCCTAGAAGTCCACAAACGTCTAAAACCTAATAAAATCAATATCTACCTTTAAAATTATCTACATATTAAATATATTTTATATATATATATATATATATATATATGTTTTATATTATATGACATATAAAGATTTATTTCATATCACATAACAGACATTAAGATATTAATCAATGGAACATGTGCATTAAAAAGAAATTTTTTATTAAATCTTAGATAAATTACAACTTTATAATAGCAAAAAATTTTATGTTTAATTATATATACATGATGCGTACCAATAAAATTAACAGTATACAATTATTAATTATGACAATCTTGATTGGTTTCAAACTTTTACTCAGCTAGCGTACTCAATGAGAATTCTTTGGCAGCATCTATACATTCATTAACCCGGATGAGAATACTTTCCATTACATCTAGACCATTTATCGCTTGATAACAGAAAGAAATTTTTTCTGGAAGTGGCATCACCGGCAATTGTTCACCGCCAACGGTCAACGTGACTTCTGCGTGAGCCTTCTTCATCTCGTTGTAATCGTGTATATTATTATAATCCTTTTTTTGTTGCTCTAAGTCTTTTATCTTCACTTTCCAATGCGTTCTACACAAATCTATTCCCTCTCTCAACGGATTCAAATAATTTTTTAGCACATCTGTAATATTCCAAATACCCGTTTCATTGTGCTTATCTCTGATAAATAAGAATCTCAACAGGTTCAGTGTAGTAATAACTTCGTCCGATATTTCCACTAAATCCGATGAACTTCCGTGTGGTAAATTACAAATCTTTTTCAATATCAATTCCAGATTCTTTCCAAGAAATTGAGGATTTCGTGGAGTCGAGTTAAGACAATCGATGATAGAAGATTTAAGTATACTAATGATTAAGCTCAATAAACCAGAATGATCGCTAATTTCGTACAAATACAAGATAACAGAATATCTAGCTTCCATGTTGAATATCTCGATATACTTGTGAAAAATATGTAATGCCTTCTTTCGTTCCGTATCACTATTACAGTAAATCATTACTTTAATAATTGATTTAAATAAGTCTAAATATATTTGTAATCCTAACACTTCAGAATTTACAGACCGAGGTGAGACGCGCTTTATAACAGTTTCCATAAAAATTAATCCATTCGAAATTACAATGTCTTCCTCTTTGCAAAGCAAAATTTCAAAAAAATATGTGCATGTTTCAAGAATGTAATAAGGACTATAAATTTGTGGTACATTTTTCCAATAATCTTTTTTGGTAATTATGTAGAAATAAAAGTTAGCATAGGCCAAATCTGATATGTTATTACTTGATTCAAAAAGCATACTACGTTTATAATTTTCAGTGTATAAATGTCCTTCTTGCACTTTGTTGCGGATGATATTTCTACGACGTTTACTAACAACGTTCAAAAAATATAATATATCTCCAGTTAGGTAAAAGGACAGTGTTATTATTTCCTCTGAGAATTCTTTATATGTCGCTTCTTCAACAATGTTTCTGTTCCAGTAGTAGGAAGGCTTTTCGCACAGAGAAATAAGAAAGCTCAAAAGATAATCCCCAAGCAGCGATCCTTCCTCGAATTTGGAGTAGATCTTCACTGCCTCTTGCACCAATGGTTCCATGAATGATACGATTCCTTTATATACATCCACAATTCTGTTACTGTCAACGTCGCGCAACGATGCTAAATCTTCAATGTATGACTTGATGGTATTGATGCACCACTCGATGGCCTTGCTCTTGTCCTGCATTTTCATCATACATATACCTAGTGGTTCCAAGATGGCACAGAATTTGATATCGTCCAAACATTCTATCTGTTCTAGGAACTCCAGTACAGTTTCCATGGGATTACATCTCTCTGCTATAATGTTTAACACAATCTTGCAGCATTCAAATAGTTCTTCCTCGGATTGCGAGTAAGATTCCGTGAGGTAACTAGCGGTGACAGACACAATCTCGCTTACAGTGTCCTCGATCACTTCATTGCTCTCCGTTGTGAAAAGTTCCAGAGCTTCCTTAGGCTTATGATCCTTCAGAAAATTGGTGAACCGCTTGACGAACGTTTGCGACATTTTTCCGATTACAGATATTGAGATTACAGAGAAAACAAATATTGCACGCAGGCAAAATTATTCTCCAAAAAATATTTTTCTCTATATATGTGTTTATGTGCGTATATATTTTATATTTTCAAATATATTGTTTTCTTCTTTCGAAAATTATTAACTATGTTTCTGCTTCTCGACGATTAAATAGTAGCTGAAGTAGACGTGTGTTTCTCCTCTATTCATCTTCCGGACACTGGAAATGCTGGATACGACAAAATACCATGTGCTTTTGTGAGCGAGGTTAGAAGTTTCCGCACATCAAGGTATATGTATGTATGTATATATTCTCATTGCACAGCTGATGCAAGAAAGAGAGAGCTTCAGCTGCTGTCTTTTTATTCTCGGCATAAAAGAATATTTACGAGATTTACAGAATTTAACGACGTGACATGACGAGATCCGGATTGAAATCGGCGAGTGATTGTGACAGCAATTGAAAATTTATTCGTAAAAAGAAAATAAATAAATGCAAAGGAGAAGAAGTGAGGGAGCAAGAATCGATGGCAGAGCACTTGACAACGGGCTAAACTATTTCAACATACTACGAGCAAGTTGCTGGAATTCGCTTACCATCGGCTATTGGAAATCTGCTTCGTGCCGAACGGAAAGAATTAAGCATCGCCATAACGCCAGCTGAATTAGATATTAGATGTTACTAATTACTGAATATTCAAACGAACCGCGTGCGTTCATGTTATTATTGTTACTGTAGCACGTTCGAATTTCGCGTAGCGGTTTCACGCCCCATGTAACGTACTGAGATCCCCAGTTTTTTCGGGATACACTATATAGGTGAGGTTATATGTCGCATAAATATATATGTATATTAGAACAGCTCGGAATATAGGGATGACGCATGTTTTAATCGATGAAGAAATGCATTACATAATTAATTTATTCATAGTGCGCGAAATGTGAATATTGGAAATATTGAGAGGTAGAAAAACAAAGAGATGAAAACTCCTAACGGTTCGTTCTCTCGCACTCTTTCATGTATAGTGCATCGTTGATTGGCTGTAGCTTACTATTGCGACGAATGAATGCACATTAACGTCGCATTATCGGAAACCGTCTGCTAAGTTTTTGTATACTTGTATTTGTATATTGTATTATTTCTCTTCTAACCTCACAGATGCGCGGTCGCCTCGATCTCAAAAGTAAGAGTTTGAAGCGCGTGATTTTATCGTGATGTTTAATTATACGAAATAGAAAAAATATATTCACGAGAATTAAACTTATTTTAAAATGAGTGACTCGGAGGAGGAGAATTACGCGACCTTCGGTGTTCCTCTCGATCCCTTGGACGAAGGTTTGTACATGGTGTAAATTAATTACGTAAGTTTATATTGTCTCTAATAAATTTATTATATCAAGGCTGTTTAATTTTGCAGAGAATATCCCACGAAAAAAGCCTGTTACAATCGAAGATCAATACGCTTGCGATGCCCAAGGTAGACGCAGATTTCACGGAGCGTTTACAGGTGGTTTTTCAGCAGGATACTTCAACACTGTCGGCACTCGTGATGGCTGGAGACCTCAGCAGTTCAAGTCTTCAAGGGGTAGTAAGGCGGGCAGCATTATTCAACGACCGGAAGACTTTATGGATGAAGAGGATACGAGTCTCTTTGGGATTGCTCCTAAAGGAATTCAAGCTACTAGCGATTATGCCGATCATGGACACAAGGGAAAAAAGAGAGAGAAAATAAGTCAAGATAATAACGGACCTATCCCTGGTGCTCCTGTTTTAAAGGAACTTTTAAAACCTGTCAAGTTAGTATTTGCAAAAATTAATAATGATGCAATTTCATCTCTGCTATTGTTAAATAATTATTTGTCATTTTTAATTGACGGAGAATTAGCAGTGCATCGACTATTTACTAATATATTTAATTTTTATTTATACATTTAGAGATTCAAAGCTGTATTAATCTTTGGTATTGCTTGTAATTGCAGAGAAACAGTGGGTATTGTTCTGCTCAAAAAGATGGGCTGGAAACCTGGTCAGGGTGTAGGTTCCAGACTCACAAAGAAAGAAAAGCAAAAGATAAAGCAACGTAATGAAAAATTAAAATTACTACAGGAAAATCCTGAAATGGTAGGAAGCAATTCGGAGGATTCGGATGATAATTCTACTAATATTACTTTTGCGCCTGATGATTACGAGCCATTCAGGTGCAAGCCAAAGGACAATTATTTTGGCATCGGCTACTCGGGTCTAGACAGACGGAAAATCCTCTCCGGCCACATCAATCTATTTGATACTCCAGCGTTTTGCGTTCAAGATAAAAACAAGAAACTGTCGATTCATGGCCAAGCGTTCGGGGTTGGTGCGTTCGAAGCCGATGACGATGATATATACGAAAGAGAAGATATGTCGCGTTACGACTTTGCCTTGGACCCCGAGCGTAAGACGAAGACAAAATGGTCGCAGGACGCTCCGACTAGCTCGCAAGTCGATTGCTTGGACGGTTTCGTCAGCGCGAAGGAGAGATTAGCGAACAAGAAGATCTTCAAACCGCCGGAATTGCCGAAGGATTTTGTACCGGTGCACGCTGTTAGGAGAACTAGATTTTATCCGCCGATTGTAATCCCGGTGGAGAATGGCAAACGCAGAGAGCCATTGAACGCCGTAGATAGGGCGCGGATTTTAGAAGATCCCGATGAACGTTCAAGGAAGCCGCCATCAAGCATATCCGTCGCCTCGAATATCATTTCGAAAACCTTGAATTTACATGGTAAACAGCAAACGGAGGAAAGAAGGAAATTGGAGAATCAACAGACTACGACGAGCAACTCGTGGCTGGGCAAATTAAGTGTCCAAAACTTTGTCAAAGGTGGTGTTGTCGGTAGCGGACAGGATGACACGGGCAGCTTAAAAACATTAGAAGATTTCAAAGAATCTGCTTCTGCATCCATACAATCGAGCACGGAAACGTCGGAAACGACGGAACGTGATTCCTCGAGTAAAAGCGAAAGTAGCGCAAAATTGTTTTCGTCCGATCCGGATAAACAGAGACGATTCGAGCAATATCTTATTTTTTTGAAAAACGATGAGAAGAATAAACTGGAGACTATCCAACTACTTTCCATGACCGATTGGGAGAGAGAACAAGAACGTACGGAATTCGAGCAAGCGGCGAAGCTGGAGCAGTCAAATAATTATATGGTAGACAAGTTTATACATAGCGCTGATCGCACGATGGACAAGACGGATCCGGAGAAGGATATAAAGGAAGCAGTGAGACTGAAGATGTTCGGCAAACTTACGCGAGAGCGAAGCGAATGGAAGCCCACGAGTATCGTTTGCAAGAGATTCAATATTCCCGAACCGAAAGTCGGCTGCGCTTCGGTTGCGACAGATCGGAAAACGGCGAGATTCTCCGTCTTTGATTCCTTAGATTGGTGTAGTTCATCCAAGTTCACGAAAGCTACAGAGCAACAGAGAACACAAGTGGAGGAAATTCCTCGACTGTCAAAGAAAACGGAAGAGAATGCAAACGAAGTGATTTCCGACACTGATAATATTTCATCGAATGATTACAAATCTTCAGAGCCCGTTTCCGAGAAGTTTAGAATCTTCGAGGCTTCCTACGAGAAGGTTTTTGGTAAAGGTATTCAAAATATTCTTTCCACAGCGTCGGAAAATGCTAAACAAGATGTGAGCGATAATTTAAAGGATGAAACAATCCAAGAAGTAGAAAATAAGCAAGAAATCAATACCGAATCGATAACTGCAGTTAAAGATCAGACAAATGAGAAGAAGGATCTCTTTAAGGCAATTTTCCTGAGCAGCAGCGAGGATTCCGAGGACAGCGAGCCGGAAGAGAACGTGGACAACGAGACAGTCAAGTCGATTTTAATCGGGAAAGATCCGAAAGAGATAAACATCCAGCGAAATACGTCGCCGCCGCGCGGTATCTTCGCAGAATTGGATCTTGATAGCTTGGTGACGCATCCGAAACGCGTTAATGACGAAAGTACAGCTTCCAAGATTTCGGAAACCAGTTTACCAAGGACTGATGAAATGCGAAACAATCTCGCGGACTGTAACGACGTAATCGATGAAGCGGAGGCCGCGATACCGCCAGATATGTACGGTCCGATTCTACCACAAAGGTTGTTAAAACAAGAGAGTACCGCGACAACAACAGAGGCCGGCAGTGCGAATCAATCATTAAAGCCAGTATTTCGCAGTGTTGTGGTATCAAAGACTGCGGAGAATTCGATACTCGGCGGAAAATGGGTGGAGCGGGACAAGGCGAAAAAATTAAAGAAAGAAAAGAAGAAGCACAAGCATAAAGAGCATAAGAGCCCTAAGCACAAGAAGAAATCTAAGAAAGAGAAACGTTCGAAACATTAATATCTATTAATTTTTATCCTTCGGCAATTTCAAGCTTCATAATGTGAAACGATTTATGTGTTAAATATTTGTGCGGTAACATAATTGTACATAAAGATGTCCAAGCTTCTAGAACATCACGCTTTATTAAAACCGTATTATTTTATAGTGCATTTTATTAAATATTTATGTACTTATTTTTCTATACATACAGTACAGATCTGTAATATAGATTGAGAATATATATCTGATTTGAGTTCTATAGATATTTAAATGTCTCATATGAGTAAGATTTAAAATCATTAGATAATCTTGAAGTGCCGAAGATAACAAAGGTTTTACTATATGTTTACTGTATATTTGTATAAACGAAGATACTTTGTTCCTAGTTGCTACTGGTTAACTGTTTGGTGATAAAGACTAGAAGTGAAAATTTAACTTTCTGGTGCAAATGACTTTAAAATAAATCAATGACTCCTGAATACAATAACTTCATATATTATATTTTTCAAATAATTACGTATTACACGTATAAGGATATGTACATACATATGTTTTAATTCACTTATGATTATGCACGAATCGCTTTTGGTTTGTATTCTTTTCTGTGAAAAAATTACATAAAGTGAATGAATTAAATAGATACTACTTATATTGAATATTAAGACGACACAGATGACATCGTGATTTAAGGACTAAATAAATCGATTGTGCATTCGATATACAAGAATACACGTAAAATATATATGTATTTTTCTATTTGCGAAAATCTAAACATAGACTCCTTATGTGTGCCATCTGGTATTCATCGTACCTGATACGTATCCTAAATGTACGTAATTTCATGCACATATCTGATGCCAACTGTATTCTCTCTGAGTATACAGTACCTAAAATACGAATTTGAGCAGTCTGCTTTTTTATTAAATTGTCGAATGTAATGCTATATTTTCAGGAAACAATAATCGTGATGTTTAAAGTACCAAGTTCTTTAGTAAGATCGCACATACGGGATTATTAATCTGATGTCATGGAATTCCTAGAAGCAGGTCTACTGGAATTACCAGATTTTTTGTCTACACTGGAAAAACATCGCAACATGATTATCTTCATTAATGGTGAGTTTATATATTTTTCACACATTTATTAAACATTAACTTAATTTTTTTTACATACCTGCTGCTTCTTGAACCTCTTTTAAACATGGCTGTTAACTTCTTCTTTAAATTCTTCTTTTCCATCTTACTGCTTTCATTGATGCTGGTTTCAGAACCAGATGTCTGTCAAGTATTCGATTATTTTAATAAATATATATAATGTTTTATTCGAATAAAAATAGTTCCGAATATTTAAATCTCTTCTTGCCTGAAGTGAATAGTCGGTCATGTTCGGGTCATCTACACTGGACGATTTAGTTAACTTGTGTGTTAATTTCCGTATTATCCCTTTACCATATTTTTTGTCTCGATCTAACATTTCGCTCTTTGTCGATCCTCCGGAAAGACGGCTAAACGTAACAATATTAAATTTTATTTAAAGAATATTTGCTATTTTATCAATGTTATGAGCATGAATCGTAAAATATGTAATATAATAATTAAATATATTCGATACCTGTCTACACTGGAATCTCTCTGTAAACTAGCTCCGCGAGACTCAATTTCCGATCCCTCCAACGATTGCATACTTGACAAGTTGCTATCGGTGCCCCAAATAGCTGGAGACTAAATTTTTTGAATGCAAAAGTTAGTAATTATAATCAAGAATATAAAAAAAATAATAATTCAAAAATAAATTAGTATATATCAAATTATAATTTTCTAATGGATTCTGCATGTACAGAAATTTATTTAGACATAAACTTGTATTTAGAATCGAAATTTTGTTTAGTATAATTATAAAAAATTAGAGATATAAAAATTATATTTGTATGCAACGCATTATTTCATAAAAAAGAATTATTATTATATATTTCATGAAAGATTTTTCTGTATATGAAACAGTCTGTACTCACCTCTTGACGACCAGACGTTTGTTCCAAGGAGAGACTCTTTCTCTTTAAACGTGGTTTAGTGCGATTCAATACCACTCCTTTTCCTGGATCGCTCTCTACTGACGTTGATCTATAGATCATAGCAACGATGTAATATTTTTTTCGTATTCTCGATAGTTGACAAGAGAAATCTGATAAACCATTGCAAAGCTCACCTCTTTCCGAATTTTTTCAATCGCGTTGCATTCGTTTCATCTGTCGTTTTCTTCGATTCTTTAAGTTCCTTCGCTACGTCCATTAATTTTTTAATAGTGTATTCTAATTTCTCTGTTCTTTCTCCCAATATTGAAGTTCCAACTGCACACGTGTATGTATGATTTAAAACAATGAACAATGATATGTACAAACGTTTCAAAACTCAAGTAAATCATTTATATTATTGATGAATACCTTTTACGTCGCTCTTCGTTTCTAACATTGGTGACGACTCTCTTGATTTTGGTCCCTGAAAAGTATGATAGAGTTTTTAAGGCATTTATAATTTTAGATATTCGTATTGATTACAATACATTACTATCAATTATATGTTCATATTTTATACCCTTAATCGTCTCGGCGGAGTTGGTGTATATATATCGGGCGTTCCATTCTCTGTTATAGTAGTATTTAATTCAGGAAACAATTGTAGCAAATCCTGAACTTGTTGCATAAGAATATTGATATTGCGTAGCTCGGTTTGCTCCAATTTGCATTTGTTCAATATCACATCTTTGAGTTCGTATCTCTCCTTCTCATGCCGTTCTTTCTCGCGTCTCATCTTCTCATTGCTCGTTCTTAATTTCGCGTGCGCATCCCTCAGCTCAAGTAGATCGCATTGCAGCTAGAATCGATCATTGCAGTCACGATTAAAAAATAAGAATTATTGCCTTCATTTCTTAATAATTATATTTAAAAAAGTATACTCGCGTACACGAATGCTTAAGTCAGTAATAGATTATCTAAATTATACCTCTAATAATTTTTTCTTATTTTCTTCCTTTTCTTCGTCGAATACTTTCTTTAATTGATCTTGTCTCCTTTTATTTTCAAGCCGCTCTTTACTGCGTTCTCTCTCTATCTGTAAATTAGCATGCGTAGAATTGTAAAAAAATCTGCGAATTGACTGTGTTATCTTATTTATGCATTAAATTGCTAATCATTACTTCAAACAACGTTTGCCGCAAATCTCGTGCTAACGTTGCCGTTTCCTGTAGCAATCTTTGATGTTCTTCTCTTTCTTTTTGCCAAGCTAACTCCATTCGCACTTTCAATCCTGGAATTTTCGAACGTCCGCTTGTGAGCAATCGCTCCTCCTCCAACTGCAATTGTAAGAAATGAATACGAATATATATAAGCAGGTTTGCAAATTTATTATTTGCATCTATTTAATTCTAATTACCTCATTAATTCGGGATTGCAATTCAGAGACTTTAACGTGACTAGCAGATTTTTCCGAAACCAATTCGGCCTTTAGCCTGGAAGCTTCCAATCTTGTTTCAGAAAGTTCATCTTCCATGCAACTGATTTGTTTTTCCAACACTAACACATTAGCTCTTGATGATTCTTCATCCTTAATTTACATAATATTTTATAAATTTAATAATTAAATAGATAATATAGTTAATGTTTTATGTTAATATAGAAAAATAATTTTACGCGAAAAGAATTGTCAATATTAAAAAATTTTAAATAGCTTTAATACAAGGCACAAAAGCATCTTGATGTTAAATTGCATCATTAATCGCTAACCTCGTCCGACTTTCCAGAGGATGCATTAGATAGTCTGCCTTGTCTTGTGGACTTTAGTTCGCCTATAGTTTTTTGCGCGCCTTCCAACATGTGTTTGTAAGTATCACGCTCGCGTTTGTATCGTGATAATTGATTCTGGATTGCCTGTATCTCATCGTTAATCGCCGTAATCCTGTGCTCGTAGCGCATTTTGCATTGCGCCAAGTCCGCCTTCTTGGCTTTCTCCATATTTGTCAAAGCATTCTTTAATTTTCGGATTTCGGATTCCAATGCCGTAGTATCGGGTGTTAATACTTGATGAATTTTTGATACTGCTTCGTAATCTTTCAATTTTGTAGACAAGTCGTCGTTCTACAAATTAGAATAATAAAAAATTATATTTATAAAATAATTATAAAAGAAAGAAGCAATATTTAAAAAGCAAAAAGATATGTGGATAACGGAATGATGAGTTCCATATATTCTCGAAGTAACGAGAGATTAGATAATACGTACTTACCACTTTCTTCACATCTTCCAATCGTTCTAACAAAGTGGCCTTTTCTTTCTTTAATGTAATAATATCATCATTTAATTCTGCCACAATAACTTTATTCGGTAACTGGTTCTCACGGACTTGACTCTAAAATTATGAATCAAAGAAATTGATATTTTCGAAAGAGATTTTTAATAATGTACAATAACAGTCAATAATAAAACTTACCTCAAGGGCAGATTTCTCTAATCGCCACTCGTTTTCTTTCGTTTTCATCGAGTTACGCAATTCATCAAGTTCTGTTTGAATATTTTTTAAATCTGTCTTATATTCCGAACATTTGCTATAATAAAACGTAAGATTAAATGAAGAAAGTTACACGAAGCATTTAATATTGTTGACAGTGAATTCTTACTCCTCACACAGTTAGTGTCGAATTTTGCTGTTTACCTATTCAAAGATTCATTTTCTCTTTCAAGTTGTAGTTTTGAGTTCGTAAGCTCTTGATATTTATTAGTTAGAGTCTCTTGATCTTGTTGTTGTTTTTTAATATCATTCTCGAGATCTGAAAATTTTATCACATTATCTCCATGTAATAAGTTTAGAGAACCAATCCAGAAGTAAAGAAATAAAGAAAATGCAGAATAAAATATTTAACATAATATTTTTTGATACTGTACTCAAAATTTTCTCATTGTAAGTCTGCTTCATCTCATTCATACGCTTTGTATTTTGCCCGGCTTTTTCTAAGGAAGCTATCTTTTTCTTGAGTGTCGCTACTTCGATTTCTTTCGCCTCTTTTTCATTGTCAAGTTGTGATGTTAATTTTTCACTCTCCTGTTTAAGCGTCGCAATCTCTGTATTTAGATCCGTGATTTTTGTTGATGTGATAGATTTTGAATTCTCTAATTCCTTCTTCAAACGTTTCACCTCGGCATCAAGCTTAGTTTTTGTTTGTTCGACCTATTTTTACCGAAAAAATAAAATAAATTGTCAAGATATATATATAGGAGAATATATTATATGTAGGAAAATAATTAAAAATTTAATACACTATACAAAATATTAGATACATGCTAAAATAAAAAAAATATACTTACAGATGTTATGGATTGCGACATTTTAGATTCTCTTTCGGTGTACGATGACAAATCATCCTGTAATCGTTTACACTTTTCTTGCTCTTGTGATAGTTTTTCTTTTAATTCATTTATTATTTCTTCCATCTTTGCAGTATTTTTCTCCGATGACTTAGCATTTTCTACATTAAAAAATCATGTTATGTACAATTTATATTTACATATATATGCATATATGTATACGTAAACGTATACATATGTAGTGCATAAATAAATATTCATAAAGTGCATAAAAATAAATATTCAATATTTATTGAAGAATTATACTAGAAATATAATTTAAGCTTTACCGAAATCTTTTTTTAGTTGTACAACCTCGTTATAAATTTTTAATTTCTCGGCTGATAGCGACAAGAGTTTCGATTTCAACTTCTCCTTTTCTTCCGAAAGCGCCAGTTTCTCTTTGTCCCACGCTTTTCTTTCAGTTTCCCGTAAAGTGACTGCTTCGTCTAACTTTCTTTTCACTGTAATAAAATTTAGAAATTAGACACGTTTAATCATCTTATATATAATTTTAAATTAATAGCTCTACCATTTTGTAAATCCACATTTTTAGTATCTTCTACTTTTACATTTGATTGAACTTTTTTCTTTTCTTTTTCACTGGCCAATTCTTTCACAGTAGACTCGAGTTTTTCTTTAAGTAGTTCATGTTCCTTTAGAAGTTTATCGTACTTTAAATTATTATTATCTTTCGACTTCACATCCGATATATCCACATTATGTCCATTTTTAATGTTGGAGAAGATATTCAGCATGTCTTCTAAAGTATTAATAATCGTTTGAAATATTAATATGAAATGTGTTTAATTTTAACGAAATTTATAAAAGTACAATAATCAACAAACCTATTTCCTTCTCCATTTCGTCAACCATTTTTTTGAGTTGCATTTTTGTTGTGGAATCTGTTGCCTTCTTTTGCGTTCTCTCCTGGAATGCGTTACTTACTTTTTGCAGAATTTCTTCTGTTTTCTTCATCTAAGATAAATAGAAAGATTTTACATACAATATAAATTTATAGTCAGAAACTCTATAGTGAATATAATTATACATATATAGAACACACACACAAGAAACAAAATTATTCGATATAATATTATGTGTTATTCTTTCAATATTAATTTAATAGAACAGTATTTCTTTAATTTTTTTATATTATATTTACCTCTTCATATTTCTTCTCTAGAGCGGATCGTTCGTTTTCTAATTCTTCGGATTTGCGTTCTACTTTTCTCAGTTTGAACGACAATATTCGGCAATTTTTATTTGACTGCTCCAAACTTTTTCGCAAACGGGTATACTCGTCTGCTTGTTCGTCCCTTATGTGCGAAAATTATATTCGTATAAAACAACATATATTGCATTGCGATGTGTGCAGTGTAACCATTGGAATTTTGTTGCATTTAAGTATCTCTGTTCCTTATAAACGCGCATGAAAGAAATGTTATATAAAATTTACGAAAGAAAAGAGGAGTATGACATTTCACACAGAGCTTTGTTTAAAAGTTCTAAAAAAATTTTGTGTAATTTTAAGATAATTATCTCTTCGTTTAGACTTCCTTTAAGTCGTTCGCAAAAAAATAAATGTGATCCCACGAAAAGTAAAAAGCAATAAAAAATTCATGAATTTTACATAAGCTCGATTACCAAACAAGGATACCCCCACGGTTCCGTATTTGACGAAAAACGAAGATGTCATCATGTTAGGATCACATACGTCGCAAATCTGTCCAAATCGTCGTCCTGCAACAATCCATATAGCTCATTTTGCAAAAGATTTTGATCCTTTCGTTCGAGGCACATCTCATTGTCGACATATATAAATTTTCCAATTTTTACATGAAACAGTTTAATTTTGTATATGCGATATTATTTTGCATTGTCCCGTGTATAAAAATGTTAAATGAAAATTTTGAACATTAAAAATCTTTTTGCAAAATACAATAATGAACGATATATAATAATAATCTTCACCAAAAGGAACAGAGATACCGATCTTGATAAACATATAAGAAACAATGTTAAAGAATGTCAGTTAACAAAATCATTCACTTTACAGAAACAATAGGGAGTCGTACTTCATAATTAGTAGTGGTTCGAGTAAGACATTGTCAACATATTAGTCACGATTAAAAATCCTGTAATAACAAAGATTGCCGTTGTTATAGATGATAATTTTAAAACAAAATTAAAGCTATAATATTTTTATTAAATTGATTTATCTTACACATATAATAAAACAACATATATAATGTATTTTTTTAATAAAGTAATATATAAAGATGTATGGGAGGAGTATAATGTTATGTAAAATAATATACATTATAAATCTCTGGAAAGTACACAACAAATAGCATGCATAATACATCACAAAGCGGAAACCTAATGGTATCTTTTATAGCGCAAGAAAATATAGTACCTAAAATTATCTTGCAACTCATAAACCTCTTCTTCTAATTGTCTAATTTCCTTTTTCATATCCTCATTTTCGTCCATTAAACTTTCACAAAGGCTTTCCGCTGCCTTAAGTTTCGAACGTAATTCGTCGTGCACTTTGTCCCTTTCGGGACCCCTGTACGGTCTACTGATCGTTTCTTTCTCCAAACTTTTTATTTTTGTTAATAATACATTTTTCTCTTGTGCAAGTACTAAAACACGAATATGATTATTAAATTTAAAAACAATTTTCAGACATGACGAGCGAAACAAAGAATATCTTATTTAATGTAACAAAAAAATAATTTTTCCATTTAACGCACTTTCTACAAAATTGAGAAACTAATACCTTCATTTTTCTTTTGTAGTTTCGCCACTTCGCTCATCGATGTTTTGTTCGACATCGTGTCCATAGTCGCCAATCGACGCAGCAATATCTCGCTCTTTTCTTTCTCCGCCTTCTCGCATCTCGCTCTCATATCATTTAATTGGGACTTCAACCTCTCTATCTCATTCTGCGAGGGGTAAGCATCGCCATTAATTAATCCAAATTATGTTATTTACGTATTTAATTATATTTAATCCTCTCGATTCTGACGTTTATAAATACAATCTATATGCGTCATGTAAAAGGATGATATAAATATAACGGTGGTCTTGTACTAGAGTAATTCAATCTATTTTTATAAACGCATTCTTGTATATATGTGCAATATTCTTTTCTATTATATAAACGATTTAAGAGAAGATTAAAGAGATATATTTAATATATATAGATATATTATCATACATACAGATTTTGAAATCTTTTTTTTAAACTTATTTTATATTATATACAGAAACAGAATTTTACGATTATACAGAGAGTTAATATCTGAACAAGTTAATTAACATTTAAATGAACTAGTGCATTTAGTGAAAGTTTTTGATAGTATCGCACGTGCTTCATAAATGATAACATTATGAAGCTGGTGTATATAAAAGTGCATACAATGATATACGATGGACGACATATATTATAATTATTATTAATCGCAAGATAATTCGTGTATGTACGTTAAAGTAACGAGAGCGATGATTGTCTCACCTTCTCGGGCTCCTCTCCTTTTACCATGACATTATCCAGGCCATCCTCAACCACCTGTTTTGGCAGTGCTGGCCGTGATTTCCTTACCTAAAGTAGTGTGATAAATGAGAGCGCAAAATGGAATTTTATATTTGCTCACTCTTATCATTGAATGACGCTATACTACCGTCTGCTGTACAATTAAGCCAATATAAGACACCTTCGTATAAAAAATAAGTTTACAAGCGTGCGTGTGTTTTATTGCGACAACAAAAAGCATTCCATGCATTAGTGGCTTAAATAACGAAGAGATACCTGAATTATAAACTCTACATCGTTCTCCGAAGTGCCTCTGTTGGTGTTGCTTATTACATTTTTTATTTGTAGCTTTGCCGGTTTTCTAACGTCTGTAACAATAGAGTTTGAATTAACATAATTAAAAAATCTGATATTAATTATTAATTTTCTAATTAATTAGTAATTTAATATATTTGCTATCAATATTTCGCTTTTATTACTTTCTAATTTGGGAGCATCTTGTGCATCCTTATCTATGGCAGAAAGATCCATTAAGGATGTCCATCCGGTCGTCGTTGCTGATTGCGAATGGTTATTCTTGGTTTCATCTTTCGCCAAATTCGTAGCGGAAGACCACGTTCTTTTGCTCTCAGGGCCACTTGAACATTTATTCGCGATAAGAGTTAATATAATCAGAAATATACAATTTAATATACAATTTAGAATATATTACAAGATATTCAAATTTCGAGAACACGCTGACAACAAATGCGCGTTATGTAACAATAAGCACTTTGTCCAATCTATGACGACAGAACCTACCGCGTCGATGAATCGAAAGAAAGACTAGGAGAAGAAGACGTGATGTCTCCGAGACTGTTTCTTCTCCCGCCATGCTCTTTATAGTCCCTGAAAATCAATTCGAACATATAATTTGAGATACGCGTTTTTCATTATCTTAGTTTCCGAAAACAATTACCTGAAACATCGTTTGCAACGCGTTGGCCACCGTACTTGTGGATGAAAACCCAAAGGGCAAAGAGGATCGCCTTTCTTAGACGAATACATAGAATGCATTCTGTGTACAAATGTTTTTTCTCTCAATTATACATTCTTATACCATCTGTACTTAAAATTAAATGAATGTATATTTATGTTTTCGAGTGAAAAAGAAAGAAAATGCAAGTGCAAGTAAAAAGAACGTTTAATTATCTCTAATAATTAATCTATAATAGAAATATCATTTATATTAGTCTTAAAGTTTCCTCAATACAGATAACATATTTCTATATATCTTGTTTGTCATTAATATTATTTAAATATGAAAAGATTTGTAAAAAAGCATGAACAAATTTGTATAACAGTAAAATAATATTTTAATTTCTCAAAATACTTTTATCGGCAAGGCACATTTTTTTATACGCATGTACATTTATCTCTTAATTGCATTACGTGATACGCTCGCTTCAATAATATTGTTTACGCAGATGCAAAGAAGAAGAATAAAAAGGAAAAAAACTCAGCACGTGAGAGAAAAATTTAAATATAATTTAAATCGATACGCTGCGAGATATATTCTCATCGGAAATGAAAGAGCAAATGTTGGTGATAAATTTGGATATGGATCGTCTTTTAATTCTTATTCTTAATTTGTTTTTACATAGGCATATGTCTAAAGTTATTAGTGAATTTAAAAAAAAAACACACAAAGCAAGAATTACGCGTGTTTATGTTGATGCCTATCAACGTAATGAAAAAAATGTACATAACCCAAAGATCATTTTTTCATCCATAACATCTAAAAAATCTAAAGTTATTAAATTCACATTATTTTAAATTCCCATTTAATAAATTATAATTTCGAAAAATATAATATTATTGTCGAGAAATAAAAAGAAATTGCTGGTACGGAAAATTGCATGAAAAAATTATTTTAATCAGCGAATTCTTCGCCAGAAAAACGAACTGTATTGTCATCTTCACATATTTTTTACTAATGCATACACGCGTAGTAAGAATGGCACTTGGAGAACCGTGCATACCGGCAATTTATTTATAAAATTTCAATGCCATGTTTTTTTCTTTTTTTTCAATCTCTTATCTACGTAAAGTAGTAACCGAAAAAAAATCGAAAAAACATCTTATGAAGAAGACACCGCATTGTACGATCGCGATCTATCGACAATCTATATCTCTTACGCAATCTATTACATCTATTGTACAATGCTGCTACTTACTGAATCGGTACCGATATTAATCCACGAATACAGCGGACCCGACGTGAATGAAATTTATCCTAAACTATGCCGATCGGTCGGTCAGAAATGGGGGTTCGTCGTTAGAGTTTCTTCCATCCTGAATGAACACGGTAATCGCATCGTATTCGCGTAATCGGGCAACACTCGCATCGTTTAAAATAGTTTCTCGCAATCTCGTTTTTCCTGAGAAAGAGAAAGTTCGTCTCTACTCGCGGATCTTATGCATCTCTTCTTTTTTTACGCGTTCGCGTAAGATTCTTATGCCGCGTACATCACTAATAGCACTGACACAGCTCCGCTATTACGGGGTTTGTCCGTAGCCGAACTAACTGTGTGCGGGTATATTTTGGACCTACGCCAAGATGTATATTTATCTCTAGCTATAAATATAAGGAAGCGGCGAAATACATTCAAAACTATGCGCGCGTGTATGTATATACGTTTATATACGCACGCGTATCTGCGAAACGAAATTTTCTCTATTCAATTTTTCGCCTTAATTGCGCGAGCAAAAGCAACACGCCGCGATTGAACTTTGAGATCAGCAAAGTTTGAATTTTTGTTATTTTAATTCTACATAAGAAACATTACAATCCTCGATTGGATTTGGAAAACTGCCGGATTGTTTTATCAATTTTAGAAAGATCTATTATATTAAGTGTATATTTTTACAATGCACACATTTTAATTTAACACATGTACCAGATCTTTCTTTTGAGATTTTATATCTCAAGCACTCCGGATTAATTAGTCGATCAATTCTATGCATTATTGTATGTATCTGTAGGTATTGATAAACTTATCACAATGACAGTTTTTGATGATAGATATTCGATTGTGCCTTGTTATCACTTTAATATTTACCTATCTTAATCTTTAATAATATTTTTAAAATATAGCGAAAAAAATATATATATAAAAGATAGGAAAGCATCAATAAAAATTATTTATTTTTGTCAACTTTTATTAATACACCACTTTGAAACATTTCGCCGATCACATCGTACAAAAAAGTATAAACATAATATATAATACATTTATTATAACGCTTATGATAAGTTATTAATGTGTCGAATGTGTAACATTTTAATATTTCGTATATATAATGTTATTTATCCCTAACCACTTTAATACAATGAGAATCTATTGCACATTATTGAAATTTAATTTTTGCCAGAGAATAGCTCGAAGACTAATAAAAGATGTTTTTATTCGTACTTGACTTTATTTTCATATATGTAATTTTCATATAGATATAGTATATTGGAGATATAAAAATAAATTTCTCCACGAAATATTTATTAAGCCCACATCTGTTTTTTTTTATTCTTTTTAAAGATATATTATCTTTATCTATAAAATATAATGTTGTTCCATGCTTCTCTCTATATAGTTGTATTAATAAGAATTCTTAACAATTATGGAATGTTAAATAAAACGTTAAATTTCTCCGATAAAATGTAAATTTGACACAAATAACTATTTTATTTTAACATAAATCGTCAATTATAAAAGAGTATTTGATTTATATACATCGGATTATTAAAAAAATACTTATGTCTTTTTTATTACTGTTTTTATATATATAGAGATTATATTTTTTTCAATTTTAAAATTTATTTTTAATATACATATAAAATCTCTTTTACGTGTTAAAGTGTAAAAGTGTACCTTGCCATGAAAAGCTTTACAAGTCTTCAATACATGATTAGCTAATCTAACTATCTGTTTAATAGAAGCAAATAAAGCAGAATTCCATGTTCGAGAAATTTTACTTTTCACACAAGATTCTTCAAAAAGTTATCTCATTTAGAATAACAAATAATAAGCACAAATCTGACTCATTTATATTGCTTATGACGCATTTATATAACTGTGTTCATGATATGACAGAGCTTATAATTGCATCTTAAGAAATGATAGTGCAATTATATTAACACAACACTGAAAAACGAAGTATAAAAAGTAATTTATACAACCAATAGCACAAATATATTCATATTGGCTAATCGATACCTAGATGCGAAGTCTTTGCATCTAATTGACCTCAAAATGTATAAATTATTTTCTCTTTCTCTCTCTCTCTCTCTTCATTTATGCAATTTTCATATCTGCGAAAAGTTAATTTGAGCGATTCTTGATAGTTTATTACAAATTCGTATGATTGCACAATACTATATTATTATCTTGACTTTATATATATCTATGTATCACAAGATACATATCTTAGAAATATATTACGAAATAAAAATGTTGAGTTGAAGAAAGAATCTTCTGTATATGCTTATATCTTGAGTATTACACTCCAGAGATTGTATATTTATATGTATATTATATTGAAACTATTACATGCATATATCATGTACACGAGCATGTAATATGAAATAATTTTATTATTAATACATCATAAAAATAACTTTCTGTATCTGTCATATGTACAAAATTTGATTGTCTTTATCATCTGTTTATTCCGACTAAAGCTTTATCGGGAATTCTGGTCTTTCATATGATTACATTCCATGTGATTACATATCAAGAATATAAAACTCTCGATACAAATTGTCAATTTTGATAGCTAAATAGGGAAGGAAAGATAAAGCGCGCGAGAAAAAGATATGCTTTGTGCTTCACGATTGTGCGCGCGCTATTTTATAGCAAATTTTGCACTTCGTACATCTTACAATCTTGAGCGAAGCAATTCAATTTTCTTAGCTGCACGTTTCTGCAGATCAGGCAACTTCATAGCGAGTCCCATGTTTCCTTGAATCTTGACTTTTCCTTGGAAGAAGGCCTTTTGCGGATTCAATTTTCCAGAGATAAAATCGACGATGTCGGTATCGCTAATCGTAAATATGACTTCGGGTTTGGTTTTGCCATTATACTCGACTTTTCCTTTGCCTGTTTTAGCGTCCACGATCCAATATCCTTCAGCACCGCCGGGGCCATTTATAACTTTAAATCCGTAGATGCCGCGCATTTTCTCGATTAGACCGTCCTCGTCCTCTTCCATCGCGATTCCCAGCGTTTTGAACAGCACATCTGCTTTGAACACGCTCGGATCGGCGGCGACATTCACATGCTTCCTGATGACCGCTTGTTTCGGGAAACCTAAGCGATAAAGAGCTACGACAACCGCACCTCCCAAACCTATGTTATGTTGCAGCGCCAATTTCGCGCCCTGCACCTGCCTTTTGCCGGCCTCGCCTCGAAGCTGCCAGCTAAGCTCAGCGCATTGCGCTAATCCCGTGGCGCCCAGTGGATGCCCCTTCGAGATTAAACCGCCGCTAGGATTCACGACGTATTTGCCGCCGTAGGTGTTGTTTCCAGAGTCTATCATCTTGCCGCCATGACCGGGAGGACACAGTCCCAAAGCTTCGTAAGTGATTAATTCGTTTACGGAGAAGCAATCGTGTAGTTCCACCACATCCACGTCGCTCGGTTTGTAGCTAGTCGATGTGAAGAGTTTCTCGGCTGCGTTTCTCGTCATGTCATATCTGCAAAGTATTATAATCGCAAATTAATAGATTGTCGATTGTTTTCGTTAAAAAGTACAATAGCATAATTTTCATTTAAAAGTATAATAGTTTCTATTTTTTTACCTACCCGACAATATTCATGCACGATCGACTGGAAAATGTTGCAGCCTGGTCAGTGGACATTTCCATAGCCACAATTTCAACAGCTTGCGACTCTAAACGATGCTTTCGAACAAACTCCTCGTTAGCTAGAACAACAGCTGCTGCACCGTCAGAGGTAGGACAACACTGGAGCTTTGTCAACGGTCCAAATATTTTTGGAGAATTTATTATCTGCTCAAAAGTGTACTTTTCTTGAAATTGTGAATAGGGATTGTTTGTAGAGTGTAGATGATTTTTATATGCAATCTTTGCAAAGTGTTCGGGCTTTGTGCCATATTTCTTCATATGCTCAATTCCAGCATTACCAAACATTTGAGCAGTAATGGGACCCTCGGAAATACCTACAATCAAACATGAAATACATAAGTCGTCATACATCAAGTATTATTCTACCCTACATATTTTAGAAGCTTATAATTCACCTGCGATATCTGCCATGAGCTCGACGTGTCTATCCATGGGATTTGTACGGTCTGAATATTTTGACATGAGCGAGCCACGTTCCATCTTCTCAAATCCAAGGGCCAGGACACAATCGGCATTGCCGCTTTCGACAATCTGTTTGCCGAGGTAGAGAGCGGTGGAGCCGGTGGAGCAATTGTTGTTGACATTGTAAATGGGACATCCGCTGAGCCCCACCTCGTAGATGGCCCTCTGACCGCAGGTGGAGTCGCCGTAGACGTATCCAACGCAGACGGCTTGGACACTCTTGTAAGGTACATGCGCGTCCTGTAGGGCTTTGCTCACAGCCTCCTTCGTCATTTGCGGATAATCGAAGTCCTCTCTCTGGCCGGGTTTCTCGAATTTCGTCATTCCGACGCCGATCACATATACCTTCGGTTTATGAACCATCTTGACTATTTCTTCCGATCCAGGAACACGAATACGAGGGATACAGGGAATTTCTTTGGAGTAAGAGCGAACGCGGACAAAGATGTTATGCGCTTTCTACTTTTTTTTGCGTCTCAGATCAGACAGAGAAATCGCTAAATTGCGGAGAAATAAAGGAAAAAAAAGTGACGACACACGCACGACGTAGCAGCTACAGAACTGACGGAGGAGGTTTGCTGCTCGACGAGGCGAGTACACATCTGTTGGACTTTAATCTTGTATTATATTATTATGATAAAAAAATCCGTGATATTACAATGACGAAGCTATTTCCAGCTGTTTCCCCGGTTATGATAAGTGACGACGATTCACATTCGGAGAGCGCGACTACGCTCAAATGACAAGACTAGAGCGGACACCTCCGAGAAAAATACTTGTACCAGTGTACCGCGCGAAGCGCTACTATATGCCAATGCCAATCACAGCCGGAATCTCTGACCTCTGATAAGTGCCGAATGCGAATAACAAAACGTTGAGAGAATAGTTATTAACAGTTATTAATATAATATCAATAGATCTTTGTGCAACGCGTTAAGCTGAAATTTGATCAAGTGTGTTTTCATTATTATTTTCAACACATTTTCAAGTATACATTTTCGAATAAACAGCGTCGCGGTATTAAAATAAATTTTAAAATATAAGAATAGATTTTCTATCTTATCCACTTCCTTTTAGCCGCAATTATTTGTTCTTCTCTCGTGGCTAAAAAGAAAATCATTAACATCGTATGCATTCGCATACGTAGGGAAAAATATATATATATATATATATATATATATAGCAACCCGCAACGGCGTAACCATTCGAGATGTCTACGTCGCTGGATCTGCCGCGCCGGCCATTGCGCGGTCGTGTTTTGGCCGTGCGAAAAGATGGCGGACTCTTGTTTTCAAGCTCGCTCGCGCACTCGGCACGTCGGTACGCGACTGGCACGGTGGTGGTTTTGAGAAGCGATCTCGCGCGAACGTTGACATGCTGGACGCGCGACAGTCGCAGCCGCGATAGAACGTCGTGACAATCTCCGCGTGTGTGCGATCGCCATCGTCGTCGTCGTCGTCGCTCGTCTCGTCGCGTCCTCGTCTCGTCTCGTCTCGGAAAACTCGTCGTCGTCTCCGTCGAACGAAGCGTGCAGCTGACGCACACAGGGATTGTCCGGATTCGGTGCTGTCAGATCATTTTTTTTTTTTTTTCGACGTCCCGCTGATCGGAGCGAGGATGCCGTCGAATCGGTGAAGTCGCGCGCCATCGCGGGTCTTTCTAACCCCCTCCCTCTCCCTTATAATCGTGTGTTTACCGCTCGCCTGCTACGGAGTGCGATTTTGGTTAGGTTGTGTACGAGAGCAGCGAACCTTTTCTATACCTTCTTTCTATGATATCGGAACGTCGTCGTGCGTGTTTCTCGCGGTGGTTCACGTTACAATGTGAACGTGTTGTCGGTTCTGTGAACTAATGATCATCGGGTAAATATACTCTCACGATGGCGAGCAGCGATTTCGACGTGGAGCTCTTCGAGCGGAAGCTCCATACACTGAAGGACTCTCAGGAATCTATACAAGGGCTCTCCGCGTGGTGTCTGGAGAGAAGACAGCATCACAAAAAGATCGTTGCCACTTGGTTGCAAGTTTTGAAAAAAGGTAAACTCAAACACGCTTCCAATCGCTCACTCTTGTGTACATCTCTTTGATAAGGGTAATAGTAAATTTTGATATATGTTGATATATGTCAGATCAAATGATTGTTGATATATGTCAGATGAAATGATTTTTTTACATAAATGATTTTTATTGTTTTAGATAAATTTTAATTTTTATAAATATATAAAAAATTCTGTTCTTTCTGTGTGTAACAGTAAAAGTCGAACATCGGCTCACATTGTTCTATCTGGCGAATGATGTTATTCAATACTCAAAACGGAAGAATTTTGAATTTGTGGAATCGTGGGGCACTACTTTGCAACGCGCAACAACTATGGTTCGTGATGAGAAAGTAAAACATCGTATACTAAGAATCTTCAAGATCTGGGATCAGCGGCAAGTCTATGATGAAGAGTTTCTCACCGATCTGTCCGGCTTAATTTCGGCGGCACCGAAAAAGAAATTGGACCCTCAGCCGAGTTCGCAACCTGATGAATTTCAGGCGGCATTGCTCATCTCTACAATGAGATCTTGTGCGACTCTGGAACAAGCGACTGATGCCAGACTCCGTGACTTGCGGGAAAATAACATAGATATAGAATCCGTGGAAGAGTTACGTGCGTCGTTGAAGGACAGAAGACGTATGGAAGATGCGGAGAAGGAAATAGACTTGGTTGCAAGAAATTTTGAAAATTATGTTCGATCGTTAGAGGCAGAGATCAGGGAAAGGACACAAGTGATTGAGTTATTGGAGCAAGCAGATCAGTTTTATGAAACTCAACGTGGGGAGGTTAAAATAGTGACAAATGTAAATGTTAAATTTTGCAAAAGAATTAAATATCAATAATTTGTTATACATATACAGTATGCATTTTTTCGTGAATAGGCGTACCGGAATTTTGGTAGTCGTGTGAAAAATTTGAAGAAAAAGTTAGACGAACTGCTACCGACGTTCGTCTCGCCGATACCATCGCCGGATGTGAACGCACCCTCGCCGAGTCCTGACAGCGATATAGAACTCCCAGGAGAAGAGAATCAGGCAACAAATAACCAATTGGGAATAATTGATGTAGCACCGCCATCTCTCTATGGTTCATATTCTCACGAGTATGATCCTGATCCTGTACCTGTACCTGCACCTGACATGGTACAAGGCAACGAATCGGCGGACTTTACCAATAATTTTCCCTCTTTTATAGGAGGAAACATGGATTTTGGTAATATGGTGAGATGGAACGATAGTTGTAGATATATTATTTTATAAAGCACAGAAAGTTGAATGACTTTGTATGTGTTATAAACAGATTGTATATTATTTCTTTACTTTCTTTAGAGGAATTTGTTCAGTGAAAGATCCGCAACACCTCCTGGGATGGCTCAATCGTATAATGAATCTTTAGAGGTAATTTTTTATTGTATATTTGCAAGATTGTATTAAAAAGTACATGTTTTTTAACTTTTATTTTGTGTTTAGGCGAAACCAATAGAAGTGATTAATATGAGACCGTCAAAAAATGAAAACAGCAATGCTGACTTCAATATATCTAGTTTCTTGAAAACGGTTCTTCCGTCTTCCGACGGAATGCCAGATCCAGGTCGAATACCAGGTTTGGGCCTAGACGTTTCTGAGAATCGAGTAGAATCGCCGCAACGCACCAACTATAGAAACTCGCCTACGTTAGGACAACTTCCCGTAACGCCTGTGATTTCAAGAATGATGGGTAGTGCGCCACCCCTTGGTGGTGCTGGTTTAAATAATTGTCAGATGAGTCACAGTACTCCATTGCCGGTTCGCAATCTGTCTGCTGAATCGCACACACCCTCTCCATATTCCAGTCAAAACAGCCAGAGTAATATAACCGGTCCCTTTGATGGTTCCGCTAACTCTGGTGCAGTTAATCCTTTACCACCTCCGCCCTTACCACCACCCATCTTTCTCGACGACGAGAATTGTTACAACAAATTGCCACCGAAATTTCCCACGTGGACACCGCCAAATGAAAGCATCAAAGAGTCAGCCAAATGGGAGGAAAAAGGTAAATAGACAATGCTCTATGAATATAATTGTTGATTTCGCTATTGCTGCGTGATAATACATGTTGTTTGATATAGCGAATTTCGCTATATGTTCAGGAAAGAACAGCATGAATCCCACGTGGCCCGGCGAATGCGATGATAAAAATAAAAGTTCGTGGATGGACCGTGACGGAGACAGATGGGACTCCAATAATGATTCCACGTGGCCAGGCAGGACGAAGAACGAGATACTGTCTGAGACCCCCGAATCACCACCCATGTATGAGAAAGCTGGCTTCGCCGAGCCGGTGGAATACAACGAGCCGCAACCACAAGAATCTCTTAATACCACAGGGGACGTGGATCACAGGTAATGTAAAATTAATTTCTTATACTGTTCTTTTTTTTTTTTTTTTTTTATTGATCAATTATTCACATGATTTTTTTTATTATTAGAATCACTCTATATATTCATACCATTTGTACAGAGTGATTCCAATTCCAATGAATGTCGAAAATCAGCTACCGTATCACTTGATGAAAGCGGCAGATGTGGATCATCGTAATTTAATTAGCCTGACGGGTAGTCCGGCCAATCACAATAGTCTCGGTGATTCATCGCTACCTTCTTTGCCCAATAACAACAGTCTATGGTCCACAAGTGATCAGGATTATCGGTGAGTTTCGTTATATCTTTCTTTCTCTTTATGTAATATTATTTATAGCTGTATATAGGCATCACATTTCTTGTATAATTTATATTTCTTTTATATAATTCTTATTATATTTCTTGTATATTCTATTATATTTCTTGTATATAATTCTTATATAATTTATATAATTTAGGCGACGCATGCAACCCGGTGATATTGTAGAAAGCGTCGATATGGAAATGTCGGATGATGAGACTGATAGCAAGCCAAAAGGCAGAGTTCTCGTTGACTTGAGAGCGCAAGATCGTGACATGCGTGTCGGCATGCCGCCATCAGCCACATCACGTCTTGACTTGGATATGCGAATCTCCCTCCCTGCTGGACAAATACCAGGCTCTCGTGGTGGTCAGCTCATACAAGATGTGCACTTGATGCATTCAGGACCGCCGCCACCGCCGCCGCTGTCGCAACAACAATTTCAGCACCAAAGTCAGGGCGGTTTTCGGCAAGAGCAACCGGAATTCTCTCATCGTAATCAGTCGGGAGATTTTCATCGGAATCAGCCAAATTTTCACCAGAACAGACTACCACCGCCGAACTTTCTGCCGAATCAACAAGACTTTCACCCGAATCAGCAAGAGTTTCATCAGCTTCATCAGTCGCAGCAAGATTTTCATCAGTCGCAAGACTTTGAGTATCACGACAGAGAACACAATATTCGGCCCAAACAGGATTTTTTGACCGAATCTTCGGGACGCGGCAGATACTCGCAATCGACGGATCATCAACATCAGCGCGATAATTCATCCTTCCATAGAAACGAACGGAACAATCGCGGCAACGGCGGGCGTGGATTTCCGAGGAACCGCCGCGATCGATATTCGGATGATCACAGTATGAAGCAACGCAACAGTTTGGCGAATAGTCGTAAATCAAGATCGCAGGATCAACAGCATCAGCAATCGTCGCCGGACACTTTGTCCAATAATCGACCATTGTTACTACAACCACCTGACACCGTCGTAATCCTCGACGAGGAAGGCATGCCAATTGGTATGCCGGATTTCGATCAGGACAACAACATAACACTCAACATAGCGGATGCTCAAGTCGAGCCGGAACGTGATTCCGACAATTGTCAGAGCTCTTCGATGCTACAGGCACGACGGACATCGCACGACGCACCGAGTTCTCACGAATCTGAGCGTAATCAACAACAGCAAGGTTACCAATTAGGCCCCGATCATGAGCAGCAGGCACTATCTTCGGCCAAGTCGGACGATCAGTCACCAGCATCGATGAATCAAGTGACGGTTATTCCGATAACGTCTGACAGCACCAGCGATGACCCGCAACCACAAAATCAGTATGTTCCTATTTCAGACTACGAAGAGCATGTAGAGGCGATCGAACACTCCGAACCTGCGGAGAAGACAAGTGCGATCGACAAGTGTGAGTCGATCGATCAGGGACAAGAAGTGAATTTCACGGAAAACGAACAGTTGGACGAGTTGATGAGCTCGACCACATCAGGTAATGAATTGAAAAGACCATCGACGAATGGTAGTTTCGATGAACAGAGCCACGATGAAAGAAGTTCCAATAAAAAGAGAACTCTTTTGCCGAACGGGCCACAAACGTTGGGTGGCAGTGAGTCATCGGGGCCAAACGGTCCCTCGCCGCACGTCGGCACACCGACGACGGAACCGCATCCCGCCATGATGTACGAGTATGACGGACCGAACTTTCGGCCGCGCATCGGCACGCCTTTCCCGCCTTGGCGAGGCGGACCACTGCCTCCACCTTCCAGAGGGAGTAGAGGATTTAGGGGCGGACCATTGCCACGGGGCCCGTGGATGGACAGAGGCCCGCGTGGACCCGCGGCCGGTAACTTTTCGCCGAGAGGACTGAAACGCGGAGGCGGGCAGTTTCGGGGCGGCGGTGGCTTCAGAGGCCGGGGACGAGGCAGTAATTGGTAGATAAGCGCAAAATTCGAAAGACTCGACAACGGCTCTCAGTCGTCGTCGTCGTAATCTGAACCGAAAACATTACGAAGTGCGTTTTGCACCCTGTAAATAAGCGAACCGTTGTGTTTTGACTTGCACATACATACATACACATACATACGCGCGCATACATACATACCATACATATATACACACACGATTGGCTCCAGACGGAAATCTTCTGTAACGAAGATTCTTCACATCCTTTTGTGTGCGATTGATTCGCCTATATAAATATATAAATAAAAAAACTATAAATATATAATATACATACATATTTAGATATACATATTACATGTTTCGTTAAGATCTTACAGGTATTATCGAAGCGGCTTGAGTTCATCCACGTACATACATGTACATGCTATTATTGGATCAGATAATGATTGAGAATACATATGATTGTGTGAATCAGGCCGCTCGTAGTCGCTCCGATAATGACTAATCACTATGACCACCACCACCACCACCACCCTCATAGATTTTTATGTAAGGAGAGTTTGTGTTGTTGATGTACGTGCTAGAGAAGGACTGTAATGATAAATCCGTCAAATGAGTAGACTCGAATGCGAAGAGAACCATATTCCGGCGAACTAGCGAGCGAGATTGAGCACCGGAAATTGCAAATAACGATAGTTAATTTGATAATTGATTGATAGCAACGATTGAAACTGGTGTAATTTTGCTGAGTTCAAATTTCCATCCGTGTACTAATAACGCAAAAAAAAATAAATTCTATGTTTATTATATACCGGGAATTGAGCTCATCAAAATTATATCAGTTTCAATTTTTGTGTTTTTTTTTTTTTGACTCAATCGTTGTAATTTATTCTTCACGGATCTTCTATTATTTTCCTTCCTCATTCACTTTTGAACACAAGAACCACGATCATCTGTTTCCCTGTCTTCAACCTTGTCTGACTACGTTCTCCTGTTTGGGTTTGAGGTTCATTATAAAAAGAAGAAAAAAAAAAAGGAAAAATGCAAAAAAATACAGGCGTGTTAATGAACCATCTAAAGTGTATTAATAAAATGCAGTGTTTACGTTCTGGTCCGTTTCGTACATTTTCCCTATTGTTGTTTCTCGAATATACACATGTAGAATGAATGTTGTTTCTTAGTAAATCGTTTTCATAAAGAAACGGCAATAAATAATTAAGTTGCAGAGAATCAATCTGAAACGTGGTGTTTTCAATTCGTTCTTTATATTGTGAGAACTACAGAAACACGTAGAATCGTTTCGTGTATAAGATATTAATTCGAGAAAGAGAATGAGAGATAGGCTATCGATATAAGGTGCTCTTGTGTAATTGTTAATATTTTTCTGTAGTTGTGACCGGAAATAGAAATGTAAAGCGAATATAAAGGCTATGCCGGAACGATATGCTTGTTTCATTAGCCGTGCACAAAATCGTTTAACGTTTCCTTTGCAATTGTTTGCCTATTTATATAGGCATTATATCACGTGTCTTTTTTAGCAAATATGGACACGATGAATTATTAGTCACGCGGATTTCGATTTTTTATTTAGAAATTCTACGAAAATTGATTAATTTTAATTTTTATCGCATTGATCAGTATATGAATTTTTCTTTAGTGTTTGCCAATTAGTTGATTCTATGTTACGTTCCATTCGAAGCAAGCGAATCGTTGCGATATATACGATATGGACCGATAGTGAATGCGCATAGGAAACAAGTGTAGCAAAGGCAAAAAAAGAAAATCGTGGAACTCTGATTGTTTAATAAAATAATACCGAGGACCTTTCTCCACACTCTCAAATTCATCGATACGAAACCGTATTCCCGTTCTCGACGCATTTTCTTTTCGACTTTTCGAGCGCCGTTTTATCAACGCACGTAAGTCATCCGCGCGACTCGTAAATGTATTATTATGATTATTGTGTGTGATAACGCATAAAAAATGCACACACACTCGGCGACGTATATATTTATTCGATATCATACCATTTTTTTTACAAAGATCGCGATCTTGACACACGAGTGATACATACATTGTTTGTATATCCTTATTTCTGATTTTCTTACGCGATTAAGAAGATTCAATCTCGTCTGATTTATTGATCCGTTTTGTTGCTCGTCAAGCGCTTCATTTTTTTTCGATACCGCGATGATGGCAATTAAGCTAGAGCATTGTTTATCGACGAGCGAACAAAATAATATTATTTTGATTACTATGTATCTCTTATTAATAAATAGTAGTCCTCCATGAGGATCGAGCAGGATGAGCGAGGGGAAATGTAGAGTACGCGTGGAATACGGTCTAGTGCGATTTAATAAACGGGGTGGTGTATTCAAATAGGAAAATACTTTCAAAGATTTTGCGATATTGTATAGTATCGAGCAATCGCATAAAAAATTCCTCACACGTTTATATTGAGATTTATGATACATAGGCTGTCTCAGAGGCATGTAAAATCAGTAATAGAATTTTATCCTCGTTATATATGTATATCAAGAATATATATAAATATATATATATTTTCTTGAGATACATAAAGATACATAGTACACGCATCTTTTCCGGAGAAAAAGATAAATTTAATAAATTTTTTTTTTCTTAAATATCACGTGTAAATTTTAGTAAATAACAGGCTTTTATTTTTCATTCTATCGAATATCTATTTATTATATATTGTATAATTAGCCAAAGCTGTGAAGCTGCAGCTGATTTGTATATATACTTAATAATTGTTAATTATATAACAATTAATTATAAATAAGTAAAAAAATAATGTTCTCTCTGTTATTGGCTTAAGTTCTTTAACAAAAATAAAAGATATCTCTATATAGTATGAATATCTCTATATAGCTGAACAACTCTGAACGTTTGCTAACAATTATAATAAAATAGTGTCGAATAAATTGTTTCAATAAATAGGGTGATTCTAAGATGTATACATTAGCAACAGAATCTTATTTCTTCAGCAATTATTATCCGATTTGTTTTTAAATAAAAGTATATCTCTAAATTATAGAAAATTTTTTATTAATAAAAATAGAATGTAAATGAAAATTACACTAAGAAAAAATAAATTTGCAATTAAGTTAATTTTTTATGAAAATAAATTAAAGCTTACTTGAAAAATTTGACATTGAAAATTCTACATCTATTAAATTCCTCAAAGAAAAAAGAATCCGCTTCCAGTCTTTTTGCAGCACTATTATGATACTGATACACATTACATTTGAGACAGCCTATTGTGCATATACTGTACTTTTTTCCTAAAAACTACATTTTGATTTGAAGTTTTGATAGCGAAACCATTCTTCGTTATTGAGATCGTACGTTTTACGTAAAATAATATTCTAGCTAGAAGTGCCTTTTTCATTAAAATTAATTTTAATTGTATTTTTTGTGTGGTGCAATGTAACATATCTTATTTTCTGAGATGTATGACAAAATCATGAGTGCTTCTGCAATCTAATTAATCGAACCTTGAATCAAGAGATGAGAAAATGAAGAAATGAAAAAAAAGAGTAAGAATGGCAGATAGAGAGGGAGAGAGTGAGAGAAGAGAGGGTCGGTGGAAGGGGCAGAATAATCGATCCGAAACTCTATTAATAAGCGAAGCTCGATTATCCCAGTGAATTATCTTGTACATTAATGTTTAATTATTTAATTCTAGACAAATGTTAATGAATTTTATATCTCGATATAAAATGGATGTGCATACTGTGTATGCGAAAAGTTTTGTACATTGCCTTATTAAAGAGATTGACCTTTATTATAACAATTACGTTGGCAGTAATAATTTATCCTAATTATAATTTCACATATTAATGATATATTGATATACTAAGCAATATGTTGATTATCCGTTAAAATATTGATTTAAATTTTTACGTGGAATTATAATTAAAGGATTATGATTTGTGAGGTATATAAGTAAAAGTACGAAGCAAATACACGGTAATAAATATTTTATTCAAATCGTTAGATATAATCACATTTTAGTCAATTATTTTTATAATATTTAAAAAATATATATACAAAAAATATTTACAAATAAACAATTAAACGATCGCTTCACTGTTACTGCATTTGATATAAAAATAAATGCGTTATTCTTCCTCACAATCTCGGCTTTGTATTTTGCGACACGCAATCGCAATTGTAAAATGAGTCTCAATACTCAGAAAAATAGACAAACACAAAGAAAAGTGAGATGTCGTCAAATGTGCGTTAAAGTTTTGTGAGACACACACTCACAATTAATATCTTCAAATTTATTTCAAATTCGCTTGCTTTAATCATAAAGCAAAAAAAATTTCTTTTTGTTATGTAATTTCTTATTGCGACGTACTGTCATCTACATGATCGATAGAGAGAGATGTATTTTAAAAGACAAATATTAAATTATATCATTTCGCGCGACCGTATCATTCTGCTTTTGATCTAACAGATACAAGTTAATGAATACGATTTATCAGTATCGCTCTTCTCACATAATAAAATATAGTCCAGGAATATCCAGTGAAAGATATTGTTGCATGTGAGAAGCGAGATCCAATGTATTGCGATTAATAATTACTGTGCATGTGTAAAGTAACACGATGCAGAAAAAACACCGTGTACATCTTTTGGACGCTGTACAATATAATTCTCTTGTATATAGTAAAAACATTGTTAATTACGTACAATATATATATATATATAGATCTCTTTCATCTTTTGATTAGCAGTATGACATAATGATAAGTGTGGTCGGCGGGAAATAATTGTCATTATCGCAATATATCTCGAGAGTACAACCTATATAAGTCATTTGAGGTATATTCTCTTACGTTATTTTACTGTCATCTCTCACCCGCGCTTTTCATTCTTTGGTCTCTCGCACTTTCTTTGGTTTCTTTCCGGTCTTGCTCGCTCAAACATTACAGAGTGTAACTCGTAAGCCGCTTCCTATGTGTTCAAACAATGCCATCATTTTTATCTTCGTATCGACTATCTTTATTTACACTGCGAATATCGATATATTTTGTATTGTACGTTAAAAATGTATATATGAATATATCTTTATATATATAAATATTACGTGTCTATATATATATATATGTATATATATATATATAGACATGTATTATTCTATTTTTGCATTCTACTGTGCATGTTTTATTCTACTTTTCGATTTGATGTACGTTTCACCACGTAGATGACACTTGACACCCTGCTGTTCCAAGACGGCAGCCGTACATATATTATTCTACTTTTAAAAAAATATTCATTGTCACAGTAAATAAGCTAAAGCATAATAAATTAAACACTCTATAAAATTATTTATATATATATAATTTTATAGAGTGTTTTATTTATTATGCTTTATCTCATTTATTGTGACAATGAATATTTTCTTAAAAGTAGAATAATATATTTGATGTATTAAATGATTAGATATGAGACTAGAGATTCATCTTAAAACGATCTGAAGATTTTTCATTGTTACGTTCTTCTCGTGTCACAACTATTAATTTATAACATATACGTTACAGAAATTCCTTTTATGTAATTGTTACCATTGAAATCGTTCTAGTCATTTAGAAACAAATATCATATATAACGATGTAACAGCTAGTAGAGAACGACTGTTCGATTACACCCTGTATGTTTTTTAGACGATTTGTCGATCGGGAGATATAGCTTGATCGCGATTAAAGTTAATCCGAATCTTCATTCATCGTTTGTCATAAACTAGTGCTCTCTTCCTCCCGAAAATCCGCTTTTTCCAACATTCCCTTCTCATCGACACCCACGAAGTACGTTGTGACCTCTCCTTTCGGCTTGACGTACGTTTCACCACGTAGATGACACTTGACACCCTGCTGTTCCAAGACGGCAGCCGTATCCGCTGTCACCTGATGAATCGAAATGCGAATCACAATCTATTTCACAAATTTATCGTCTTGCGAATGGTAATAAAAATTTTACTTGTATTTTTCCAGGTAATCCGGTGGTGTCCATTCTGGATGCCATATTTACGGCGTCGCCCCAAATATCGTACAAGGGTTTTTGAGCTCCCACGACACCGGCCGTCACTTCTCCGTGAGAAATTCCGATCCTCAACCTGAAAGATCACGTGAGAGAAATTTCATATTATTATCGTAGTATTATTAATAATTTCTTAGAAAAAAAAAACAGTCACCGTTTAAGCTCTATACAGAGTATTACCCTCATATCTTAATTAATTCATCACAATTCTTTACAATTTTGCTCATCGCTTTCATGTGCCTGCTTACGCAATTACTCACTTGTAAGGTTTCGATGTGGTAAAGGACCTCGCGATCATTTTATCGAGCACGGACATCATTTGTACGGCAAATTGCGCCATCACCTTGACCACATTGTCGTTGGAATCCTCTTCGCTCTCGGTGCTATGCATCGAATTGCGTCGACTAGCTTCCAATCCACAAGCTGCCATATATGTTGTTCCTGAATAGAAACGATATAATGTAAAGGAATTTTGTAATTTTCTTCTTTACATTCTTTGCTGGTAGATTTATAAAATTTACTAAAGTAATTTTTCAGAATAATTAAATGAAACATATATTAAATAATCTATTCATATAGATCAATTTACATGATATTATATTTGTGTATTATATATAATCTATCTTTTAAATAAGTTTTTATTTCGAGTCTCAAATAAACAATAAGATTTAATACTTAGTAATAAGTAAATATGCATTTTATGGCAAAGCTCTTAATTGACATATAGTAATAAAAATGTCAAGGTTGTCGTTTAGAATCTGGCTCGTAAATATTAATCTATTCGTCATTTTCCAAAGAATGAATTATTCATAAAACACTCACCGGCGACCTTTATTTTCTCTATACGACACATGAAGCAGGGTTCGAAGAGTAGCTTGTCGAATTCGCAGATAATCTCGTTCAAATCGATAAGGATGTTACTCTCGTCAATTGACAGCCCTGTCAGAGAGGCGAACATTACGGCGACGTTGCTGTGAGCCTCGTGATAGGGTTCGTTCTCCTCACTTCGATTCATGTTCAAATAAAACTCCGCTAGAATCAAGCGAGTGACGGGATAATTAGTCTCGGATAATAATTATTTCGAATATTAAACATTATTGTTACACGTTACTTTTATCATTACATGTTAATCGATATATCGATCGGATATTCGAGAGAAACGTATAAAATAATTGTTGAAAAAAAATCAGCATACCAACGTGTTCTGGCAAAATGTTACGGAGTAGAAGCTTGTTAGCATTCCTCGTATGAAACGCTTCATCCTGTTCCTTTGTTAGCTGACGTTTCCATTGATAATCCAGCCTGCTCAGGTACTCTGCCTAAACGAAGATGTTCATAAAAGTTAACTTATTAACAAATAACGGCGGGAAGATTTTTTATGAAAATGCGACTTTGAGAGACTCACCTGACGATCGATAAGATGTAAGGAAAACGTGAGAAACACTACGGTCAATATATGCGCTAATTTCGGTTCCAAGTGTGGATTCCACGTGTCGCTCGACTGAAAAATGTATGTAAAATACATTTTATATCGTACTAAGGAAAAACAAGACTGTTTTTTTCTTTGAAAAAATACGCATAACATACATGAAATATATTAGATCGGTGCACCCAAACGTTCCACGCGTAAAAGGCTACCACGCAGATACCTATTATGAGTTTCAAAGCATAGTGGACCCTCAGAAAGAGGAAACTCGTGAGGATCGCCAACGAGCAGGTTTCCGTCATTTGCTGTAAAAGAGGAACCGTTGATAGCAACATCGAGATCGTTGAGACAACAAAAAATTTCACGTGAATGAAATTCTGCACCGTGTACCTACTAAATAATCTTACCCAAGGTGTAGCCATGCACTCTAAATTGGAGGCGCCAATCTCCCACACGATGGACGTTATGTTATTGTTCACGTTTTTACATTCGAACTGAAAAAGATTTTAATATATTTTTCATCGCATTATGAAAGAAAGCTTTCTACTTTCTAGTTTATAACTAAAAATTACTTTAACGATCTTATGTCGCAGAGGAGGAAGCTAAATTCGTAAAGCATGCGGACGAAATAATCGGCAGAGAAGTAAAAGAAATAATTAGAGAAAATTCTTACAATCATGTCAAACATGGCACATGTCGCCAACATTATCGTGATCACCAGGTACAAGATTGTTCTTAAAAGGGCGCTCCATACAACCTGCATCGAATTAAAATAAACAGAAAAAAATGATTTAATTAAATAGTAAAGATATACATATAAATAATAAAGATAAGTGCAAGAGATAATAAGTATTGAATAATAGTATATTATATTCACCTTTACGCTTGTTTGGTAAAAGAAGTACAGCAATTTGTTCCGTGGATGCGGAACGTGTCCTTCGTGTTCGTCGTGCGGGTCCTTACAACGATTCCACACAAAATGCATCCACGTGAGAGGTATTAAAATGATCAAGAACATCAGCGCCGATGAGTAACTGACAATTGTACTGAGATACCATCTGAAAGTTTAGTGAAACTTTCGTAGTTATTACATTGACAGTGATGGTTTACAATTATCAGACTGATATTTGTGATATATGTACTGCGAGAGCATAAACGAGGGTATGAGATACATGAGCCCCATGAAGAGTAGCACGAAAACCGAGCAGCCTATGTAAAACTTGAAGAGAGGATCCGGTTCACGCAGAAATGGAATCTCCCAACTCCATTGCCGAAATGTCAGAAAAAGTGGATTTATGTGCTTCCAGTTGCTCCATTGTCTAGAAAAATCGAGAAATTGAATCGTCGAAAATATTTTTATTTTTTAAATTTTGCCTAAAACTTACAAGTTTAACATTTCGAACTTTTTTTCTCGGGAAAGAAAATTCAAGAATCAGATCATGAAATTCTTCAAACATGAAAGAAGAAATCTAATAGATGTTTCTCTATTAAAATATAAAATTGTGAAAAAACTTACTCCCATTTGTTAAGAGGCATCTGATTAATAGCGTTCTCCATCTCGGCGTCCGCCGCTTTCAACATTAGATGATAATCTCGTAAACAGGAATCCATGAAGTGCGTTCTCCGTCTGTAAGTGCTCGCGAAAACGTCCGCCTGATTGTTCGTCAATTTCGTCCTGGAGGTATTGCTGACAATAGTGTTGGAGCGTCCATTGTAGAACTTGATGTAATGTTTGTTAGGTGTAGGATATGTCAGAATCGGCGAATCCGAACTAATGACCTTCAAACTGTTCTCGCTGTTCTGCAACAAAGTTCGCCTGTCAACGATGCAAAACTCAATAGGAGTTTACTGGGACCAAAGGACACTGTAAGAAATCAGTGGCGTAGGAGGATTCACTCAATATTAGACGTTTGATTTTCTATGACATGTAAGATCTGTGAAGCGTACAGAATAATGGCTATGAGAAAAAACAGAATGTATAATCATTAGAAGAATCATTATTAAAAATCTTCTCGTAAATATAAATGAATGATCTGCGGATTTTCGAAGACGCAAATTCACCTGGATCTTTAAACTAACGAATCTGTGGATTTGTAATTGTAAGCTTGTAAATTTACAAATTAAAAAGATCCACGAGTATACTTATAGATATTTGCGAAAGACAAAAACAAATGGAGTTGATATATTTAAATCAAAATGTTGATTCAAATTCATAAAACGATAGATACGAGTTATGATTTTCCTACGCCACCGGAAGACACGCACCGCGTCGGTATCGGCGTTTCCGGCAAGGACGGCGTGATGAGGTAGCTGCGTATTCCGTATTTTCGCAGAACCTCGTCGTCCAATCTTTCGACCGGGACGCAATTGTAATCGCTCACGTTAACGAGATCCAGTGTTTGCTGAGTCACGTGGACCTTGCCGGGCTTTCCAGTTTGCTCCATCTTGTTCGCTATCACCACGTCGCGCGACCAAACGTCGTACTGCCACTTGTTCGTGCCCAGGATTCCGGATATTATGTTGCCCGAATGCACGCCGATCCTCATGTTCACGTCGACGCCGCTCTCGCGATAGACTCGCGCTCTCACCTCGTTGATGATTTTTATCATATCGAGGCCTGAGTATTATTTTACAAAATAATATTTAACCAAAAGAAAATCTCTCTTTCTCTTCGTCTCTTTATAAAAATACCCTCACTATGCCTCGATTATTACATATCGTAATTTTGTAAAATATATTGCAATAATTAACTTGTTCACGTATTTTAGGAACATCTTCGAAAATGACACGAGATGCAAATGAACCGCCACTTACCGAGATCAACGCAACTTTTGGCGTGCTGGGAATTCGGCGTGGGCACGCCGCTCACGCAGTAGTAACAGTCGCCCAAAAATTTGATCCTCAACACGTTATGCCTCTCCGACGCCTCGTCGAAGCTACCGAACAGATCGTTCAGGGTCTCCACGAGTTTTCGTATCGGCAACGTTACGGTAAGTCCAGAAAAATTCACCACGTCCGCGTACAGGATGCTCACATTGTCATGCGTCTCCACGCATAGATCGCTGAAAAGGGGATGATTGATCTAACGAATAATCGCGTGGAATGAAATAAGTATCTCGTGTTTATTAATGAAAGTACCTGTGCCTGCCTTTCGGCGGAGGGCTTTTCTTGTGCTCCTCTATGAACTTGAAAATATCCCTAAAATCTTTTTTTATTTTCGCCACTATATGTTGCGGCAATATACTCCGCGTCAATTGTTCCTGTAAATGTTGACGATTTCTTAAACCATTAAGTCTCCACAATTTTAAATTCTCGCAATTTTAATTTTTCTTATCATTAGACTTTCGATTACTTTTCTTTCATATCTTCGTAATTTTTAATTTTACAAATTTAGAAATTTTCGTGTCTTTGAATTCTTCTTAGAAATATCACAGTAAAGCATAGTGTTCACAGAGTTAAAGTGCGAAAGGCAAGAAGAATTCACAATGTGCTTCTAACAGCCGCGAACTTACGTGCCTAGCATCGCAAATTCGCTTCTTACATTCTCCGTACGAAATACTGTTTAGATTTGACGCGCGTTTTTTATTAAATACCGTGTCAATTAAAGTTAGGAATCTGTTTAGGAGATCTTTTCTTTTAAAGGAAGAAAAATTTCTTGTTCTTGCTATGAAAGAAATGTATTGAAATTAATGTTTTCATTTTAGCTTCAACGCATTATTTTTATTAATCAAAATTATTAAAAAATTGCAAAATATTTTTTAACTTGACAAATAAATCTATTGCACCGATCCAATTTATTAGTCTAGACCTACTTCTTGGTCCTTTTCATAGTTGAGTCTGAGCGTGGATTCGACACACTTCCGGCGATCTAGGAAGGAGCGCCTGATAACGACCTCGTTCATGAACCTGAAGTAGAGTCCCAGACCGTTTATGCACACGAAGTATATCGCGTCGGCTATAATCTGTTAGTTGAGAAAAAGGAAAAGAAGAAGGATTCTTAGCTACACGTCTATCTCGCGACAATCTCGTGGCTTACGTCAGGCGGTTATATCGCTGTCGGTAGAGGGTTTACCTTGGTAATGTGATCGGACGTGTTGCTGTAAGTGATTAACGACAGGGTCATCAGGTAACACATGGTGGCGGTGAGGCCGAGCACGAAAGCATGTGAATTCTTCGTGATCGGCAGAAATACGTAACAAGCGAGAAGTGCGTGTGTCGCGTATGCCGGTCTAAAAATTAAATATGTATAGATGTTACATATGCATTGTATATAACAATACATATACGGTAGCGAGTTCGCAGATCTGTGTTTATTAATGGAAATTGAAAGAGCTAAAATGTAATCGCGCTACTGCGCGGAGAGATCTCGGGCTTCAAATGCGACCGCGTGAAAAGATTGGCAAAAACTGTAGAAAATACGCGCCCGTATATGTATCAAGGATATTTTTAATCTTTATACGCATATTCTTCCGTTGTTGAAAAGCCTGCTAGATGTCTTACGTTAAAAAATAATATTTTACTAACAGCAAATTATACATATACTTTACGTTAAATCGTGCTTTTCCAGAAAAATTTTCTTATGCTTCTAATACATCTTTAGATTCTCAAAATATATAAAGAAATGTGACATAATGATTGAGTCTGACTGTGCATATGTAAAATTATCATAAACAAGTTATTCGCGTTATACAATCGTCGCTTCTTAATTTTCTAATTCTTTGACGTGTCATAATTGCGCAAAGAATACGTTGCGTAATTGACAGTCACATGACGCGCAACACAAAAAATTTCATTTATGTTGGTAATTGTTATTATTTTGCGCTCGGTAGAGATGATATCAGCGGTTCTTTTCTGGCAACATGTTACGAAGATAAAAAGACTACATCTATTTTTATCAGTAATAAATATTTACACGCTTAGACAGACAGTTATCACGGAATAATTGTGATAAACTGTTTGTCAAAGAAGTAACCGTCACTAGGAAGTCTCCGTCGAAGGTCTGACACTACAGTAACGATGATAATCAGAGACCTTGCACAATTATTCACTCGATTCGCGAGTTAAGTTATCAGTACCTTATCGGCGGGATGCCTTCGGCGTAAGCGAAGGTATAATACAGAGGAATAGCCAGGTCAGCGGCAACCAAGAGCACAACGATCAGCCAGGAAAGCATGATCGGCAAATAGGTGTTTTTGGCGATGATCTTCGATCTGAATGACAGGGCGATCATAGGACAGAGCAGAGAGCCTACGATACAATAGACTACGATGTCCGGCAGGCATTCCTTTATGCTGACCTAAACACAAAGAAAAGACAAGTACAAACATCTTTTCCAATCGTGTTATTACTATAGATTCTCAAGATTCATGCTTAGATAGTCGTAATTTTTTAAAGCCTGTACAAATTGCAAAACCATAAATAATATTCATAATTATTACAATCAGAATTAAAAATACAAGGATCTTAACATTTGGAAATTTCCTCTGAGAGAGTGACAGGCATCAATTTTCGTAATATATTCAATGAAAAGAATTATTTATTCGAAGGTCTGATTTTTCTGAATACCTGTGTTACTTAGAGACTAATATTCATATATAAAATCGCCAGATATATATATATATATATAATATTGTATCTTAAATAAATGTTGACCTTACCATCGTGATCAGAGTCAAGCAATATGTGAGTCCAAGCAGCAGTTGCAGCAAGATGAATATTGAGAGATAACCATATTGTAATCGCCTTTGATAGATCGTGTATAGCTTTTCTAGGCTCTTGTACTTGAATTGTTTCTGAAAGTGAAAGTTTGTGTGAGATCGTAATCGATTCGCCATCGAATCGGCGAATTATTATAGATAATCGCGATGTTCCAGATATTCGCGCGCGAGACACGGAAAAGTGCTTATTGCGGCAAAATTATACAATCGTTAATCTTGTCGATATTACAATGATTTAATGAAAAGATGAAGAGATGTATACGATTAGCGAAATTTTATTTTTAAATGAAACTTTTAGAGAGATCACTTGTTGATTTTAACGTATGATATCTATTCATTATATGTAATTCTTTAATTTTTAATTGTGGATTCTTCAATTTCTAGATTAAAAAAGAAACCCTTGTTCATAAAGAACGAATGACCAAAAAAGTAGGGCCTTTTTTTATTCGTATTATATAAATGTGATTCGACACATAAATCTTTACAGTATTAATACATGTGATGCACGATAATTTAACGCAAAAATAATAAATAAAAAAAACACGCACATTCGTTAACAATCGATTTGATAAAATCTGTATCTTTTTGCTCTTTATTTCAAAAGTTGAGCTATAAGTTTATCGAAGTATATGCACTATTATTGTTTTATAACTTTGAGATATCAGTCAATGTAGCTTATAAGAATGGATAACATTGTCATTTTGCGGAACGTAGCGTTGCAAGTTTAGCGAGCATTGGTTTCGATTCGAAGGAAACGAGTATAAATATTCGCCCAAAAGTTACTTTTTTGTATTTCGTCAATGATAGAGACTTTTATCATACATTTTGTTCCGCGGTCTATGAATCGATGATTACGTCAGGATTCCACTTTAGTGAATGACTGCATGTATCAGAACAAAGATGTCCTTTTATATCGAAGCAAGAATCTCTTTTCATATCAGAACAGCGTCGTTTTAATTGATGTAAGGCTTTTAGATATAGAAGAATACATCGGATTACATCATCGGTTTTATATCACACTTCGAGTGCCAGATCGATTTTCGTATCAAAACATTTGCACACAATATCAAACGAATCATACAATATACAAATTATGCGGATAGAGAATAATTATCTCACTGTATATAAGAATCTCTCGTCTTTATTCTCTTCAGATATCCAGAACGTGTTCTTTGTTCAAACGCGTTAAATTAATTTTCTTCTCAGAATGTATTATCACGTACAAAAAGAATGAAGATGGGTTTGACAGTCAATCAGCTGATCACTCAACTAACTGATAAGTTGAATTAACGATCCGTGTTCATTCACTTTCTTCACTTTTATCTCACGTAAGTTTTCACAACGCGCACCACAGATTGACATTCGAAACGCGTGTCGCGGAGATTTAAATTTTCAACTTGCAACCCTCTACACAGACATCGCGAGAAGGTTGCGAGTCGCGGCTGCGCTTTTCCTAGCATTTCCGTCTGCACGACGGTCGCCGGCGATCTGATAATAGCATGTGCATAGCGCGTGGCGCGCGTAAATTACACAGCTAGGCTCGTAAAAATGATAAACCACATCCGTCATCAGGCGCAGCCGCGCGGTTCCTTTAGCATGCATTGTGGAATGCACCGCAAGCTCCCGCTGGATGCGCATCTCGAGCTATTGGAGTGCCGGGATTACGGCCGGGATTAATTTCTATGCTGCGTATATGCGCATAGCACAAGACGCGTTCGCTAAATTCTTTTCTGTGCGATACACTTATGTTTCTTCAACAAGTTTGATTCATTGGTGTATGGAGCACACGTAATTTTAATAATGTGAACAGAAAAATTGACTATATTTATCTCAATTATTTCAATAAAAAATTTCTTTTATTTGAAGATTTATCTTATAATAAACTTGGATGCAAAAGTAAAAATATCTTGCTTCCCGAAATATTGACAATTATTCCTTTGCAGAGCAACAATTAAAAATTAATATTTCAGAATTAAGAATCTTTTTCTTAAGAGTTGAGTGTTAGATACTGCTGAGTATCGAATATCGAATTGCCAAGGTTGAATACTGAATGTGGAATATTGAATGCTGACAAAGTACGCGATATCTGGAAAATATTCTAGCTGTATCTTATTTATTGAGATATTTATAAGACAACTGAAGAATATGTTGAATCGAGTAACGATTGAAAAAGAACAATTAATTATGGACTAAGCAAAACGTCATATGTCACATATTAAAAATTTATACACATGAAATATTTTCTTTTGCAAAGAACTGTCATATCTTTGTCTCGTCAGAACTTATCTAATTGTTTTTTAATAATATAAAGTTAGAATTTATTATAAACGGTTAATTATTTTTTTCTCAGATGAATTTAAAAACAAAAATCTTGAAAAGTTTCTTACCTATTTCTTGCAATATATATTTTGTAATAAAATAAACTTCAACAACGTTATTTCAACAAAGACTCAGAATTTTAGAGAGGTATCTGCAAGTATCGTAATAAAATTTCCTCTCTGACGATTTTTATGTAATAATTATTACGAAATTTTGTGCATTGTTGCGATCATCAAGCGTACGTAGGATGATGTATCGTTATCCTGGTGATCAACGGTATTCGGATAATGCATACGCACAATACCGTATATCGGAACGTAAGGTTCACGAAAGAGGTAGGAACGTCTCTGTGCTTTCGCTTGCCGATACTCACGTATCACTGGCCGAAATTTACACCATGATTCGAACCAAGGTACCTTTCGCGATACGACCACACCCGCCGAAAAATTACGTCCGTCTAAAATGCAATTAGACAAGGTGCGCTTAAAAGCACCTCCACTTGCAGCCGGTAGCAGCAGCAGCAGCAGCAGCAGCAGTAGCAGCTGGGGGGAAACGTGCTTCCGTACTTTCGTCTCGCGCGTGCGTTTTGTCCACTCGTTGCCGTTCGCAGCTTGACGAATCTCGCTTTCTCTCTCTCTCTCTTGTCTCGCTGAATATTGATCTTCAATCTCGAATTCGCACAGCAGGTCTCCTTTCGTTCTTTCTGTCTCTCTCTCATTCCTTTTTACTCGTTCTATATATCTTAATGCTGTCCGTCATCCTTCTTAGCCTTCGTCTCTTCGAAATATTCGGATTATGACAGTAGCATTGATTCATAAGCGACTGTCATATTACAATAATAATATTAGATAAATTGTGAAAATATTTCCTAGTAGATGCATCTAAGTATTGAGAGAATTAATTGCGTTAGACATGCTTTTTAATCAATGCCCTCGTGAGCTCTATCGAGATTTACCGGTACGATGATAGAGGATCGTACTGAGATAAACTGGATCGAAAAATGGCGAAATTTTCTTTCCAGCTTTTAGAATAATTTCGTGCAAAATCTATGCAATTCGCAATGATCCACTATGTGAAAATTCCGCATTTGCCGATGACAAATTTATGACAAATAACCTGCATGTCAGTGTTGAATGGATTAGAATGAAGGATGGCGCGTCGCCGATTGAATCGCTTTTTCTAAAATAAACTTTATCGGATGTTGCTGCTGATACGCGCGGCGATAACACGGTAAATAACTTGAAATCACGCATGATGCAGGAGGGAGTCGACTGTAGCTGCATTTTTTGCGTAAAAGTGAGAAAAAGAAGGCGATAGAAGAACTTCTTCCGGCTTTGCGTTAATCTTTTCGAGTTACGCCCGCGCGAACGTCACGTGAAATATTCTTCGATCATTCGGATAAATCGATCACAGAATTCTCGATAAGCTGCACTTTCGAAGAATTCTTTTTTTTCTATCTCTCTCTTTTTCTCTCTCTTTCTTGCTCTACTTAACGAATCATTCTTTCCTGATAGTATCTTTGCGCTAAAAATTTTCCTATAATCTTATTTTCTTCGCGAACTTGTCGGGTGGATTTAATTTTCCCGATCGAAACTATGTTTTGTGCAATTGTACTCGTTGATGTTATGAAATGCGAAAGATTTAATTCAATATTGAATGCTGCGAAAATATTTTATATATTTTTAGTTAATATAAAAGACAGAATTTCGATAGCTCGGACTTTCAATTCAAAATTGAAATATATGCTGCAATTCTTTGCAACTGGTACTTGCATACTTCAGAAAGTTTTATAATATTTTTTTATAACCTTGGAAAAAATTCATAGTTAAGTATGTTTCAGATATTTTCTTAGAAAATCTAAATATTAAATTGACCTAATAAGTTTTAAAGTGCAAAATGCATTCGCAAAGCTCCGGTTGTTTAAAAATTTTAGGGAAGTTGTAAAGAGATGTAGCTTCTATTTAAGATGCTATGATGCTGTCGTCATAAAAAATAATATAATCTGAACTTTTAATTATGATACAAATGAAAATTATAGAGCTAAGAATATAAAGAACAGTTATCGAAATTTTGGACAATGCGAGTGAATCGATATATCATCGATACGTAACGCGCGAGGAATAAAAGAATAAAAAATAAGTTGAAGTACTTATCCTCACAGACGTAATTTCGAATGTGTGTGCTTTCTAACATTCATCAGTAAGAACAGATAATTAATCGTTTACTTACCCTCAGGCTAGACCACGTCCACTCGTCGAAGCTGTTGGGGGAGACGATACGGACATCGTCGTTTTGCAGAGAGCTCAGCGACGCTCGGGTCACCAGTTCCACGTCCATCTTCGTCCCAGGGAGGGTGTTACGCGTCGATCTCAAATCATCTTTCGATGACAATTATAGCACGATGACAACGGCGATGACGGCGATGACGGCGATGACGGCGACGGCGAACTCGCGGCTGTTGTACTCATCGCGGCGGCAGATCCGCGAGGAGACTGATCGCATGAATCGCAATCGAAAAGTGAATCACCCCGTGTATTTCCTGCGTCGGTTCTCCGATGATGGTCGCGCCAAGTCAAGCCGAGGCTTTATCGTGATAAGGGAAATGGGCCACTCGAAACACTCCCCCTGGCTTGACTACCTCGTGTCTCTTTCTTTCTCTCTTTTTCTTTCTCTCTCTCTGTCTCTCTCTTCCTGCCTCCCTTTCGTTTCAATCAACTATAATGCACACTCCTGATTTTTTCTATGCCTGCAAACTCTGTCTGGTGCACAGCATGGTATCGATTGTAAACGATAAAGCGATGAGACAGAGGAGATCGAGAAATCGGTTTGTTTCTTTGTTTCCTCAGGAAAGTTGAGATTCTCGTGGCAGGTAAATGGAATATATTTCTCAACACTTTCTCGAAGAATTTATACGGACATCTGAAAGAACAGTACCAACAAATGCCTTGATAATAACGTAGGTAGAAACATCCTCTCACCAGCAGAAGAGGTTTGCATTTCTCGTTGGAATCGTCGCAGAATTCCTTCTGCGTCGAGAAATATCGATCATAGCTATCTTCCAATATGCACATTCTAATTATCTTTTTTTTAATGAATGAATAGATAAAAACCTGCAGCTACTATTTAAAACTTATAGCTTTTGCTTCTTGGTAGATTGTGTTAAACAAAATAGAACATGCGCGACATCAAGCAACAATATTCCCGAATATTCCTTTTTTTATTTGAATATAGTGTTTTCAAGATTATTCTGTCAAGTAATCGAATCTCGCTGTGTTTAAAACTAAATTTGCCCCCTCCTCCAGCCCCTTGAAAATAGGGCTGTTAAATATTATAGTTCATACTCTTCATACTTCGTTTACTGCTCTAAAGAAATAGTCATCGATTGCAGGAAAAAACCTAAGCAAAGATATGCTTTGAAAAAGAATATATGTTTAAAGTTTCTATTATGCAGAAAATTCTTAAAGACAATTACATCTACATTAACTGTGTTATATATTAAAATACGTTTATTTTTATTCTATCATGTGAATATGTGCACAGACAATTTTAGCTTTAATTAATAGAAATGTAATTATGCTTCCAAATATTGTGTACAATAGGATACAAGCATTTAAAGTACGCCTTTAAACAATATTTTTGCTTATATATCCTTTTTTCAGGCATCATCTGAATTGAGTTATCGAGCAAATCGCGAAGGCGCTTGATAGGAACTCTCTTACATCTATTTTTATGATTCTCGGATATGCGGCTTTTTTTGCTCACCTTTATAAAAGCTTTGAGAGATAGCCTAAATTGATCCAAAAATTAGGTAGATATTTTTGCCAGCCGATAACGCACGCATGGCTCATGCAGAATTACGAAGCACTTTATCCTAAAATAAATTGGGTACAATGTTTACACACAATCTCTTCTACCTAGAATATTTCATAAAATACTCTCTCTCACTTATTACGTAATTAATAACTTTGTCATAAATTATCTTTTTTATTTAATTATTTTCCAACACAATTTTTAAGTAAGGATTTTTTTTAATTAAAGATTATTTTAATAGAAAATTTTACGAGGATTTCAAACTGTTGTGAATTCATAGTAATTGATTGATATGTGAATTCGTAGGAATTGATTGATATCATGTGTGTCGAGAGATGTCATATCTAATAAGACCTCAGATCATTTTTTAAATACATCTTTGCCACTTATAACCATATATTAGATATTAATCAAATTACATAATTTTATTACGTAATTTTATTATGATAATGTGACAAGGCGCGCTTCTGATGTAGCTTACAGATAGTAAACTGTAGACGTAGAATGGAAGAAGTGAAATCTACAAAGGGGAGTCGAGGAATTATTTTCATTTCCAGTTATGCCACACTGCGGTGGAACATTTTTCGCTGGTCACCACGAACCTTCTCATTGTCCGTGCGACTTCTCCTGGCACTTTCTCCGGCACTTATTCACGCTCGGTGCATCTTTTACTACTGGCGTTGCAGCGTAACGTGTCTTCAAAATAATCACATGATAGCCCATATCGAAAACGATTTACGGTCACCTATGCGTGAACCGTGATTGCCAAGATCAGCCGATAAACAATAATACGTAATAGAGACTTGATATAGCACTTCTCGAAGTTTGAAAGCTTCTACTGAAAAGATATAGACATGTAGAGATGTTTATAGTCGCATAATAATGCATGTGTGATTTTGGCAAGTCAGAGAGAGAAATCGAGTGGTAAGCACAATAAAAAGATAGGCCTTGGTTGGTTTTTGGAATGTGATATGATATTCAATTTGATGTTAATAGTTGTGTGTAATACTGCTTGGCTTATGTAATGGTACGTGTATATATGTAATCTTTTTGGCAATCACGCTTCAGACGTCAGCGACGGTAACTTTCGAGTTCTGTTAATTATATCCTGCCGTTTTTATTCCTTCCGGATCAGCCAAATCGAGCGGCATTTAATGATTTAAACGATTGGCGAACGATTAATATCTGTTCATAAAAGGACGTGTTTAATGGGTCGTTTCGTCGGCGAAACGGTAGGAATAAATATTAAAATTATTAATCGGTTATCGCGGCGAATGATTCAATCGAAAAGAATTCCAAGCTACATGTCGAGCGTCTACAAGCGCCTTATTTATTGATTTATTTTGATTGGAAGGCTTACTGAATTAATCACCGAATATACTCATTAGCGTCATGTACATGATAGATGCTTAATAAAACGCTTGATAGATGAATATTAACTGAACGACGAATTACAATTATTTTCTGAGATGTGAATAAATGCTTTCTAATTCATTTTTACTATCAATCAAAGATTGACAGTTAATCTTCGATTGACAGTAAAAAATGAATTAGAAAGCATTTCAGAAAGTAATTGTAGCTTGTCGCTATAGTCAACAAAATTAATACACATCTATCGAGTGATACACACATATACATACTCATGTATACATATATGTATTTATATGTATATATATATATATATATATATATAATGCTGAAAATTGAAAAATTACGATAAATGATTTCTTTCAATGACATTTTTGTTACGGAAAAATCGACTTTTAATTTGTCAGAGAACTCACTATTAAAATTAAACTCGCAGATTGTCCTGCATATCTCGCTTAGTGAAACGACGATATTCTAAGCAATTAATTTTTAATTTATCATCGCAAACGCGACCGTCAATAAATTGATTTCCGTTCGCCATCGACGATCACGCTGACGAGGCTCGCTTTTCTCAATACCTACCTAGTCGGCTTTTCCTCCAGTTTAGGGTGAAAAGTCAGCTAGTTAACGATTTCCGATTTGCCGATAGACCGCGATATACATATGTGACGATTCTTCCAACAAGTTGCACGTTATACGGAGGCGCGCACGGAAACTCGTCGACGTGTTTCTCGCAATAAACTACTTTCGTCCGACGAGAGAGACCACTTTCCACCGCCGATATCGCCGTAGCAAGCTCGGCAGGTGCGACGATGAGCGGGTCGTACACCTATGGTTCCTTTTCGATTCAAGTCATGGTGGAGGCCCCAAGGTCATCCCGCGCCGGCATCGCGTCTCGGCACGCACGCAACAATATTGCACTCTCTATCGAAGCCTCAATGACACTCTTTTACGACTTCCGCTGTCTCGTTCGGAAGGTCGAAAGGTTGTTGCGCGCGGAAATCCGTCCGCGATCGCGATCGTTCAGAGAGAGCTATTGTGCAATGATCGAGCGATCTTGAAAACATAGAGCATCCCAATCGATCGCTTTTACAGTTACTAACTTATTATAGGCATTTTAAATAAATGTGATACGGAGAATTAAATGACAATTTTTCTCTAATTTTTAAAAATCCCACGAATTGCTAAAATAAGTAGATGACATTTTTATCAAGCGTGTAGATTATTGATTTATTAAAATAATTATAACTGTAAGGATTACATTTGGTTTAATCAAATGTCGAGAAATAAGAGGCACCGTAATAGTGCATTTATATAAACTGAAAATCAAAAATGTTTATACTGAACATCGAGATTAGATCCTTGAGAAAAGTATTCAAAATATCTGTCAAATAACATGGATATTCGAAGAAGCTATCTCTCATTGCTTTGAGCAAGTATTACGAATAAAAGGCAAATGTTTGCAAGATCTTTATCTGAAGAATAGGATGTTGGGCGTTAATTTTTATTCATGTGTAAAATGCCATACTTGATCGAGCAATAGATTCTGAGAGGTGTGCGGATTCGTCATGTAGGGAATAATATTAATAACGATCGTTAAATAAAATTATTGCCGGATGCTACGTGAAGTTTTTACATGTTTGATGTCAATTATCACAGCTGTGACATTTTTCATATAGAGAGAAGCTGGACTGGCCTCGATTATTCGGTGTTAATTGAAGGGGCCTGACAATGTCATCGATTTCGCATACATACGAGCATGACAATTATAATTATTATAATATATAATCAGATTGTGCCTCTTGACACGATAAGGAAGTTGTATATATATTGTATATATATTCAATGTTGCAAGAAATCTACTGATTGTGAGCGAAATTTTTCAAAATTATTAAAAATATCACCAAATCTTTTTCTCCTTAGATTTTGTTCGTTGCATATAAAAATTTCATTTGCGTGTTTATATATGCGGCTTTTAAAACGATCGACAGCTAAATCGATTAAAACAAATTATATGTGTAAAAATAAATTGGGTATAATGTTAAGCACCTAACATATAATCACGTCATGTTATGAGCAATTGGAGATTATCATCACGTTTAATTTAAAAAAGATGTAGTTTCAATTAAATCTTTAAAGAAACATATTCCAAGCGTCAGCTCAAGGTATCCGAAATTATTGTAGTATATAAAAATAGAATATAATATATAGAAATCTAAGCTAATGCTAGTTTTGTTTAATTTTGAATGTTCATACACGTACAAAACACTACACACACATTACACATACACACACAGACACACACACACCACAGACACACCTTTTTTAGAACATCCTGCATACAATTCTTGACTTACAAGTGATGAGTTGGATTCGTAATCATATATTTATTTGCAGGTGACTCAGTAAAAGCTTATTTAATTAAATATTTGTCACTGATATTTGACGTTCCTTATCGAACGTGAAAAACGCGAAAAAAATTCATCTGCTGTCAATTATTGTTTTTAGAGGATTTACGAACGATTCGCGAGCACTATCACAATCTAATACGTTAGACGCAATGTAAATGATGCGAAAGAGACAAAAGACCACAGCACATAAACGCACGACATTCGGCTGCCATTATTAGCACCTTATCGTAAGTTACAATAATTTTCGCGATGCGTCACAAAAAAACGCGAACTGTATCGTTCGACTCGAGCATGTTACTCGAGAAGTTCTGGCCAGTATTTAATAAGGGGCCTTAAAGAAATCCACGCGCGCGCGGAGAGTTATCTACTGCCTTTTGATAAAACGACGATAAATATCTCGACGACAACGTGCTCGATATCAATTGTGCCGCCGTACGGGAGAAACTTGATTAAAAATTTCATCTCTTTCACGCATTGCATTGATGCACTCGAATGCACCGATTATACAGAAAGAGAGGGTTGTCTGTAAAATATTAGTTATTTTACAATAACTAAGTTATTAACAGTAGAAATAAATATATTTTTTTATTTATTTATTTAGAAAATGCTATTAATTAATGAAAAAGCTAATTTTAATAAATCATGTTTATAACCGCGGTTTATTTTTAGAATTTATATAGCGTATGCGATCTATTACCTTAAAATATATTTTAAAGACATAAGCGCGCAAAAAAAATTTATAGCATTTATAAGCATATGGTACAAGGTTTTTATTAGTCACATAGTACACATTTATTTTCAATGTCTACATGTGATACGTTAGACTATATATTTTTGGTTACACAAACAAAAATAAAGAAGATACGACGCATACGAGGATGATAATCCGTTCATTGGCATTAATGCCTACACTTTTTGTTAGAG